>VZRZ01006723.1:1701168-1729569 GCA_013398175.1 Climacteris rufus | reverse complement strand
TTATTATTATTATTATTATTCGTATGGCAATACAGAGCTGGCTGCCTGTAACTTTGCAAATCTACTATTAGCAAAAAGGAAAATCACTTGTATCCATGTACAAGTGGCATAAAAACATGTGCACATGATGATATCCACTAGCAAATATGCCCACACAATCATAGTATCATAGACTATCCTGAATCAGAAGGGACTAAAAAGAATCATCCAGTCCAACTCCTGGCCCCGAACAGGATACCCCAAGATACACACCATGAGCCTGAGAGCATGATATTTCTCGGCTGTGAAAGATCTTGTTAAAGGTAGTCTTGAAGCATTCAATTTTATAAATATTTCTGCACAGAAAACTCGTGGATACCTATGGCTGATGTGATGAAAAGGTTTCAAGAGAAGTTGTTTGTGAGAAGAAAACCATCACAGCCAGCAACCTCACCAGCCAACTGTTTGAATAATACTGACCTCAAACACTCCTGCTACCAATACCTAAAATAATTTTCCACATTCTCCCCCATTATTTTTCTCCCTGCTAAAACATCAGTTCTCTATTCCTGCAGCAAACAGCAGGAGCAAACAACTGGCTTCTTCATCAAAACACAACACTGACAGGTAACTAAAAGCACCCACATTTCACATTTTCGACTACAATAATAAAACTGTACTTGACTGTTACTTACTGTCAGAATTCAACTTTACAATACAACACAAAGTCACATACCCACTAGTTAAACAAGTTAAAAACATGTTTTTTTTTCTTTTAATTTTGCTATTTGTTTGCTAGCAATGTCCCCACCTCCCAGGTCATGTCTCCTTATCATTACTACAACAACAAAAAGAGCTGCCAGCAAGTACAAAGATTTGAAAGCTAAAACAGACAACAGAAAAGTGCAAGCTTCCTGCAGCTGCTTAAACAAGGTTTTGTTTCATACTGTGGACTTAATGGGACACTGTCACCTCAACTCCGTGAAATCCAGCAATTTGAAGTTAATTCTTTTTTTTTTTTTTTTTTGTCTGTTTATTTAAATAGCCACCCCCAGTCCAACGAATTTTCAGTTGTAACTTGTCAGGAGCAAAGATTTTAGTCACATGTGGATGGAAAAGCAGCTAGCAGCTGAAAACAAATTAACCTATTTCCAACTGTGCCCAAGTTATACTACTTCATTTTCATAGAAAATCTTTACAATAAGCACAGAAATCCTTGTAACATTTAGGGCAGGGATGGGAGAACAAAACTAGGCAAAGGTCTGCCATCACTTGGCTGCTGTGCTTAGGTAGGTTGACATCAAAAATTTCCAGGAGAGATGAGGAGGCAGTTAATTTCTAACAGCAAGCAAATTGTTGTATGCAGAGGAAACTAGTTTCATACACTTGGAGGACTGACATTTGAAATATCAATAAGCTACCCTTCCCTTGAGAATAGCAAAGCTGGGTTTTGCTGGCATTGCAACTTCCTTAGGCAATTATCTGATCAGGGATTAACAAAGAAAAAATACAAAAAATAACCATGCTGATCAGTCACTGCTCTCCATTACCTTGTGACGGAAATATTTGCATTCCCCTTCATGGGGGCATCATAGGAGTACATTAGCTGTCTTGTGAACTCAGTAAACCTGATCAAGTTATTCCTCACTCATGATAGAAACACTTAATTGATTAGAGATACACTGGCATAAACATGTAATCACGGCAACAAAATTATTCATGTTTTGTAAGTACTCCGTATTTTAATCTTTATTTTTCAAATACTAACTTCAGTGAATAAATGAGACAAAAAAAAAAAAAAAAAAAAAAAAAAAAGGCAGAAAACAAAAAAAACCCNNNNAAAAAAAAAAAAGAAAGGCAGTAAATCGAAGAAACCCATCTATGAAAAATAGTATTTAAAGATTACTGTTAGTCTGGAAGGCATTAAAAAGGGGGACATAAATGTTTAGCTCAGGTCTGGTTAAAAGATTTCCTGGCTTGTCATTAAAGAAGAGATTTTCTGAGAGGCCCAAGACAGTCTTGAAAGTTAAGCACAAAACTGGGCATTAAGACAAGTCTTTTTCTTGCCTCATTCTGGGTGGGTTCATTTGACCTCTGGCAGCCCATGTAAGTCAGTTTATCAGGAAGAGTAACTAAATTGGGGTACTTGGTCTGATAGATTTAAAGCCTGACAGAGGTGCTGAATCCTTCAGCAGAGGTGGTTCAAACCTGAGTGAGCACAAGGTAAGAGCACAGGATTTCTCTTTAAGTCAAAACCTCCCTCTGAAGCTTGGCACCCAGAGCTCATGCCCAAAATAGACTCTGTGAAAAATGTTAGCCTGAATTTCCCTTTCCCTCAGCCTGAGCTCTTCAAACTGTCATCTGATGTGAAGTAAAAAGGAAAATTATAAAGAGTTTTATTAAATACTTTAGATGTTGCCTGGAAAGAATGAAGTTTTATTTTGTGAGAAGCTATAGCTACTACACCAGTGTGGCTGCAGAGACTTGTTAGTTGAATGAAGCAAAAAGGAACTGACAGCAGAAACAGAAGTAGGGGATCATCCTGACCATTTGCACTGGGCTCCATCTATTCTGCAAAAGACAGACAGCTTTTCACCACTGTATGAAAATGTCTGGCAACTTGAACGTGCCAATCTCCTGTGTCTGTTATTGGGGTGTCAGGCAAAGATGCAGAGAGAATTGTCTACAGCAAGCCATTTTCCTTTTGTTTACTTCCCTTTACATTCTTGCTCAAAACAAACTGAGAACAAATTAATGACTCCTACTTTTAATATGGAATTTGCATTTTCCCTTATAGCATGGGTTCTGAATTCAGACAATAGTTTGACTAAATCAGTGGTCAATCAGAAATGGTACAAATAGCTCTGGGTATTAAAACACAGCTTAATAACTCCTCATGAATTAAAAAAAAAAAAAAATCCTGTACTGCCATATTCATACATGCTCAAGATAATTCAACTTTACAGTTTTGACATCTGTAGCTTATTAGTCTCTTAAGTATGTAAAAACACCATTGGCATTTTTCATATTGCAAGTGTCTGGAGATAATGGCCGTGCAGATTTTATATAGAATGGTGCAAGTAAACTTGCCAAACTTTCATCATCACTCCTTCGGAAACTCTGAGGGGGCCGATTAAATTGGCATTTTGTTTGACATGTACACAGAATGTGCTTAGCATGCAGAACAAGTATGGCAATAAACCTTTTCTTAACAGCTGTGTTATTTTAGCTAATGATAAACATGTATCTAAAGCCACATATCAACACAACTTAAATTGGTGAGAAAAGCTTAGTCACCCCATGGAAAGAGAGGCCATCACAACAGAGGAAGCTGTTTATTTATTCCTTTCTATGCAATTAATTGCCTCACCAATAAACACAGACAAATGCACAAACAGTTGATCCAAATTAAGTAAAATTCATTATCATTGTAGCTTACATTCTGTCTCTGGCCTTGCTGCATCTATCCTTTACCGACAGACTCCTACCCACGGGCACATGGGTGCAATTACCACTGATCTTGGTGGAAGCTGTGATTGCATAACTGAGCAAAGTTTATTTTCTGGAAAGTTTCCTTACAGTCTGAGGGCTCTGGAGGGCCAAAAGGCTCTTTTTGCAATCATTGTGGCTCATGCCATTGCGACTGTGTTCGAAATGCAAAATATCTTGACATGTGAAATGCAGATGTTACCCAGCAAGACGGTGTATTGATTTGGTTAAGCCATTTAATTTTGACAAACTGCCAAAACAACAATAAAAGAACGGCAAACCTGAAATATTGGAGATTTCATCAGCAGCCTATAATGAACAGGGAGACAATGAGTCCCCGACAACCTCTAGGAAGGGATCGATGCTCTCCATGGAACTGCAGTGACTGGGAATTTCAGACAGTACTCTTCGATTTTCTCTGAAATCTTATCTTTACAAAGTAAACAAACACGAGATAATAACCTTTAAACTTTCCACAGCCATTCATAAGCAGGTTCGTTACTACAGAACAGCAGCAGACATTTAGTATCAGTCTCTGCTCAACACATGGCACTCAGTGTATTGCAAAATATCTTTTAAAAGGCACAATTTGGGTTGCAAATCCCAAAATCATGACACTTTAAAAAATAATGAAATTAATCAGGGTGCCTCAGAAGCATTTTTTAGCTCTCCTCTGTATCAGCAGAGTTGTACACATGCCACCTTTCCAGTGAAAACTAAATTTATCATGTAACCCACGGAGTCTGCAATTTGAAGTCTTTAAAAAACACTAAATACTACTAAAAAAACCCACAAGAATATCTAAGTTTCAAAATGGGAAAAATTACCATTATTTTCATCATTTTTTAGAAAAAGAACATGATTAAATTTGGATAAAATTTTAAGATACTTTGTTTTTTTATTTAATTGCAATCAATCTAATTTTGGTTCCTATGTTCACAAATATCTGAAGCAAATGATGATGAAGCTTTTAAAGAGCACGTGCCTGAAACATTCCTGGTCCCTATAGATACATTAACTAAATATTTTTAAACATCCTCAACATTAAGTTAATACCTATATAAAAGCAGAATTATCCTAACCCAACTCTACATATCCATCTTCACAGAATTTAAAAAAAAAAAAAAGGTATTTTACTTTGAAGGTTTGGCAAACGGCTTCTAATTCCTTGGAAACAACAGCATTTATACTACATTATCTCAGTATTTTTCTTCAATCATAATTGTATCATTTTATTATACTGGATATAGAAAAAGAATAAGAGGTAAGTGCTGCTACATTACTCCCTGTATTATTTTTTACAGCAATTTGCAGGACACCAAGAGTAAACACAGCACTCTAAAAACCACACAATAAAGGTCATTACTCCAGAGAGCTTACAACTACAGCAAACAAATCGAGTACAACAACCCTTCCATTCAAAGGAGATATGAGGACATTCCTCTTTAACATATTAGTGTATCATCATTAAAAAGATCCCCAAGTCAAGAAGCACTGAAAACTGACAAAAAGGGGCACATTTTTCTCCTTGCCCTCCCTTCCTTACTCACAATGTGCATCTTGAAACAGCAGGCAGATGCACATCCACTCACTTCTCCATTATAGGCACAGAAGGGAAGGCATGGAAACACACTGTGTGGGGGAGACAAGGGAACAGTACCTGGCAAAAGAGTCTTCTTTTATTTATTTATTTGTTTGTTTGATTAAAAAAATCTAGTCCTTAATGCTCTCTGCTGAGGTGTGCACTTGTTTCAATTGAAAGAATCCGTGCCTCCATAACCCAGAAAATTTCCTTTCTGGCCTTATGTAGCATTATCAAACTCGTCCTGCTACTTTTGAATGAGACACTTCATAAATCCATCACCTGCTACTGTCTACATGTTACCAGAATTTTCCCCACACCTAAGAAAGCAAGGAAGCTTAAAAAAAATTCTGACAGGAAAAATACAACCTTCCACAGAAAGAAGACGTTTAAACTTTCAGGTGTGAGTGGTAACTCAGAGGTCAGCAGTGAAAGCAGGGAGGTCACCTTGGCCTCAAGCAGGGCCCACCGGGAAGCAAAAGGATGGGGAAAGTAGGTGCAGCAGCTTCCTGCATAAGACAAAATAATGTTCAATCTAGAAATAAAGTAGTTCTTCAAAATTACGTTTTAATCCTACTTTTCTTTCCACCCCCATTCTAACCCCTACCTTCCACCCAAAAACCTGCTGGAGAAGTTTACCATTTAGCTGAGAGAGAAAAAGGGAAAGAAAATAAACCAACAAAACAGTGCAAACACCAGTTAAGAGAAGGTAAAAATGCTGGATATCTTTAGCATCAGTCAATTCCCAACAGTAATGTTTAGGAAAAAATTATTACTCAAGAAGATGTTCCTTTTAGAAATTATTTCTAGTGATCACTGTCAGACTTAGCAAATATTAAGGTTTCATTTATAATTGATTAACATATATTATCACTTTCTACACCCAGCGCAAACAATTAATTTTATATCATTAATCATTATAAACAAAAGGCAGCTATCAATTAGCATGGTGTTTTCTTTAAAGAGGTATAGCTGCTAATTAACAAGATATCAATACAACAAGGTATCAATTGTACCTGGCAATTGCTTACCCATTCATTAAAAAAATCATTCCTGTGTTACTTGTGTGTGACTATAAATCTGAATACAAAGTGGAACATTCTCACCTCCTGCCTATCCAAGCACCCAGCCTGCACTGCTAGAAGAAAGTTATTGAAGATGTGTTCTGTGGCTAACTCAGGAAAATGTCTGGAAAAGTTAACACTGAGGTTGCCTTTTGTTCAACAAAAGCAAAGAGAGATGTACTGCATTTCCCTAATAACTCCCAATCCTAATGCTTAGAGAAGAGAGAAGATAATTTACCGGGTATACACATAATCTTTGCTGAATTACTAAAACACTAGAATGAAAAGAGGAAGCTGCTGGAATTCAGGGGGAAAAAAAAACCCCACATATAGGTAAAGAATCAAATAGCTTAGCCTGATAATATGGGAGACCAATCTAGAGCTTGGATCAGTCAATTACGGTAAGAGTAAAGTTTTCTGGACTTTGTTCAAGCTGACCAAATGGCCTGTGTTAGGTAGAAATGTCTTACTTTCAATACATTCAAAAATTCTTTTTTGGACTTGCTTTCTTGCTTATCATGATGCTTTCACCTCATATATACCCCCACTACTTTAGATTTTATTTGCAATTTACTTCTGTAAATTCAAACCATTTTCAACATCTTTGTCCTGACTGTTATCAAGTCTGTACTACTTTTGTAAGTTTTTGGGTTTTAAATCAAATTTATTCCCGTTAGACAGCATTCTTCAAACACAAGTGAAATGAAGTGGCATGGTTTACTGTGTTTTCCAATGAAGCATTTAAGAAGAATTTCGGAAAAAAAAAAAAATTTTTATACCTAGCCACATTGGAAACTGTTAACAAGATACTTTATTTACTTTTACTACAAACCAATGTTAGGTTTTATTTTGCTGCTGTTCTAAATTTGTAAACATTTTAAAATGCTATGTTTAACAATTTGTCATGTGATTAAATGTTATGGCCAAACATAGTCATGTGTTATACACCATTCTTGGTGTACCAAGCAATGAGTAATGTGAATTATCTGTCTTTATGCCTCAGTGCACTCAATGAGACATCAAGTCCTAGGAGAAAGAAACTGTTTGGTTCTGTTTGATTTTTAAGTTGTATCCTTACACACACACACACAAAAAAAAAAGAATAAGAAAAGAAAGCTGACAAAATCAAGCCTTTCTCTTGCTTTCAGAGTCTTGACCCTTCAGAAGGGTTGAGGCAGGATGAGGCCCAAGACATCCAGCACAGCTCCACACAAATGCCAGAGAACAGACGCTTTGGAGCAGTGGGAAATAAGAGAACTGGAGTTGCTGGCTGCTCTTCCACTGGGTTTTCTAACAACAGGAGACTTCAGGGACAGAGCACAAAACACTAAACAAGCACCCAAGTGCATTGGAAACAGCATTTGGCAGCTGAAACTAGGCAAATATCATAGGAATGACCTTGCATAGCACAGACCTAAGAGAACTGTGCTGGAAGGTTAAGCAGTTGCATCAGAGAAGGTTTCGATTGGATGTTAGGAAAAATTTCTTCACTGAAAGCATGATCAGGCACTGGAACAGGCTCCCCAGAGAAGTGGTTGAATAATATCCCTGGAAGTATTCAAAAAGTGTATAGATGTGGTGCTTGGAGACATGATTTAGTGGTGAACTTGTCAGTGCTGAATTAACAGTTGAATTAGATGATCTTAGTGTTCTTTCCCAAGCTTAACAATTCTCTGCTGTGAAGGAAGATCCCTACACTTTATTTACCTACATGAAGGACTGTCATATAGGAAGTCAGGCACCTTGCAGTCTGCATAGTAGGTAAATCAGCCAGTACCTTCTTTGTGAGTGTTTCAGAATAAACTTAATTTCAGCAGTCAAGCAGCAGCAGTGACCACAACCAGTGCCTCAAAGAGAAACAGGCAATAAAATGTAAAGATACCAAACTTGGAATTATCCAACCTACCAGTATTCAACAGATATCAGGAATGGAAAAACCAAAGCCAAACAAAGCACCGTGTCCCTGGGTCTTGCCTAACTCAAACAAGCAACAAAGGTGGTGCATAGAAAAAAGGAGTGAAGTATATGTTTGAAAGATGAACTCTCATCTAACCTTTAAATGCCTAGTCATGAAAACACTGATCATACAGAATAATTGCTTATACATACTCATAAAAGCAGACTCAAAATGCTTTTGCTTTTTAAGCAAACATTTAGAGAACAGAGCATTCTGGTGAATCAGAATTTCTAACCAAGTGGGGTGAAAGAACAGTTATTCATGAAGAAACAACATAGGAAACAAAAGGAGGAAGAGCATTTCCTCTTTGCAGAGCTTTGCTTCAGACTGCAGTCCCATAACTATAGTGATGAGACAAACCTTTTCCTCACTAAATAGGAAATGTCTCTTCCTCACAGTAGAAAAAATGCCAGATCATCTAGAACTAAGACATTTAAGTCTGAAATTAATCAGTCTGCATGAGCGACACATACTTTTATAAAAAATTAAGTCCAGAATGAGAGGTTATCTATGGACACAAATGTCCTGAAAGACACTAGATATAGTTGACAAGTCTGATACATTGTGTTACAGCTGAAAGTCATTAGAAGATTTTTTTAGCAATATTTACACTTGTAAGTTCTAAATATATGTGTTTTATGGGAAGTGTTTAAGCAAAACCAGGTCCCAAATAAAATTGCAAGAGCACAATAATAGGTAAGCTACTTGAAATTGTACTTTAGTTGCACCTATTTTATAATTTAATGTTACATACACAAATTATACATCATGCTCACAATATTTTATGAATGATATTAAATATTAAAAGCCTAAGAGGAAAAAAGGCATAAGGGTTTAAATAGGAGGAGAGAGTTAAGCATTACTGTAAAATGTAAGCTAGAAAAAATATAAAGCAGTTTTTTTGTTTGGTTTTTTTTTTTAAGTCCATTCACTAGTGAGAATAACTACTAACTTTGCTTGGCAAAAGATCATATGTAGCTACCAGGAATTACTGAAAGAAGTGGAAGCATTTTTCTCATTAGAAGGCAAAGAAACAAAGGAAGACTGGAAATGAGAGTAAGACAATTCCCAGAACAGGTAACACACTTTGGGCAACACTGCAGTAGGCAAGACTTGAAATCAGATAGCCATCCTAACTTAAAGAGCCAGTTTTAAGGCTTTAAAGCCTTCAACATTTGCTTTTCTTTCCCACTGCCTAAATTAAGACACTTTATGAGCCCTGTTGATTGTACCCATTAAAGTGTGGATTTTGACATTCGGAAGAAGAACAGAACTTTCCAGAGTGGGCTGCAGCCCCACGCGAGAAGGCCGCTGTAGCTGACTGCAGCAGACGTGACCTTTAGCAGGCGGGATTACCCACCCTCTGCTGGCGGCCGCTCTGACACATCAGCACTTTGTGAGATCTCCAGGCTGTATTTTATCAGCAGGGCCCATCCAGGCATGATGTGCACTTTCACAGTGCATTACCATATCCAGAGGAGGAACGCTGTGGACTGCGATGGCCTTTCCTTGTAGGACAGAGTTGAAGTGTGAAACAACAGTAGTGACATTCTCACTGACATCCAGGAGCTCCTCTGCATATTCAAAATTCATAAGCATGTAGAGCCTAGCACTGTATATGGAAGAAACTAATTTCCAGAGCAGCTTATCTGTTAGTACGTTAATCTTTGACCTGCTCACAGCCTTTAATTCTGAAGAGTTCATCATCTTAACTTTTTCCTTCTTACCTGGTGTTGCCCTGTTTCTTGTAGCTGAATGTTTTTTACTTTCTCTCTCACGGTTCTTTCTGTAAACATAGCTATGTTATTGTAACTGTGTCTTATCATTCACATTCCTTTCTCATGGACACAGAACTTTGATGGACATTTCCTTTGACCACTGTAGTTGAGGGAGGAAGAACTGATTTCCTCCAATGAATAGCAATTTCCAAATGGATATAAAAAATAAAGAAGGTGGGTCTTGTGGCCCTTCCTTCATTCTCTTTGATCCTGGACACAGGTGTCTCTGGCTCGTCCTTTTGTGTCGCTGCTGTGACAACCTGGCATGTTAAAAAACACTGGCCTATATCCCACATACAAGCTGAATGCTGAAGTTTAAAAAGAAATCAAATGTATTTGACAATGTAAATAGAAACCTTGCTTCTCACCTTACATCTGTACTGACCAGAAGTAACCCCGCTGAAATCAGTCAGCACAGGTATACAAAGAGGAGGAATCTGGTCCAAAGAGTAACATAACCCTTTGTACACAGACACAACCCAGCAAAAGAAAGAGCTGATGTACTGATCTGAGGTCACACAGAAAGATGGCAGAGCAGTTTGTAAGAGATTTTTCTTCCTTAATCGATGACCAGTTTTGCACTGAATGTTACTGGTGGTCACTGAATCCTGGTCATCTGAGCAGGGGATTCCCGCATTGCAAAAACTGCAAACACCAATCTATAGCTACTCCAAATCACTTTGCAGCACAGGAGCTTGGGGTGTAAAACTAGACACAGACCTAGCTCATTATTATTAAAAACAGTTCTAGCTGCTTCAAAGTATAACTGAAATTTTAGTAATGAAAAAGTTTTTTCTCTTTGCTGTTTTATTAAACACAGCAAATGGGCAAGCCCTTGGTTCTGAGCACTTTTGCCAGTATCTGACTGGTTTCACCAGTTTCTGAAACACACTGAAGGTGCTCCTGAGGAAAAATTTGTTTTGACTTCCCTGGCACATTTCTGCTAACTCTAAGACACAACAAAGCTCACTGTTTGAAAAAGGAAGGACAACAAGCATTCTTCAGTATTTTTCGAATAAGAAATTTGGTTTGATGACTACAATACTGAGACACACTCTTTTGGATCTAGATATAACTTTTTCAGATATATGTATTAGTAGGAACCCAAGAGGTTTTTCTTAAACAATAGATGCTAAACAAGCCAGAAGAATTTTGTCTTACACACAGAGGCAAACTGAAGTGAGTGTATCCCAAGTGTAAGAGCACTTCCCAAAGGATTTGCACCAAGAATTTACCTTTTTAGTTGAACATTTTTATAACCAAACCTCCTATTATAAACCCTAACTTTGCTTCAAAGGCATTTCTATCACCATATCACAGTATGATACATTTTACTCAATTCCGCAACCATAAAGAAGCACATTTATATTATAAAATTTTGGCTAATGTCACATAGAGAAACTAACTTTAATCTGCATAAATCAATTTCAAAATAAATATTGCAAGTTAATGTTCCATCTTCTTTATTCTGCATCTTTGTCTTTAGGCTTGAGCACTAAGTGATGAAGAAGTTTATCTCATACATAAGACATGCCACTAACACTAATCTATTCCCTCCCCAAAACATCAACAAAAGGAGCTATGGGTCACTGAGCCAAAAAATTAAATGCTGAAATGTACATCCAACAATGTTACCCTCCACTAGCAGATATCCTGTGGAGAAAAAAAAGTCAAAAAAATACAACTAGAATGTCTAGCCAAAAGAAAACATTCGGAAAAAAAGAAGCTGAAATTCAGTCCCACTCTTCAGGACGAAAGTTATCTTGTTACAGCTACAAATCTTCCCTATCGTCTGCTTAAGCACAGCTAGAACATGTGGAGAAAATTTATGGTATTTTATCATGGTTGGCTCCAGGCAAGGAAGAGTTTTCTCTGTGAGGTCAGGCACAGGAAATTATTAGTTTTTCTCCTCCAGCTTTTCAACACACATTCTCTTCTACTTCTATCACAGCAGTCATTTTGCCCATAGAAAACTGACTGGCCAAAGCAGTACTAAATTAAGGTTAGCCCACACTATAAACAGGCTTCCACTTCAGTGGAAGGTACACTACTTTTTCTACTGAAATTCTAGTCCATATTTGAGCTGTAGGTGTGTACCTGATGAGCTTCAAGCACCATATATATGTCAAAGTGCTGTAGTCTAAAGAAAAACATGAAATATTTGTAATTGTACCGTGTTACCCCCTACTACTATTCTACTTTGCAGGCTGTTTCCTTAAGCAGAGAAGGGGAGACAGGGACACAGAGTAAAAAGCCTGATCAAATAATATAAAAATTAATTATTCTCCGAATGAAACTCATCATGATTTTATCAAAGGGGAAGAGACTGCATTTCAAAAATAAGTATTTTCTAATAGCTGTGTCTGCAGTGTTCTCAGTTCAGCACTTACTCATCCAGCAACTCGAGTCAAGGCTAACGACAGAAAGCTAAGAACAGGACATCACCAACCTCACAGGAAAACGTGACTGCAAAAATTCTGAGGAAATGTTGGGGGAAAAGTAACACTTACTAACTAAAATGAAAACAGAAAGATCAAACATATGCCATCACACAGTTCATCCCTTTCTAAGCCCAGTAGGAATTTTAAAGAATTCCTTCATATCAATTCGGAGAAAGCTGCGAGCAACTTCATCCTAGTTTGAAGTGGATTTAGAATCATTTCTGTCAAGAAAGGTGATAGTTGGAATGGCTCTAAGCACAAAACCACAAGTGTCCTGTAGTCACTGGAAAAGGAAAAAGCTGAAAGACATAATATGACATTTCAGGTAGCTACAGGGAACTACAGGAAAAATAGGTACAAGTGCTTGTAATTAAAACACATTTACTAAAAAAAAAACCAAAAAGAAATCTAGGCCTGGAGTATTAACAGGATGCTTTAATGAGAATATTTATAATACATTAAAACAAGACTTTCTAGTAATGCACTAAAGATGACCAGAGAACAATAACTAAGGAACATTGAAAGAAAACACACATATACTCAGCATCATCTAAACTGTGATGATAAATAATGAAATAAAATTTTGCTAGGGAATACTGCAAGATATGCTTATCAAACTTACAGTTCTACTACACACTGGAATATTTTTAATCCCTGGAATATGCCTGTTTTATATTTACTGTTCCTGAGTACAACATAGGAAAAAACAAAACAGAAGATTCACCATTTGAAACGAAAAAAATTTGATCATCCATTGTTTTCCTAACTGGTATTTCAGTATCTAATGCACTTAAGTTCAGGCTGGAGACAAGCAATTCTCATTGCCTGCCCTTCAAAATCATCAGATCTGTACATTTCTTTTTATTAGAACTCCCTTTTAAATATAAATTCCTTGTGATATATTTCCCCTAGTACGTAGCAATACAACAATGTGCTTCTATACAGTCTGTCTTTGATCTATAAGTTTGACATGAATTCTTTAAATTAAAGTAGCATTTTAGAAAAAAACAGGTTTGAAAGATGCATCAATTTTCCAGAGAATTCCAACAGATACAAACTTTGGACCTCATGATTAACAAAGGCAAACTTCAGCTGTATTAAAAAGAAATCCAAACCTAGTATTTCACATTCCATCAAGAAGTTGGAAAGGAAGACGGACAACAGGAACCACCCTCTGCTTGTACGAAAGCCTCCCCACCACCACTACCAAAATCTCCTTTGGTCACATTATTGCCAAACAGCTACACCACCATTACAAAAGCTCAGCCAGACAGATGTCAGCTTACTTGAATTTTTCAGAGGACAAGATCTTTGGCAGCAGTCTGTCGTAGCTCATACAAACACTTTAATTTTCCAAAAGAAAAGCAAAACTAAAACATCTCTCTAGCAATTAGTAAACAGTTCAATATAAAATATTAATGCACCATCAAAGGCCTGATTATTCAGAATTCTTCTTTGTAAGTGCTTCGAAATTTGAAGTTCATTTTGCACTAAATGTGCTTATTTCAGTTTAAGCAAGCAGACTGGTTACAAGGCAGCAACTGAAAAGCTAAATGAAACTAAACCAAAAAATTGTATTAAATTTTTTTAAGTCCTGTCTTTTAAGTGTATATCTCTCCCTTTAACTTAATCCCCAACATTATAATCAGAAATTTTAGAACAAAGATCTTATGCTGAAACACAAGTTCTTAATCTTCCAAGGCTGTATCTTGGTGGTTTTTTTAATAAATACTGCTAATGTAAAACACTGTCAATGTGTGGCAAAGGCTGCTATTACAACCTGAACCACTTCACCAGTGAATGCAACTCAGTGAGCCCCCAAGGACAGCCCAGCAGCTACAGTTTAATAAGACAGGATTCATGCCCTGATGACCAAGGCTTCATGTACCAAACAGTAAAACACATGAGCAAGAGTTTCTCTGAGTTTTGGGTTAAGGGAAAAAGAAAACCTTTTTTGAAAAGCAAATAAGTCTAAAGCACAAATTAAAAACTAGAAAGCTGGCAACAGAGTAAGTTTTTATAACAGAAGTGTAGAATTAAAGCAAGAGCATTCAAATTTACCTACATCTAAAAGAGCCTCCTCAGAACCATGAAAACTCTATCAAGTGATAATTTGTTGAGTGTGCTTTAGCACTGCAATTTGTATTTAATTACAGTTCCACAGTTATTCCTTATTTAAGCTATAATGCTCTCCAGGCAGAATGCCTTTCACAAGGTTTATTGCATACCAAGGGAAGCAAACCATGCTTCTTCAATCACCAGAAGGGCAGCAAAATATCCTGTGTAGTCACTACTGCATTACAGAAATGGCATTTTTAAATATTACTTTCATATACTTTGACTGAAATGCATACATCACATTAAATCAATGAAGTATTAATCAAAAGTTTAATTTCCATCTAAGAGCCTAAGCCTGCAATAATAATTTAATATCACTGAATATGTAATCAATTTCATAGGTGATAAACAGGGGGGCAAAGAGTAGTATTACCATAAAAACAGAGCAACTGCCATATTCAATCCTTTGGGATTCTTTAGATCCTGCTATACTAGACACTTATGGTTTATTTAATCAAATAACTTCAGACAACAGCCATAACTGTAAGCTTCAGAAACAAATCAAGACCCATCAGTGTGTACACATATAAAAACTTTCACCACTTCACTGATCTGTGTCTCAGGCATTTGGGAAGCCTTGAAGCACAAGGTTCAGTGTCTCTTCCAATGAAAACTCTTGGCATTTTTGTGGTAATTGACATTGTTAATATTTCCTGTTGCAATGAGGTCTATTGTTTGTAACTGAGGATAACGTGATCCACACAGCAGCACATATAAGGTATGGAAGATCTACCTTGTTCACACAAACACATTCAACTGATGAGCTGCCCAAAAATTAAAACAACTATTAACAATGATGAAAAGTTCCAAGTTCAGAAAAATCTCGAATGACATTTTTCAATCCTGCAAGACTCCAATTTCTTCCAAATAACACAAAATGCTAATGAATGTGCACTGAACTGAATTTAACACAAAAACTCCCCTGTGAAGCCCAACTTAGGAAGTGAAACATCTTCAGTAATACAGACAAAAACAGGCATATAAAACCAAGAAAAATTAGGGAAAGCATAAGGTCTACTAACAACACAGGAAAAATATTGCCTGTTCCTTCATCACCTTTCCCTCACAAGACCACATCAGTCCTTCCTGTTCTAAACCAAAGCCCATTTCAAAGCAAACTGTTCTATCATTAGGATGTCATGAGTCAAGCTGTGCTCAGCTACAAAGAGCACTGTGTTTAAAAAAAAATTGCAGTCAAAATACCAGGTCTTGTGAATTTTCCTAAGAAAGCAGATCAAACTCATGAGGTCTTAACAAAGCCACATCACCAAATAAAACAAAACCTACAACAGGTAAAAGAAACTACTAGTTCATGAAATAATAATAATAAACTACTAAAAGCTCACTAAGTACATGTCTGGAAATAGCTGGCAGCTACATGATTTCCATTTTGTACTGAAGTTCAAAACAGGACTTCCCTGATCTGTATGCCAAGTTGTATGGGAAAACCATAAAGTTTTGGTTGTCTCTACTATACATCTGCCATACCTAAAAATGTATGCTGCTAAAACACCACAGGTAACACAACAAAGTTATTGTTCCTGTGTAGGCAGGGAGGGTTTAGTCATGTTGATACCTCTACCCACTTGCATCTGGGAGACTTAGCATTCCTAGAGAAGATGCCACTATGCCTGAATTTCATGCTCCATGGATGGCCTTGGAGAGGTCTAATCCCTGTTATCAGCTGTATGGTTGAGGAGCTGTAAAATGAAGTCTAAATGAAAGGTAAATGGGAATGGTTTACTATTCTTTTATATTTAAAGTTATGTGTTTTAACTGAAGTCTTTGTAGGATTTGCCTGCTAAACCTCAAAAATCTCACCACTTTATGACACTGCTGACCCACTGTGGAACAAGTTCAAATATGTCCAACTGCTTACGTAAGATGTCCTTTCTTTTGTCAGCTTTTGGATATCAGCTTTCCTCACGTGTGTGTAAACACACGTTCTTTTGAATTAGCTTAGACAAAAAGGTAGACCAGCCTGCAAGAGTGAAGGAGCCTAAGTGGTGCTGACTTTTCCACATTTCAAATGCAAATTATTTATTCAACTACACAATGCCAAGTCATTAAAAAAAAAAAAACAAACCTATGAAACACATTACCACAGCTACCCTTCTGTAAGTACTGAATGGAGCAACTAAATTAAAATGCTACCTAAAAATGTTATTTTCTTAGTACTGCAGGCAAGTAAAAGAAGGTATATGCAAGCTCATTTGCATAATAAATATGAAACCAGTATTAAATAACAATATTTTCTTCTAGCATGGCTTATGAATCCTCCTCTTCCAATTTGATGATCGTACAAATAATTCTAAATCACTTATAAAGTCCTAAAAACTTTTCCCATCAGAATAGTCTCCATAATTTTGATAAGCTACTAAGACAACATGTAAGAAGCAATAATAATGCACACATGAACTGTGCTTTTCTAAGCTTTTATATTAAGATTTGACCTAAAACTTATGTCAATTATGACAGTATGTATTTAAATGCCTACTATAAACAACAAAACCAGCATCAAGTTCAGATTTTTGGAAAGAAAACAGAAATTATCATTATGTCAAAGAGATAACTTGGTTGCAGTACTCTCACACACACCATCAATGAAGACTAGAGAGGAGGAGACTGGAACATCCCAAGTTGTCACAGTCCACCTGAAAATATTATAGAGCCATTGCATTTCCAAAGACAGAACAGAAAAACTACAAAAACTTTATTAGAAATTACTAAATGCTGACACAACACAGTGAGTTAGTTAAGCTTCATGACATCATGAACCTTCAGCACTTTGTCCCTGCTGCTTTTCCTCTCCCCAGAACCAAACTGAGAAATGTGTGGATATGAATAAATAGTTCAGTTTTCATGTATATTATCTGAGGATTAAATATTCAAGAGAGCCTGCAATTTGTTGGGACAACTGCAGGAAATGTTTTTTCAGCCACGCATGTTCAAATGACTGCTTTCTTTATAAACATTAATGGAAGTGTTGATGTTTCTAAGACTTTTACACAAAAAAATATAAACTGACAACAGTAGCAAAAACACCAGAGGTATGGCTGATATTAGAAACACAACCATGAATCTGATTTTTCAAGATGATCCTTAGTTAAGAGAGAATTTCAGTTTTGCAATCCAGCAGGGAACATGAGACCTCATGCCAAATTCAGGGGATAAGCTCTGCAATACAGTTAAACAACACTTGTCTTCTGTAATCATGATGCCCTGTGCTTTTAAGACTTGCACTAATTAAACTAGAAAAGGTCACAAAACTGAAAATGTTCACGATTTGGGCAAGACTCAATAACAAAATCTTTCCTGTCTATCACTAATCTTTTATACACAATAATTGTCACTTTGACAAAGTGTCTCTGTCAGCTCACTCATGATTATACACAAGAAGCTTCAGCCTTTATCCTCTGGAACAGTTCACAAGCTTTGTCTTGCAAACCTGAGTGAGACAGAGACACAAAAAAAGAGGAAGAGGAAGCAAAATCCAGTACTCCTCAGGACCACGCTGTCATCTGTTCAGGAAACAATTTCTCAGCAGTTTAAGAACTTGGGATTTAACTTAATAATTTCAGTATTGAAATTCCAGAATAAAAATATATCTATATTAACACATATAGGAAAAAGTGGAGACAAAAAAAACCACTTTGGTTCTAATCCCAAACTTTGAACATTAGCTGCAGTGTGATCTGCAGTCCTTACATCTCTGTTTCCTTATGGGTTATCTGATAATATTGTTATTCTTCCAATTTTTGAAATCTTAAGACCCTCTATAGACGGTCTACTCCTTCCTCATCCCATACAGTGCCTTGAAATAAATGGGACCAGAAAGTATTTATTATGTCTTCAGACTCTGAAAATAGCCAGCAAAAATGCTCTTAAAATGCCCCTGCATTTATAGATAACTGATGAGAAATTGATCTGTCTTTAGTTTAGTTAGGAATTTGAAAAGATGTTGAGGTTGAGCCCGATGTTCTGAAGTCTTTCCTGAATCTGAATAATCCTCCAGGCATAACCTAGAAAAGTGCTTTCTCTCTGAATCTCTTCTTCTGCCACTTTTCTTATTATGTGGAAAACTTTTTTCCACAACAGCCTGCTTCCTCTCAGGTATTTAATGGGTGATTTAAAAGAAATAAAAGGATGAGGAGAAAAAGGTTCCTACCCTCCACATCACAGTGACTGCATAGGATCAGGAGGAAAACCCGCATTGCAGCACAATTCTATCAAACCTTTGGGCCTTTCAAAGGCTGCAGTAATGCCTTCCTATTGCTGGAGGAGGTAAAAAAAAATAAAAATCACACAGTCTAACTAGTCTGAGAACAGTGGGCTTAAGAGTAAGTGTTCATTCAGAAAAGATGCTGACAGAGCAGGTGAAAATAAAATGCTTTCAGAACCTTTCACAATCTATTTCTGGATAAAGTTCTCAGCTTCATATGGTTTTCTGCCACTTTGAAGTACACCTTAATGTTGCTACTTCTTCAAACGGTATTCAATATAGCAGACACAAAGAAAAACTAGAGAAAGCATCAAAAAAACCCCACAACTACATAGGAACCAAAGTATATGTGTCGTTAGCATTCAGCCCAGACCCAGGAAGTTTTTCCCATGGAAACAAACTTTCACTTAAACAACTCCATATCCACAAGTGGAGGAACTGACATACATCAGTACATCCCAGACATACATCAGTATATACCAGAAATCTCCAATAAACTCACTTCCAAGACAGCCTGTGATAGTTCTCTTTCAACAAAACCCAACAATCAGACTACAGCTACATTCATTTCCCTTCTCATATGCAGGCTTTCAGGATATATTCCTCTTTTGTCCCAATCCTCATCTTCTCCTTTTTCCATTAGGACACTACAGATTGCAAAGGCTAAAAGGAAGCATGTCTGAGCCAAAAGAATTTTCAGTCTAAAGAACACTGGTACGAAATGAACTTCAGAACTGCAAGTTAAGAGGAAGTTGGGCAAATTCAGTCTTCAGAAAATAGAGCATAAGCTTTTCTGTGGGAAAGCTTCTCCATAGTAACTAAAACTGCAATCTGAGCATTGACTCCCCGTCAAAAATATCCTCAACATAAAAACAAAGTACAAAAGCCTCTCAAAAGCAGATATTTCAATGACCCAAAAAAGAGGACAAGAGGAGGATCCTCTAAGCCTATACAACTTCACTGATATATTTTACTATGGGAAAGAAAGTCAGAAATATAGCAAAAGATTAAACAGCTATTTAACATGTGCCAAGTAACATTATTATGGCAATCAGTAAATTGGTGGTAGTGCTTCTCCAGTGAGTGGTCAGATCAATGCAGCTGACTCTCTGCATTCCAATTAGGGATCAGAGAACTGTCCCTTAAAACTGCAAAGCTTTAAAAATTGATCTGAATTTTTTTCATGCTGAGTCTCTGCCTTAAGTCTTAATTTTTAAAGTATTTTAATTTCAGTCAGAACAACTCAGCTGTTTCAGGAAGGAAGAAAAAGGAAAATATCTTCTTTAGCCTGTGTTAAAAAGACAGACTTTATAAGAAAAGTTTCAAAGGCTGATGCTTCCAGGAAAGGGTCTGGGCTAGTTTTGGATAACGAAAATACCTTCTGTGACCTTCAGGATAATTTATAAACACATCTCACATACCTTTCCAAAAATCCAGATTGTTCATATTCTTTAAAATGCAGCTAGAGTTTTGCAGCTGAGGTCACAAAAGGGTCTGATCTGACTGAACATTCCTTCTTTCCCATCCCAAGAGCAAGAACCACTGAAGAAACCTACACCACCACAGAGAGCAAAGTATTCCAAGGAAGCAGTCATCGTCACAACTGTGGCTGCCTCCTGTAATCATCAGGACAAGCTACCATTAGAACCTAAAATTTTGCAAATATACCTAGAAAGGAATCTGCTTATAAAGAAGAAGGGGCTGTTTCTAACACTGGAGACTAAAAATTCTAGTTGAACAATATTTCAAAGATTTATGTGCGCCAAGAGTGTCACGCACTTTACCAGGGTGCGACGCTTTAGTGCATCACCCACATTGCGCCCTGCAGTCCTTCTCAGGATTCACAGCATGTAAGAAACACTGTACACATTCCAGTTACCAGACCACCACAGGAATAAGAGGCATAGCCACCACCCTTAACACTGCACATCCTACAGAACACCACACAGTAACAAGGACAGTAGGGAGAGGAAGCTCACTGCACCTCCAACTTTCCTTCGCCTCCCTCCTATATGGAGTCGATGAGTGTGAAAAAAACATTTTACTGTCCTTTTCCCTATCATAAAATCCACAAAGTGCTGGCATAGTAAACAATCAGGACAAATGGACTATGGACAGGGGCACTCTATAAAGTCAGCACTACGAAAATCTTATGGTTTCTTTTTGCTTAATATTTTGTACATTATACCAAGTTTCCCACCGTACAGCTGAGATTCTTACATTCCTAATATGACAGCTTATTAAATTAGCACAGGTAAATATGAAGATTTTCATTTGGAATCAAAGACAAATATTCAGAATTTCCAGGGAAAATATAAACATCTGACAGTGAAAACGGATCAGTTTAAGCCAGTGTTGCATCGTAATGTAAACTATACTTAAAATAAAAGGAATAATAATCTCCCTTCATTGGTATCACCAAAAGATAAATTAGAAGCTTATAGATGAGATATCTTCTAAACAATCAGGAATTGTCATCGAAAACATTGGGGTTAATTCGAAGAGAAATTCTTTCCACTTATTATGAAATTGAAAACAAGAAACCACAACAAAAACCACTGTATTTTTCCCAAGATCATTAAATACAATCTTGAAACAACTGTCCAACCTTCAAAGAATATCCCTACCCTAGCTGAAACCAAGACATAAACTCTCCTAAATGTTTTTTTCTTGAAGTAATTTTTCAATTGATTTCATTTGAAATTTTACTAATTGAAAACACTAGAGGAGCCAAGAAAGAAATGTGATGCAGAGGTAAATCATGCAAAATGAATTAAATTGCATATAATTGTCAACACATCCATTTTTTGAACAACAATCTTCCCCGTATCAAGAACTACGAAATAAAATCTTGACAGATTTTCCTTACAAATCCACGATCTTTTCCTGCTCTATAGAATTTGGAATAAATCACCCTCAGCTTCAAAACAGTTCATTCTTGTGAGACTGGTTTCGGTTTCAGGATTGCATCTGTGTGGTAACTGCTTCTCTTTCTGTTGTTTTCCATTTCCAAACGTAGGCTTTGATCCCCTTGGTCTTGCTGGTAGAGCAGTCGCCTCACACACACAGTCTCCCTTTGAAGCCTTCCAACAGTGCCAAGAAAGAAGCAGGCTATGGCAGCAGGCTCAGTATTCTCTGGTTATGCAACAGATCAGATCATTATCAACAAAACTGGATGCCTCCAGCAGAGAACAGAAATGGGGAATTTGAGAGCAAGTTTTTCTTTACTTTTTGAATTAAGGATGGCTGCTTGATCAGTTTGAAAGAAGGAAAAAGTTACCTGCAATTAAGAGCTGGTCACATTAGAGCAGATTACACTTCAGTGAAAAGCCCTATAATAAATATTCCTGTCACATTTATCATTCAGTTCTGCTCCTTCCTTGGCAGGAAAGTTTTCCCATTCGTTGTGTAATGCGAAAGAAATATTTGGCTCAAACTAATGCCAATAACTTACAAAGTCTGATTTAGCCACATGGATTTCATTCCCCATAGAAGAATGACCATGTGCCAACAGGATGCAGAAGAGTCTGAATTCTCACATACCTGCAGAGAGAATCTGTGCTTCTAACCTATGATATATTCATTTGCCCACGGTCTGTGCATGTGGATATCCTACACATCTGTTACATTTCTGTCTAGTCTAGCTGCTCCAACAAATTTTAAATCATCAATTAAAGATAATTCAGTTCAGAAATTCACTTTGGTTAAAGGTTAAAGTACCTACTGATTGCTCATGGAGTGAAGACAGGGATTTTGAGTCTTCATATACAGCAGAAAAAGACATACTTTAATTTCTTACGGGAATGCCTTGTACAGCTTCATCTTACAGACAATTTGGGGAAGAAGTGCTATGCTGCATGAAATAAATCCCTCAAGTCAAGTTTTGACAATGAATGTAAAGTGAGAAGGAGAGATCAGAGAATATTGAAGAGATTATTTACTGTTTGTATGTAAGAATTCAGTCACTGAGGTTAACAAATGTATGCAAATAAAACCAAAACGCCTTGAGAATCCTAACTAAAAGACTCCATAGCTTCTACAAAAGACATTAAGAATATTTACATATTGGGTAGAGGAAAAAAAGTAAGTATAAACCAGTTTAATATAGAAAAAAACTATATGGTTGCTCTTGATAAGAGAGAATATTCTTACAGTGCTTCAATGTGTTAATTCTAGATTATTATAATTTTTTTAAACTCAGAAAGCACAACAGAAGTTGAGCTTTGCTTTTCAAGTTTCCACAAAATTAGCACTGAAAACGTCGTGCGTCTGGTTATATTACAGAATTAATGTAACAGTAAAAATAATGTTACCCAATAAGAGGAAGATTATTAAGAATGGCAAAAGTTACATGACCAGTGTAATCTGTGTATAAATGCATATTATCATTAGATCATCAGTAGATTAAGAAAATCTAGAAATCAAAAGCTCTGTATATGGGGTTTATTTGCAGGAGATATTTTCCAGACATGAGATTACCTTTTTTTTAAATTTATCTTATACATCTGGAAAATATTAAGTCAAAGAAATTATGAGCATAATAATGAGCTCTTAGAACTCGCTTGTTACTGTCCTTGTTTGCTATTAAGACTGAAAAATCAGAAAGCCACATCCCCCCGTCTCTTTTAAGCAACCCTACAATACTTGATTGTATGATATGACTCTTTAGAAGCACAGACCTAAATAAAATCAGGTGTTTAGCTGGACTGCCTTCATCTCTATCTTAATCCCACAGTCAATAATAATTAAAAATTACATATGAAAAAAATAACTGGCATTTCCCCCAAATCATGCCAGAAGAAAAAGCACTGATGAGTCAAGCTAGCCTGTAAGTGGGACAGAAAGTATGATTCATAAGTCATTGCTTTGGGTTTCATTCTTGAGAGAGAAAAAGCTCCATCAGTAACATCAGACAGAAACTCAAACCCTCATTACAAAAACGTAACATTAAATTCACTGTCTCTCTTCATTCTGAGTATGAATTACATGTATGTCCACCACAAGGGGTAACCTTCAGCAGCTCCTGCAGGCAGTGAAATCTTGCAGAGGACAGTGACCCTGTTGAGCTGCATTCCTGACTTGTCTTCTACACAGCTGCAGGGCACAAGCTGCAGTGCCCACCACAGCGGCAAAGGGAATGGGACCTTTCTGACTGAAACCACAACAAAAGACTAATTATGGCACAACTCAGTCATTGCCAGCATCAAATTGATAAAAGCAGATGAGATTCAATAAAGTTGTTTAATTTACCCTTTTTTTTCCTCAAATGTAATATTTAGGTAAGCTGGACCACAACACTAAAAAGAGTCCAATGATGGCAGAAGAACCAAGAGGTGCAAGAAGGATCACCACTGCTCCTTTCAGACAACAGATCAGATACTAAGCAGTGTGTCAATAATGACCTCTGGGCCACAGATTTTAAAGCAAATTGGGTTTTCAAGGGCATTCCCCCTCCTCTGCACTGCATATTTACCTCATGTCTTCCATTCCAACCCACACCCTAATCCAGAGGCCCAGCAAAGTAATTCCATTTTAGGTCCAAAGGACATTTATCACAATATCTTTAATATTTAAAGTATAGTAGAAAAAATACAGAAGTCTAAACCTATAAAGAAAAAAAATAACAACCAGGGAGCCTTTTTCATTAAGGAGCTACAAGGATCTAAAAAACCCTTTTTCAAAACCCTCTATTACCTTGCTGTTCAGTCAAATCCTTCAAGCTGACCACTGAAAGAAATACAAAGTAATATTCATTTTCCCACATGTTTGTCACAGTCCAAACAACAACTCTGACACTGGAAACAGACTGGCAAAATATTTTATTTATCTTTAACCTCAGCTATGAAAAATGTGAGAAATAAAAAGAAAAAAAATTAAAAAGCCATGCTGCTGTTGGACACTTCACAATTTAATCATACATCACACCTGTATGGCAGAAAACATGCAACAAAATTAAACTTCTAAAATGTAGCTGGATTTAAATGTATGCTGCTTCTCCTATATTGTCAGCTAGCAGGCCTTTAAAGAAAGATTATCAAAGGCACTCCAATCACTGTGATGTGAGACAGAAAAGTGTGCATGACCTTGAGTTCTCTCTTCATATTTCATGTCATTTTTTCTTTAATATTTTTAAATCATCAAAAGAGTAAGTACTAACATGGACACTACTGAATAGACATGCTTTTAGATAGGATGATGAAAATTACTTGAATTAATATCTTTTGCCTTATGTGCTCATTTACATTCCCCTCAGGAATAATATATTAGCAATGTCACTGCTATGAACAAGTAGGTGACATATCAATAACTATCATTTATTAATAAATACTTCACTCATTCCATGAGGTTAATCTTCATATGCACCCATGAGGCAGGAAACTATAGTCAGTATTTCCCATGGGGAAGCTAAAGTCATGTTATAGACTGTCCTAATCCATGCAGTGATTCAGGTGTCAAAGCCATAAGTAGCAAACTGTAAGAAAACCTGTCTCCTAATCCTACTTTCTAATCACTGAATCTGGCCCATCTGATGAAGGAAACTCTAAGAATCATACTGCCTTATCATAACTGAAATGCAAAATTGACATTTATTAATATCTGCTAGAAGCTTAAATATAAACCTGCCATTAAAAGGGGAAACACAAAAAGCCCATGATTTATCAACTGGTCTCTCCTTCATCTTTCAAGGATGCATGTGTGATAACTGTTACAGGGTTACTGCTCCCTCAGATTAACACAGACCTTTATTTGGAATAAACATCTTCTATAAGGAACTTGAGAATATTTTCTCTATCTAAATTTATTGACTTTTCTATACCTGACTCCTATTTCTCAGATACCCCCTGAATGTGAACAGTATGTGTATGACCTGGGATACTACTACTCTTGCCAAGAAGAGCAGGAGAAATATCGAGTTTTAAAGAAAAAAAGATAAATGTTTTGCTGTACAACACTAGTTTTCTGCTAATTTTCCTGGTTTCTTTCAAATAAAATTAATAAAGCAATGAGTAGGTAGGCACTCCTCTACTTCTACGAGAGTGTAATAGTTGCCTTCAGAAAGGGAAACCTCTTGAGGTACTTGCAAGAGCATTACAAAAATAAGATTATATCCATAGGTTAAATGCTTACTTCCAGGACATCTGTATCAGCTCAGTAAATGTCTCAAAGCTTACCAAGACACTGACTTGGAGAACTCCCTTTAAAACTAGTAGGAAATGTATGAATATATCCCTTGTAAAGCTTTCAGATCCCCACCCACGAGTTAAAAGAAAAATTTGCCTGCAAATCTTGCAAGATTTCAAGGGCTCTAGAATCTCACTTGTCCAAAACCCCCCAAAACATCTACCTTTAATGTGTGCAGTGATGCATTTCTGTTATCACCCAGAATACAGGAGGTGAGAACTTGAGAAATAGTGAAGTTCTAATGAATTTTTAAAAATTGGTTAGGAGCTCTGCATGGAGATTTGAATGAGTTCAGGGCTTTGTGCAGATTTCTTCCATCTCAATTGTCAACTGCTTGCTCGTGCTGAACGAACTGATGAGGAAATCCTCAGAGCATGCAGCAGCAGCAGCCCACTGCAGGGATGCCATTAGGAATGTTCCAAAAAAACACTTGGGTACTTGAATAGTTCTTTCCTCAAGTTCCTTAAGATAACAGGAAATTAATGAGAGGGGTTCTGGTAAGCACAGACAACGCCACCTTTTTATATTACCTCACCCAAGAACACCCATTTGCTCATTTCTCAGCTGACTGAAGACCAGATCCTTCTAGTACAGCTGTTTCCTCCTACAGGGAATCATTTCCACTGTTGCTCTAACAATTAGAAGACAACACTTATCACTGCAAGTACTACAGACCTTTTCACCACAGAACAGACACACACAACACACTGAGCACTTCCACCGTGAATTTCCAGCTTAAAGGGGGATAGACAGATCAATCTTTACAAAGTCTGAGCACAGCTCTCATAGCATATTATTCCATAAGAACTGAGCCAGCACAAATGTTATTAAAAGCAGAGGAAAGGGGCTGGATTAGCTATATGATTATAAAAGTTATGAAAGCCATACAAGCAAATGTTAGTCTTGAAACAAAATGCAGATTTAACTGCCTTCTATGTAGGCAAAAAAACCAACAAGTAACATACTCCTTGATGAACAATACTTCTTGTATTTTTCTAGCCTGAAAGCAAGACCAAACTGAAAATACAGGAATAGCCCCTTATGAAGTGCTTCAAATGACTTTTGTTCTGAAATCTCACCTTGTTTGTGGGTAGTTTCACTGAGCACAAGAGGAATACTCCTGTGTGCTTTCTGCAAGGGTGTTTACAGGACAAGAATTGCTGAGCCATTATTTTACTTGTGGCTCAGGAATCATTCCAAAGCAAACATGAGAGAGAATACAGCAACACATATTTTCAAAATTAATAAAATGCATAATAAATTTTAAGCAATGAAATTTTGCACCTATCTGAATTTCAGAGGTCACCAAAGTTCAGCTCTAGCCCTCCAGTTGACCATCTCAATTTCTTACTGCCTCTCTACTAGTCAGTAGTGACAGACAGGTAACCTCAAAGTCACAATTGCACACCTCAAGAGCTAAATGCTTCTTCCAAAAGTAAATATTTCCAGAATGAAAATAAAATCCTGTATACTGCTGATAGTACAAATAAGCAAACAATACAGGAAGTCCATGCTTTTCTGCTTTTCCATAAAGGGATGTGTTTGCAGATATGTGAGACAGGAGAATGGAAGTGGAGGTCCCTACCACTTCCACTGGGTACCCCGTGGTGGTACTCAATTCAGTGAGCACAAAAAAAAATGGGATCCAACAAATCTTATCTCCTAAAATGAATGTTCTGGAATCTCACATTCGTTCCCCCATCAAAGGAGTCAAAATTATTTCTAGCCTCTAAACAAAAGAATCATTTGATGCTCATGAGCGTGTACAGGATTTTTTAAAATTGAATGTCATCATCTTTTAAATTCTTGCTTAAAAACTGTTTCTTAAAATTTTCCATAGCTCTTCTTACGATGTAGATAAACAATTTCTCGTGTCAATGTCAATAGGGTAGTATTTGATACGACTTTCTCCAAAAGCAAGCCAATCACAAAAAAAATAGATAATATTTAGAAGATGCATGTGTTCATGATGCTTTATCTTCTCTTCATTTATGAGTAATTCTGAAATTTGAGCCACCCACTGTAAGAAAAGAAACAACCTCTAACAACAAGAATTTAATCTACCCAAAATCCTCCTCAAGGGTCTCCAGAGAACCAGGACAACCTAGCGTTTCATGGCACAGACTCCAAACCACTGAAGCAAGCGCAAGCTAGATAGGAAGAGTTAAATAAAGCAGCTAAAATTCAGCAGCTATTCCAGACTACAGTTACTATAACCTACACTGGGTGTCCTCTGCATAAGCACCAGTGTGACTTTGTGGACTGCTGAGACTCAGTCTGTTGCAACTGGCATAAGTTGCCACAGGCGAGTAATCACAAGAAACTGACCTTGGCAAAAGCACATTTTACACTTCACTGCTGTTCAACTGTGTTATACTAAAGAGAGAGCAAGTGAGCACAAGCAGAAGGGGGAGGGAGAGAGAACAAAGGGGGATAGACAGCATAAAAGTGAATGCAGCCATTTTCATTTTACCTGCATCTAAGATTTTAAGAGAGGTACATCACACCTCCAGTGCATATTACAACCTACACATAGTTACAGCAGCTCTGCATGGTATCATTTTTAAACCATAAGGGGTTGAGGAGATT
>VZRZ01006723.1:1655085-1701157 GCA_013398175.1 Climacteris rufus | reverse complement strand
GGGGGGGAGAGGAGGAGAAAGAAAGGAGACTAAGTATTAAATTAGAAATTAATATCTAAAAAAAAAGTCTCCTAGCAAGGATGGGGGTGATTACAACTTCACATTTCTTTACCACTGGTTTACTGCATAAAGGAGGTTTTTTAAATTGCTCTTTTCTCCTGTTTGGCTACACCTGTTGAGAGTACATTTTTGAATCAACTGCAACTAATAAAGCCTAAATGTATTCCATGAGGTGTGCATCAAGATTTCTTAGTCCTAATTTTTAATGTCTCAGCTCAACCTTAACTTCAGCTTTCAACAGCCCAGCAGCAATTTGCATGAACTACTATGGTAAAATCCCCACTGCTGCACATACGGTTGTGTCTGGCTTTTCTCAAGTATCTTTGGTCTCCAATGGTTTGCATTGGTTATTTCCTACCAAATAAGTTTCTTAGTTTCTGCATTACTTTTCTTTGCTATTGATTACTGCATCTCCAAAGAAACAGGACCTGGCAGAGTAAGATCCCATCATTAGTGCTAACCCATATCCTGCCCAAATTTTACAGCAAGTTTAACACAAGGATCTAACCTTGAGGGTATGCTGAGTTTCCAGGACATTTGCTGGTTGAAGTAAAACATGCACAAGCTTTGTATGAGTTCCAAAACACCAAATCACTCTCCACTTGGGAAGTGTACAAGGTATGCAAGTCTAGACAAAATAAAATGAGACTACATGCATTTTATATCTGCTTCCTTACCACTCTTAGGTCAGTGACCTAAGGACTCCATACAGCTTGTCTTCCAGATCTTGAAGTCTGCTTTTATCCTGTGTCGACAGTTTCTCTATTCCTCATCTGGTTCCATAAATAACTCAAAACCCTGCTACAAAAACCAGGGTTTATTCCTCTCAAACATGCAAACCTTTCACATCTCTGGCTTCACAAAGTCTCCATTCCTCTATTAAAACTCCTCTTTCTCCATCTCAGTCCTCTAAATATCATTACTACCAGTAAGCAGAAGTAGCTTTTTTCGGATACAGCCACGTTGTTACCTTGAACCATTCCCATCTGACAGAGGCTTGCCATGGTTTAATGACCTCCCCTGTCCCTGGCCAGGGAGATCCAGGACTGAGCCCTGACAGCAGATGGCTGATTCACTCACACTGACGCTCAGCCACTCAACAATGATATGATCGCGCTCAGCCTATAAATTATGAAAACAGCAATTCTATGAAGCATGACCTAAAATTTCAAGGGACTGAAGTATTTCCGAGTCTGAACTTCAGATCTGGGTCAAAAAGGTGTCAGCTGTGGATCTGCAGAATTTTAATCATCTCATCAGATTGTAGCTCTCTCTCTCTCTCACAAATATATGATGTCTGGAAGGCCCACAGGCATGCTTCCTGACACCGAGGCAGGACTCTGACACAGAGGGCTGGACGGGCCACAAAAACACTCATTGCTTCTGTGCAGTGTGTGAGAAACTCTTGTCGGGTCTAGACAGAGAATAAATTGATGTCTGTCACATTTTTCTCACTGTGCACTTGGGCACAAAATAGAATTATAAAAATTTGTGTTTATTAAAGCCTATAGTAATTAGTTATAGTAGATAGAAAAAGATAAAATGGAAAGAGTACACTAGTTCTGCAGTAATTACTGTGGGCCTTTAGGCTTGGTCATCGATGGTCAGCATTACTCACAATGACACAGCAATAGAAAGAAAAGGGTGACAAAGAACTAAATACCTGAAGGGTACTCATATCCACAGGAAGAGTGAATCTTTGTTTATACTAGCCCCAAAAGTAAGCAGCTCTTTATATTACACAAGAGCACCCTCAGCTGAATGCAAGAATTTGACATCTCTTACTTCTTCAGTGCATATCCTAAACAACAGGTTATTGAATTAGTCTCTCTCTTTGCAGCTCCCTCCGGGTCTCTTAAACCACACTGTATTTTAAATGTATGTGTCAATCAATGCTGCTTGAGTCATTTGACTTTATAGCTCACTCACTAGGAACTCATTTTCAAGCAATTTTACTCATTAGGCAGAACAGAAATATTAACTGGATCTTCCACATCCTTGCAAGTAATTACCAATATGCTGGCTACTGACTGTGGGCATCTCACTTCTCTTTCCTCTTCCTTCCCCATCTCTTTCATCTAAGAGAATTGCTTGAAACCAGGATATTTCTACAAAATACAGAAATCAAAATCTTCCAACTTCTAAAAATTACTAAAACCTTACTAATAAGGTTTAGCTTTAGTTATGTATAAATATGGATATGTATCTATACAAACACATCAGCACCTAAAATACGTACCCAAAAGACCACGACAATGTGGTGTAGCATGGCTGAAATATTACTAGAATGTTATTCTATTCCTCTACTGGCAAAAGATTAGTTTGTTTGAATTATATTTACCTTCCTTGAAGTGTTTCAGAAAGAAGTCTTGTCTAGTTTAAACTCATCCAATAAAACATAATGATATCCTTGAAGTCCAGAGAGTCAGGAGAGTCTTCCTTTTCCTTCTAGTTGTGAATATTGAGTGAAATCTACAAGAAAAAGAAAACGGGGGGAAAAAAATTTTGGCAGGTAATCCTTTGTCTCCTCAAAGGGCCAGTATTTTCAAAATCCTTACAGAACATGACCCTGAGTTCAGAAGCTCAATCAATCAATCAATCAGTCAATTGCTACTTGGTTTCCAGAAAGAATTCAAAGCACATTTATTTTTCCATGTCAGTTATTCTGTCTCTCTCTCTTCACTGTCTTAAACGCAAAGATATTAAAGTGAAAGATATTATTTCTTCTGCTTATTAAAATAAAAAACCTGCAGTGTACAGTTTGCATTTTCTGTTATAAATTTAAATTCACCATCACAGAATTTGAAACGTTTTGTTTGAACCTACCTAAGAGAAAGGTTACAGTTTCCGTGCTGTGAAGTGCTAATACACTTCACAAAGCCAGAAGCAACCCGTGAAACAGAGGAAAAACCGTGAAAAACATAAAATACCCTTTTCTGCTAATAGACACTTCAATTAATCAAGAGCTATTGGTGAATAAGTTGAGGTAAATACTCAAGAGCTCTGTTGCATCAGCAGGTTTTGGTCTAGAAACAGCTGTGAAAAGTTCAGCAGATTTTATTCTCCACAATGTCCTGCTACCTCTGGAGTTTCCACTTTTCTAGGGAACATCACTCTTTCTGGCTAGCATGTTGAGCCCATACTTTTGCAGATACTCATTCAATATAGTATCAGCTCAATCTTCCTAATTCTTTCAGTAACAGCAAGCAAGCTCACAAAAGCTTTGCCTCAAATTTCACAGGCATGTGTGTGCCTCTCTCTCAGTACCCAGGCCGACGTGCCAATATGTAGGATTAAACTTTTTCCAAGGTTGAATAAGCCACCATCTGTCTATCTTGTGTGGTGCTGTGCGCCATCCGGGAGACTTGTCCCTCAGAGCATGTTTCTACCATATGTCACTCCTGAGTGATCAGTTATGCCAAGACATTTGGGAAAAAATGACTAAGTCGAGCTGGAAAACCCTTTCCGAATTCCAGAGGAGGTTTGCCAAGCCTGTATTTGCAAATAACTTCGCATCCACTGGTTTTTGCATATATTGTATGTAACAACAAATAACCTTTACCCAAACAGACATGATGTACCTGCCCTCCACTGTCCACCACTCATGGACTTTTTAATAAGCCAAGAGATTCAAGTATGATGCATCTCCAGGAAAAATACAAAGAACTTTTACGAACATTTATGATCGCTAACTTAATAAAGGAAAAAAAAACAGGTGTAAAAAATGTATTTCAAGAAAGACTCCACTTGTTATCGTAAAGCCACAACAAACCAGTAATTTCTTTCAGAATACTCAACTAAAAACACCTAAGGCAACTGAATGCAAGGCTTTTTCCTTAATAATAACCATCTAATAATGACCCATCTACAGTGCTCACCTGCATGCAAAGTGATAACCTAAACTAAATGTTAAACTGCTGATACAGTTCAGGCAATTAGAATTTGTCTAATAAAGAATATGACTCTATCCTATTTTAGATTTAAAGAACCATTTTATGTTCCAATTCCTCAATTATTAAATTAAAACTCAAGCCAGCATCATTCTTATGGCCAGCTCAAGGCTGTTCATTTACATAACTGACTTTCAAGGGCACTTCGTTACACAGCAATTAATACCAGCAAAAAATCTACCAGATCTGCTACCTAATGTTAAGGCAGACATTCTTGAGAACATTAAAAGAAGAGAGAAATTAATAAGTCGTGATTACAGCCTCCCTGAGAAAGATTAACATTGAAAGGAAATCTATTCCTAAGGGCAACAGGAGAAGTATTAAATATCAGAAGACAAATTATAGGAATTATCACATTTAGTGACAAAAGTGAGATGAGCAGTACTAAAGTTCAAGAGAGAACATAATCCTCTGTGTTTTGCCTTCAGAATTTGGACAATCATTGGAAAAAATGGAAGATATTAAACAAGAATTCACTACAGCCCATTGAGATTTGTAGAAAAAAATGCAACAAAAAACATAAAAACTTCCTGTTAGAAAAAAAAACAGTACTGAGGAAAGGTTATTTAAAAAATAAAATTAGGTAAATTATCACCTCAGAATGAATTATGTTTGTTTTTTTTAATCTAATTTAAACCATCTCCCTATGCACAAAGAATGAAACTTGCAGAGGTGAGGATGTTTCAGTCAAGTGACTGCTAACAAACTATGAAGGAGAGAAAGCCTCCTACTGCAACATGGACCTGCTGAATGGAAAGAAGAGAGGAAAATAAAACATAGAACAGCCAGGCAAATCTGGACTACTTGCCTACGTAACACACCTAATGATTTTGAAGCCAGCATATTTTTTGAAAGGCTCATCTCCTTCCTGGCCCACTCCAACAGCCTGAGGCATTCACACTGTTCAGCCAAGAGAGACTGGAGATGCTGGTTCTACAGCACCAACTTTCTGCTAACCCTTCTTATTCCAACAAGAAACCTTTAGGTAACATGCACCTGCTATGATGCCCTCCTTGCTTCTTGCATCCACTTACAGGCCCAAATTATCTTCCCTTCAGAATGAAACATGATTTGGGTATAAGACTGACCAACTCAGAGGGTTGCAGATGGAGAGAAGAGGGGAGGAGGGAAATTAATCAAGGCTGACAATTAAGAAAATTCTTATTCCGGATAAGAATTTGCACTATGAAGCTGGTCATCAGCTTCCTCACAGAAGGAGCAGCCATTTAGCTTCTGCACTGTCATCTCTTGCCAGAGCTACAGCAGGAACAATAGTTTCTCCTGCAACAGGCATCATGGTTGTCCATGCTTACCTGTAAGGAAAAACTATGGAGCAACACAAAGGGAGAAAACATTGACACACAGAGAAAGATTACAGTTTTTCTTTCCCTTTATGTTCAGCTTCAGGAGGCTCAGGATCTGTCACCCATTTCTCTCACACTAGTGCAGACATACAAACAGGAATCCTATCAATCTTTGGAAATATGATACTTTTCAATATGGTTTAATCACTAGGAGTTCTTGGAAATTTTTGGCACACACAGGCTGTGTTCTTTTGTGTTCTACTTCAAACATGTATTAAGCCTCAACACTCTGTTATTCTCACAAACTCTTTAGGGGAACTCTCCATTCTCCTGGAATTCGTAAGCTCAGGATTCCAACAATCACAAGAAAACCCATTCCTCCAGGAATAAATTCACTCTGTAGCACAACTAAATATTTCTGTTACATAAATGCAAAACTTAAGTGAAACATCTGCTGATAAATATAAGACTAGGACACCTCAAAGGCAGTAACAGTGAAATTTATTTCCACAGGAAACCTTATTTAGAGGGTATGACTACAGTGTTTACAGACAAGAAGGGCTCTTGGAGTGCAAGGCCAAACCCAAAGAGTTGTTATGTTCTCTGAGCCACCCATCTGAAGGGTATTTCACATCCTTCCGCAACCATTCATGATGGCAGCGGGACGCAGCGATGCAAATAATGAGACAGCACAAGCCTTGGTTGCGAGGGTCGAGAGCCAGGCAGCAGCAGCCTGTTTATTGTATTTTCCTTTTTTATAATAGGAACTCAGGTATAGGATTGGCTGGGTCCGTCCTGCCCCAGTCCAGAAGGACTACTGAAGGACAGAAGGACAACAACAGGTGCTTATCTTATTTTCATATTTCTCACGTGGGAGAAGGATTTTTCTCACAAGCAGCCCCAGGCAGCAAGCCTTGGGCCACGACAATTCATCACAGTTCACTCCCCAGTGGAGAGTCTGGGTCCTACTTAGCAAGAGTATTTCTTTTCAGTGAGCAAGATGTAAGGGAGAAAATATAGGTTGGTGAGAAGCTATTAAGTGTCACTAAAAACTGCCAAGCAGCCAGTCCTCTAACATGAAGTCCATTCTGCAAGGGCTATGGTACTGCAACTTAAAAAAGGGGCTTGTTTTTCAAAAATGTTAATGCAATATTAAAACAAAGCAAAGGCTCTTTTCCTATGAATAACCAGTACTCATAAACTAACTCAAACAAAAAAATCTCCACATGCAATGTAAAAGTAGCTTGGAGTTACCTTTGTTCGGGGTGCAAAAAGAACAATTGTTGAGGGGGGGGATAAGGCTCACTTTTTCCAAGCACAGAGATAAAGCAGTTTTCCTCACATAGCTTTCCTCTTCTTCACCTCCCCCCTCCTCCACACAAAACCCAAGAAAAGCTGCCATTGCTTTAGGTCAAAGGAAAAACAGGCCCAGCTGCCGTAAGCCAAACAACGTACAGGTTTGCTATCTCCCCTGCTGTTTTGGCTCGAGCTCTTCAGACTGGAAAATTCAGAAGCACGATCTCCCAAGCTCTATAAATGCCAGAACCATCTAAGAGGAAAATAGGACAAGGCCACCCCCAGGCAAGTTTGTACTAAAATCTGCTGGCTGCAAGGCAAAAATACAGTAAACATCGCATAGGGACAGACTGCTCCTCAGAAAATATTCCACAAGAACAATATAGCTTCCAAAGCAAGGCTGCGCTAAGGGGACTTCTGGAGGGGAAAAAAATGCAATGTTTTAAAATCCTTGTGAGGAGTTAGCAAGCTAATGGCACACTCAACGACAAATTGTTTGACAGGCAATATGCTTTTGACATTAATCCAAAGAAGAAATGTAAAAGCGACATTGAATGTTCTCTACAAAGTGGTAACAAATTCGGTATCCTAGAATAGTTCTGCAGTTCACTAAGGAAATTTGGCTTTTGTCTTAACAATTGATTACATGGAATAAAACATGTAATAACAAGCAATTAATCATCAATATCACCATCCTGTCTTTCCAGGAAGGGCAATTTAAGTTAAATTTCTGCAGCCCTTGAGAGCTGAACTTTGCGACTGATTACTGTATGTTTTAACGTGCTCTATACTGACTCAACCTTGAAAAACAAGCCAAAAACAGAAGTTGAAACATCCTTTTTCCTGTGTAGCTCCAATTTGCAGTAGCAAGAAGCTAAACAACATGCTCTCCACCAGATGGCTGAAATAAAAAGAACACTCCTTCTGATTAATTAGGAAACAAATGAATCTGCTGTTAGCACAACAAGTTACCATCAGGAAACCTGGGTTCCCATTAAACTTTGATATTTGTGCTGTGTCTGCAACTGTGTTCAAGACCATCCTCAGATTTGTCTCTCATTTCAGAAGCAAAACATTACACACCAGTCCATCACATACAAGTATCACACCAGATCCCCCATAGCCAAAACAGGTACTTGCCCTTTTCACAAGTAATAGTATCGGTTTCCTAAAAGAAGAAGTATCCATCAGAATAGAAACAAAAGAAGTGCTGTCAGGAGAATCAATGGGTAAAACCACAGGTCCCTTGGAAGGATTCAGTGAGCACTGCAGGCTTGTGCAAGCACACTCACGCTCCACAGCTGGCCCAGGAAATGGAAATCCCCAGACCAGACAGGGTACAAGAAGCAAGGATGTGACAGCCCAAGCAGCAGAGGCCAGCCCCTGGTTCCCTGATGAGGCTGCCAAGGATGACTTTCAACATCTCAAGCGAAGGTTCAGAATACAGTGCAGGCACTGGGGACAGAGGGGGTGAAGGCATAAAACACTTGCACAAAAGACATGCAAGTGTGTGCACTCAGAACCTGAATACAACATATGCTGCTTCTGAGGTGAGTGACTTTGGGAAGAAGGGGACTGAGCTTGCCTGACCAAGGAAGGTGTAGATAAAAGCTCTTGATGTTGTCATTGTTCCTCTGCTTCCAATGGAAGTCCTGCTGTTTCAGCAATGTACAGTGTGAGCTCCAAAACTAGGAAAGGCATGTGCCAGGAAACCATGCCCTGTGGCTAAGATGAGGACACTGAGGCAGAGAGCCCCTAGCTTTCTTTGCATGAACAACTGCTTGTGTGCACCAAGCCCAGCACCCCGTATTTCAGTAATAGTGATTAAAGAAGGACCATTTCAGAAGCTGGCTATGAGAAAGAACCTGCCACGTTTGAGGGATAAAGCACAATTTAAATTTATTTAATGACACATGCATGCCTAAAGAAGGACAATACCTTAGTGAGAATCCAGAGCTGCCAAGAAATCCACACCTCTGTAATTTAGAGTATTTCTCCTATGTGCACAACTGAAGTTCTCAAACATCTTCAGAGTGTTATTTTCTAAGGCCAAGGGAATGGTGGAGACATTTTTTACAAGTCTAAATCTAAGACTGCTTTTTAAAATCCAAGTAAAGGTACCATATCCTATTAAGTAATTGAGGAAGCTCAAAGACTTGAGTAAGAAAGCCCCAAAAAACTTCCTCACGCATTAAAAAAGGATTTCAATAATTTTATACATATAAGAGGGCCATTTAATTCAGCTAAATCAGTTTCTCACTTTTCCTTATAGGCTTGAGATAGTTAGGTACTGTGGGAAAACAAGGCTACACAAAAATTCAAAAGACCATAGAAAACACTAATGTTTCAGAGTGCACCTATCCACTACATCATACATACAATTACAGGGGAAAAAATATCACTATTTTTTGAGCCTTTACTGTCAGAAATTGGACCCATGTAAAATTTCAGCAAATACAATATCCTTTGGCCCAGTGTTTTAAGAAAATACACTGTCTTCTGTTTGCTTATAATCTGCTTGGAGCCTTCTCTAAGTCTCATGTTGGAAGAGACAGTGAACAATAAAACCTGTGTTCCCTCCCCCCACCACTCACAACATTACAGACCTCCAGAATATCCCCCAATGTCTCTTCTTCCCAGGATAAAGAACCCCTGTTTTCTGTGGACACAAGCCTTAACCGTACTCTTTAAAATGCTGCTTTTTCCAAATTTTTCTCATCCTGCTCTACTGTTTCTGAGCTGAAGGACCTGAACTGCAGATGATACAAGATACTGGTGAGCCATGAACTTACACAGTGGCAACAATGCTGCTGTCTCTTTAATTCTCTATTCCTTTATTAATATTTCCTAGTATTTGATTTGCTTTTCTGATCAGTGCACAGTTGTGAGCTCCTGTTTTACACTGCTGTTTATCATAACCTGGTAACTGACTCACACCTCGTAACAGTCAGCTCAAAACTCACCATTTTTCACTGGAATCAGTTATTTTTCCCTGTGTAGACCACTTTCCTGCACTGAATTTTACCAGACTTTCCACTACTCAGTCACACAGCCCTGTTGGGCACTCCTCCAATTCTTCATGGTTCACCTCAACCTTACTACCATGAGCAAGTTACTATCAGCAATTTCTCACTTCCTCAACAAGCTCCTTCCCAGTGTGCCTTTTCTATGTTGAATGCATCAACCAGTCCAACTACTCTGGTGACTGAGGACCACTTGTTCCTACCATATCCTTGCCATCTTCTTCTACCCACATACCCATGACATGAGCTTTCTTTATGCACAGATGATAACTTCTTTCTGGTTCAGAACATGGTTGAATATCTCTGAATGCCATCCAGATCTTTCTTATTCTGCACATTCACCCCCTCAAAGGGCTTTGGTTGCTTTGAAAGGTGGTATTTCCCTTTGTAAATGAAAAGTTGACTCTTCCCATAAACCTTCTATTCACTTCCATAACACATTTGTAAATACTGCATTCTGAAGTAGGTATTATCCTTGTTATAGGTAAATTCTACATCTTTGCAGACAAGATGTAAGGGAGTTAAGGAATGTCATTTTCTGCCTTTTGATTAGAAAAAAATCCATAACCATTTGCTTATTTTGAACCCAAACATGCAGGGAATTTTAAGTACCCTTTATATGTGCTGCATGTATAAGAAGTGGCACAAGCACAACAACAATTTCTCCTCTCGTAACTTCAGAGAAGACAAGGCTTTATTCAATTTTCTAACAATTTTTAATCTGAGGATCAAAAAATAAGCAAATATTTCAAAAAAACCGAAAATATTTTCCTGCTGTTTGCCAGATGTGTAGGCCTGCCAGCAACTGCATAGCACCAGAAAATTTTCTGAGTCAGTGAGTTACAGCTTCTCCCAAGTTTTCTCCTTGCTCTCACACAAATTGCTACTATTCTTTACTAGATTAATTGACTAATATCCATCTCCCTGCTGGCACATTTTTGCTGCTCATTAAGTTAATGGCACAGGGGATTGTGTCTTTCCAGCCTCCCATCCTAGCTGCTTCATGCTAGCCCACCATATGAGGTACACCCACCTGAGTACTGAAAAGATAGGACAACTATTTGTAGGAGTTCGCCATGGGAAGCTGATTCCATTTACGCCCACGTGTTCCTGCATTAAGAGTAGCCACAGCCCAACCCTTTAAATTATGGTCTGAAACCTGCAATGACACCTCTCATAAAAGTTCTCTCCTAGCATTTATTCAAACCATTTGTGACACCCTCAGCTTCTTTGGTATCACCCCTTCCAGACTCTTTGTGCCTGGCTCATTTAGTGTGAACAGCGACCAGAAGCTCTGAAGAGCAGGACACAAGATGAGTGCTGGCACCCTCAATTTGCATCACACCTCACACCAAATAACTAGGTTATCATCAAGCCGAAAAGACCAAGAAAACAGCACAATGAAAAATTTCAAAAAACTGTGGCTTCATCATTAAAATCTCTATTTGAATTTTCCTGTTAGTTTCATTATACAGAGAAGCAGAAAGCTCTGTAAACAGATTTGCTTAGTTTCCACATCTATTGCCAAATTTCCATCCTGCGGAACCAATTTTAAATAGTAAAAAGTGTCTCTTCCCATCCTCTGCTCCTTGGTGTCATTCTTATTAAGGATACAGAGTAAAAAATGAATGGAAATTAACTAGTCACAGTGGGGTTCAAATCCAAATGTTAACTTTTTTAATTGCCAAAAAAAATTCAGATCACTTTGATCCATAAGTCTTTCTTTCTTGCAGCTATGGAAAGTTTTTAAACGGAAGGCTGCCAACAATGACTTTGTTATAAACTAGAGTTCACAGTTATTTTTATGGAATTTTGTCTCAGTAACTTTTAGCTCAGCAGTTCTCATGAAAATATTTCCAAACCACCAACTTGGCTAAATATTTCCAGTAAAGCAAAATAATCCCCAGCTCCTAAATACAACTCTACTTCTTTTTTTAATTCCATTTTATCCTTCAGAAAACTAGTACAGCTTTAAAAATGAGAAAGGCAGAGAGGGGAGAAAGGAGACAAAAAAATCTAAGAACTTCAAGCAGCCTCTCCTATCTCTGGGTCATAGCAGATGCAGGACTGGAAATGGAGATGAGATATAGGAAATAATCTCCCACATATACACAGGTATTAATAGCAATGGCAAATAAAACCAGAATGAACACTGAAATGTACAGAACTCGCCTATCAGAAAGCTCTCAAATAGATTCAGCCACTCCTAGTCCATGCTCACAGCCAGAATTCCCACACATAATATAACATAAAGAACATCATAAATGGGAAAGAAAATCTGATCGGCTTTGTATTACCATTTTGTTTAGCTTTTTCAAAGAGGGAGTGTAAAGGAATAATTTATTATAACCCTTTTTGTATCCATCAGATGTTGCATGTTTTATGTAACTATAACACATTTGGCAAACTCTTCCTACCTACCCATATGCTAGGGAAAAGCTCAAACTGTGCAAGAGAAACCTTCCTTCACAAAGTAAATTTCCTCTTAGAAGAGTGAGTTGCACCTAGAGCTCCAAGACCTCTAGCCCTCTCATCACAAGGACTGGTACTTCCACACAACCTAGAATTCCCCCAGCTCCTCCCTGGGAAGCAGAACCATGCATCCTGTGCTCTACACATGCAAAATAACAGTTGCATTGGATCATTCCACACACCATACCACAACACAGATGAAGTACAACCAAAGCAAGCCCTCATCCATGCCCCTACAATGACTTTCTCACAATGCAAGTGCCAGACCTGTTTGCACAACTGGCCAGAATGTGCCATGCCCAGTGACCAGGCCCATTTCCCGAAGCAGAATAAAAGGACCCTGACATCCATGACCCCACCACAGCCTCCAGGGCAGTCAGCTGGGCATTAGAGCTGACCTCAGGAGCCAGTCCACATGGGATGCACTGTTCTGCTTGGGACAACTCTTGATCTTTCACCTCAAGCATAAGAAGCCCCTGCCCTTGATCTTGAACTCAAACCTCATTCATCACATGTAAGAATCCAAAATTTGCAAGCTCCACAGGTAATCCTGAAGCTGCTATCTTCCAGGTTTTTACTGCAGTACATAGGGAAAATGGCAGCAACTGTGATGAGTGGGAGCTGCCATCAGAATAGCCCAGCAGAGGAAGGAGAGGAGTGTATTGAGAACACGTAGGAAGCTATGGAGAAACAAAAGAGAGTATGCCACAAAGCACTTACAGCACAACTTGAGAGAAAAAAATCCATCCTCAAACAACGGGGCTAAACATGAAATGGCAGTGAAGAAGATGATGATAAGGAGTCCAGGTGCAGAAGAATGAGGGAGAGTGTTCCAGGCAACCAAAAAGGGTCTTACTTCTTGATTCATTCTTAAAAGATATTTTAGAATTTAGGATTTTAGAAAGCGATCTGCAGAGCCAACTGGTAATGCATTTCATTCACCAGAGCTTTCATCTGCAATTTATACAATTTGAAAACGTTTTCAACTAAAAAATTTGCTAATTAAATACTTCACATAAATGTCAAACAGATGTGTTATCTTGGCAAATAGGTGCCACAAAAAGCAACCTCACTGTCAGATTCACGTTCTTCAGTAGGTTCAACTGTGAGACTGAGCAGGAAACGCCCTTTGCCATCAACATCACGAGTCAGAGCATGGCAGTAGAACTTGTGTGGGACTTTTCAACCTGCAGATAGACCAATTATTTTATCTACCAATATCATCCAGTCAAGTTTTGTTGCTTGCTTTGTTTGGAAAGCTGCTTCACTACCCTTTGGAGACTCCTGAGTTGCAGAAAAACACCTGTAACTCAAGTATATAGGCACAGCTGAAAACTGTGATATACTTGCGTTAACAAGAACTCAGACAGTCTGATTACAGCACTCATAGCAGGGTTTCTACAAGAGAAGATCAGGAGTCACTGTCTTGAATGCAAAAAGAGAGATGTCAAGTGACCAATGGGAGGTTGCAACAAGGTGTCTCACTGCATCTGTAGAAAATAGCGCTAAGCCCATCCATGAAACAAGAACAGAAAAGGGATTTAAAGGATTAAAAGATATAGCATTAGTTTTCTAATCTAGAAAATGAACCCAACAAGGAAGTATGATGGAATAATGGTGGGACAGACAGAAGGATAAGAGTGGGCTGCACAAGAGACCTGCAGGATAGAAGTAACTTGTCCTGACTGAATAGGTTTTGACCAGTCTTACCAGTGCCTTACACTGTCACTGCAAAGAAAATGAGAAGCAAATCCTCATGCTATCCCTACTGGCCCACCTGAATGCAGCTGCAGCACTAGATCTGAATCTGATGGGCAAAAGAAATCTTCTGTGGACAGGGCAGGGAGAAATGTATTCATTTGTCAAGTAACGGGGACTGTAACTGCCTATTACCTTTAAGCTTGCCTGTTATTTCTAACAAGGTACCAAGGCACTGAATATTAATGTCTAGAAATCAAAGCAAGACAAGCTCACAGGAAGAAAGATTATGTTTTTGAGTGTTAGCTGATGCCATACTAAGTGAGAAGCACAGGTTTTATTTTACAAAACGTAAATTTACATATCAGTTTTTTCAAAAAGCTAATAAATGCATCCAGAAGTACAGAGTGGCTTATACACCTGAAAATTCTGCAAATTAATAGCCACTTCGGGATATCAATTTTCTGAGATTCCTTTTTTTGACCCCATGCTATATAAACAGAATGCACATTGATAGCAATGCACAGATGGCCAAAAATACTCCTGCTTCAGAAATATACCAGTACACTGCATGTATTACATAAAATGCTCAAACTTCCCAAATCTCTCAAGTATACTGTGTGTATTATGCAGACTTAGAATAGTGATAATGCAACAATTCCAGCATTGTCTTATGACTGATCCATGAACAGAATCAAAGGTATCAACTCACCACTAATTTTCAAACTAATTTCCAATTTTAATCCTTGCTAAACTAAGAATGAAGAATATAAGTTAAGGTATCTTTACACATACACTGAGTCTCTTCTCCATCCAGTTTATGATCCTGTTCCCAATTAGGTTTTAAGCTACTGACTTTTTTTTAAAACTGTATTGGGTTTCTGTGACAAGATTTTGGGCTATAGGTGTGGCTTCTCTCAGAAGCTCCCAGAAGCTTCCCCCATGACAGAGCCAGTGTCAGCCTGCTCCAAGACAAACCCACCACTGGCCAAGGTAGCACCCATCAGTGATGGTGGTAGCACCTCTGGGATAATGTATTAGAGAAGGGGGGGAAACTGTGCCATTTCAGCCAGAGAGAGGAGTGAGAATATGTAAGAGAAGCATCCCTGCAGACACCAAGGCCCGTGGAGAAGAAGGGGGAGGAGGTGCTCCAGGTATGGGAGCTGAGATTCCCCTGCAGCCCCTGGTGCAGAGCATGGTGAGGCACCTGTGCCCCTGCAGCCCATGGAGGTCCATGGTGGAGCAAACAGCTACTGCAGCCTGTGGGGGATCCCAGCCCAGAGCACGTGAATGCCCAAAAGAAGACAGTGACCCATGGGAAGCTGACTCCAGAGCAGGCTCCTGGCAGAACCTGTGGATGGAGAGAGGAGCCCACAGTGGAGCAGGAGAAGAGTGTGAGGAGTCCTTCCTCTGAGGAGGAAGGAGCAGCAGAAACAACGTGTGATGAACTGACCACAACTGCCATTCCCTGTCCTCCTGCATCACCAGAGGAGGAGGAGACAGAATTCAGGAGTGAAGTTGAGCCTAGAAGAAGTGAGAAGCTGGGGTGAAGGTGTTTAAGATTCAGTATTTATTTCTCATTATCTATCTCTGATTTTATCAGTAACAAATTAATTTCCCCAAGTCAGTCTGTTTTGCCCATGAGGGTAGTTGCTGAGTGATCTCTCCCTGTCCTTATCTCAACCCACAAGCCTTTCATAATATTTTCTCTCCCCTCTCCAGCTGAGAAGGGGAGTGATAGAGTGGCTTTGGTGGGTCCCTGGCATCCAGCCGGGGTAAATCCACCCCACAAAGTCCTAAATTATTTCAGAAACAAAGGACTCAGCCCTACAGACTGAGCCCAGCCCTAATGAGAATTACATATTCCTGTGACCTGACCAGGCTTGATGGGGTTTTGAGGAACCTGGTCTAGCAAAAGATGTCCCTGCCCACAGCAAGATGATCTTCAAGGTGCCTTCCAACCCAAACCATTCTACGATTCTATGACTTAACAAGTTTCTCTTCCAAGTCCTCCTTGTAGATGTGCGGGAAACTGTGCTTGGAACACCTTCTAAAAGCAACCAACTGTACTGAAGATAAATTAGACTATGTTCAAGAGCTACACAATGCACTCTGTAATAGAAATGCTGACAATAAAACATTTCATATGTGTACTGTACACTTCTAACTAAATCTTGCTAAATAAAAAGGCAAAAGTAAAGAAAGCAAAATACTCAACCAAAAATATTCTTAAAATGTGGGAAATATATGTATTTTTTTCAAACTATCTGCAGTAATTAGATTTTTTTCCCACGTGCACCTATTATGCAAATTTTTAACACAACTGTATCTCAGTACATAAAAAATACTCCCATCACACTGTTTTACACTTGACATACTACATTAATTATTTGATACGCATATATTACAAATATTCTGCACAGTACATCACATATATTGTACACGTCCTCCTACTATGCTCCCGAAGACCTTTTCCAATAAGGCTGTCACACCACCATCTTATGAATTGCACCTTTTATTAATCTGTAGAGATACAAGCTGAATGCAAATGTAGCCATTTTAACTGTCTACATTTCTATCATTTTGTCAGTGCGTGTCCTAGTCTGTCCCCATGCATCCCTTTAAAACATTAGAAGTGTATTGATGCTTCCTTTAAACCTATGTGTCAAATCATTTTGGTTATGGTAATCAATATATAGATAATGCCACACATGCATATAGTATGTAACGTGACTTAGGGGAGACTGTCACGTCACACGTTGCAACTTCCACCCTCCAAGGAAGAAAGGAACGTGTATTTGCAGTTGAGTCCAGAGCTAGACTCTTCTTTGAGATAAAAAATGAAAGTTGCACAGTCTATTAAAAAAGCAAAACAAAAGGAATTTATCAGTTATGTGCCCAATCTTCCCCTTTGTAGCTGCACTAAGGCAGCTCCAGGTGCACAGAGCCCAGCGTGCTGTAACAAACTCCATCAACTGTGTCACAATACCTCACCACGCTTCTGAGTTCTGCAGCTTATGCAAGCTCCCAAATCTTCCGCATAATACTTACTCATCCAGCTACAGAAAACACAAATAATCTAAAGAACCAATAATACACACGATTTACATAATACACCCCGCAAAACAGAACTGTGGAACCAGCCTCATTAAGTACAGCCAGGCTGAAGCTGTGAGGGGTGCGAGGCCTCCGTGGGCCGCGCTGGGCGCTTTGCACCTCTGATGTTCACAGATCCATCGCTCCTCTGAGAGAAGGGCAGAGCACCTGCACAAGCCGTACCTGCTCAGCTTGTTAGGACTCAAAACTGGTTAATGTCACACAATTTACACTGTGGTCAAGTATTTGCCTCACAGCAGATGCTAATCACAGGAAAAACCTACCAACCATTGCCACTGACTGCTGGGGGATTTGGTAACTCTGTTTGGCTGAGGGACAGTGAGTGAACCCCCTCGAGAGAGTCACCTGTGACAACGAGGATGTGACAATCATTAGGAATAGAGGGAATCAAACCACAGGGGTGAAAAAAAAGTAGTTCTATGTACAGGGAGTATCTTAAGTGGCTTCACCTTAAAGAGCCTCGCGTTCTAAACCACCTAAGCATGAAAAGCAACTCACTGGTAACCACATTTGAATTTTTCAGTATCTTATAAAAATCTAAACCATAGATCTCAAAACAACACCAGCTTCTAGAAGATCAGAGTTCCATCTGACTTCTTTTAACCCACTAGTAAGACTTCGTTTTCTCTTATCACATCATTTTCATGTTTGCCATTTCTGATGTTCATTTAACAACTTGTATTTTTTTGATGTTCATTTGGCAAACAGGTCCAGACAGCTATTTTCCTTTTTCTGTCACTAGGCTTCTGCTAAGCAGCAGGGGTAAAATCATTACAATAAGGAAACATAAATTACTAGACAGATTTCAGCAGCTTTAGTATATGGACCTGCTTGCAATTTAGTCCGTAGTTAAGACTGATTATGATGCTTTAACTGTTACTGTTATACCATCACAACTCCCAGTGATAGAAACATCTATGACATGGAGAGTCAAGTGAAGGAGAAGGGGCAAAAACACAAGAAATGTGAAAATCCCAAGGAAAAGGGAAAATAGCAGATTCAAAAACCTCCAGAAACTGCAAATGCAAGCAGTGAACTGAAAACGTATTGTATAAAAACACAGACTGTTTTCCCAGACAGCTAAATATATTTATTAATCGATAACACTTCCTTAATATATCATTTCTACAGGGTGACACTGAAAGAAAGAAATCGTGGGGAAAAAAAGCAAGTGTCATATACAAAAATTGCCAATTTCTGTCCACAGCCATCTTTTCCTTCCCTGGTTTGCTTTGGAGCATCTACAGCATTAAACAGAAAGAGGGCTGTAACTAGAAGCTTAAATATGACAGGATACAGACACTTCCCTTCCATGCACACTGTCATTGTGAATTAGGCATGAGTTGACAAGCTAAAGACCTGGCTTGCAGTCTCATCATTCAATCATCCATCCAATCTCATCAATTGAGCAAGGCAGTAACACATGTCCCCTCCAGCTTAAATGACAGCAAAACTGTGGGTTGTAATCACAGGTCATCTTCAAACGACACTTATCATTAAGGATGGTTTTCTTTCGAATCAATTTTTATTGAGAATTACTCTAAGACAATATTGCTTCTTTGCTTCTTTTAACTCTTGCATTTAAGAACACTTCAGAATTATAATTTCACCATTTTCTAGAAATAAGGTAACAGTAAATAACATTGTGTGGAGCTCAAAATTAGCCATTTGCAGTCCAAAAACTCAGACAAAATTAAGGTCACCTAGATAAATTTTCACAACTGAATCTTTAGCTAGAACTAATCTCTGGTGCCTTATTACAGTCTAAACTAATTTAACTAGGTAGAAGCTGTCTCAAATTACCCTGGACATAAAAAATTGAAAAATAAATCAAAACATAAATGACAACATTAAGCATCCTTAAAAAACAATTCCAGATTTACCCGTAGAATCTAATGTTTTTCGAAAATGTAAAATGCATCCTTTTTCTAAATTTGTTCAATCACGATTTTTTTTCTTCATTTCTATTCTAAAAAAGAGTTGTCCTCTCTTTTTATGGAACTTGAGCAGCAATTCTGGACTAAATCAGCTGAGTGTGACCTGAAAGGATGCTGATGGAGCCAATGGAAAAACAATACAAAGAAAAGTTATATTTCTGTAGAAAGAATAGAAGCAAAGTGCAAGTCACTAATTCAGTGAGAGGATGGCTCATCTGAAGGTCATTTAGCAGTTTTTAAACACCAAGAATTCCTTAATAAAAAAGGGTCAAATCCAACAGACACCACAGCAGCATCTCTGAGAATAGACAGACAGAAGGACAGATTTTCAACTAGTCAGAGAAATATAATCAAATTTCTATTAACATCATTTGCTTTGTGATAGTTTACAACAGCTGAAGATCTGCCTTGCAGATAATTGGAAATTTTTTTGTTCTCTCACACCACTAGACATGATGCACACACTTTCCAAATTCTACCAAGCTTAAACAAAATTCTAACCACATGGCACAGATACCACATCACAACTTTATTTTTCTCAATTGCACCCTCACCATCTTTCCAAGCCTATCAACCTCGAACATTTGGTAATAGCTACAGAAAATATGGGAATAGACTTCTGTGACAGCACATAAACACTACCAAAAATATATTTTATTATCAGAAAATGTATTTCAAAATTTGCACCTAGTGAACTGTTAGAGATACCATTTTTCCATCACTCTGACAGGAATGTGCTTATCCAAGCCACAAGTCAGGAACAGCTTTTAGATAAGGATATATCATAGATTCATAGAATAGTCTGTGTTGGAAGGGACCTTTAAAGATCATCTAGTCCAACCCCCCTGCCCTGGGAGGGATCTTCAGCCAGATCAGGTTGCTCAGCATCCCATCCAACCTGACCTTGGATGTTTTCAGGGCTGGAGCATCCACCACCTCTCTTGGCAACCTGTGCCAGTGTTTTACCACACTCATTGTAAATGACTTCCTTCTTATATCTGACCTCTCCTCCAGCTATTCCCCTTGTTCTATCACTACAGGCCCTTGTAGAAAGTCCCTCTCAGATACTGGAAGACTGCTCTAAGTGATCTCAGTGTTTCATATTTTCACATCAGTGATGTCATAAATGATCCTAGGCTTCCCAAAAATTGGAGTACCTGAAATGACTGAGATCCTGAAGTGGTCCTGCAATCTGTCCCTTCTGCTAGTTCGCCCATCCAGCCTTGATGGCTTTGAGCAAAAAGCTTAGATTTCAAGGAATTTTCAACAAAATATTTCTGTTGTTCCAGAAACTGAGTGTTGTAACAGACAGGTAATTATTTACTCTTTCTAGGTTTATATCAAGCATAATTATTATCAGCTTGTGCAAAAAGATCACTTCACCACGGCAAATGGTTCAGTCCAGGGTAAGCTATTATACCAAAAAATCATAATAAAACTATTTTAAATAATAAAATCTAGAAGCCAAGGATCAGTTTAAAGCTCAACTTCATTTCATTAAAAGAGTTTTAATCTCAAGGAGAAATATTAGTAAGGCTGCAACTTGATTACTCCAAAAATTAAAAAAAAAAAAAAGGAGGCTAAGTGCATACAGAACAAATCAAATATTTTGGGATGGGCAGAACAGTCTTGGTAATTTGTATTTATTTTTCTTCAAGCTCTAACTCATACTATATATCCTCAAACTTACCTTTTTACTTAATCTTTGGCCAAATACACTTTCTTTCCTCACAGAGATAACAAAATATTTTCATCACAGTTCTCAAGCTGGGGAAAAAGAGTACTAAAACTTGCCTTGATATTATCAAAAAAAAAGGAGACTTCTAAACCAAGATTTACAAAAGGACTTGGAAAATGAATCCAGATGTCCAAGAAGAACAGTAAAGCCAACACAGGGAATATCCATGAAAAATGAGCAATCAGAAATACTACCTTTGGCACGTTCTTGATGACGACAAGCTCCATGAAAGCCCTGAGGAATGGCAGATATTTTGTAGTATCTTCCCAGTTGCTTGTTTATAATTAACTTCAAATGTGAATGGGAGGTTTCCACTGTTAGAGCTGCACTGTTCCTGTGTAAAGGCCACGTACCCAACCAGGGACACCAGACGTGGTTGTGTTCCCCACAGTTACTGTAATCTCGCTACACTGGTATGGAAACCCTCACACTGGTCGTTCCTGTGGTGTAACACTTCATGGAAGTAGCAAAAGATCTGCTGAATATCTGATAAAAAGAAGAATCTTACCCATAACAGTTCCAGCCAAACATGAAGCATGGTCTCCCCATATGACAAAGCAAATCCAAGAGTCAGAAGGCAGACAAGGTCTGTCAGCAGGCAGTCCTTGGCATGACCTTCCCACCAGTGAGGATCCCACAGTGATTAACTGCAGGTTTATGTGGTGGTACTCCAGGATATTGGCACAGTATGTCTTAATTAAAAATAAAAAAAAAAAAGGAACTCAACTTTGCAACTGGCTAAAGAAAGAGTAACCTTGAACCTACATATCACACCCAGCAACTTTTTTTTTCTGAAACAGTGCTTAGAAGGGTTTCATGTTCAAGGTGACAGACTGGCAGTAATGAAATGTGAACTTTTCCATTTCTCCTCAAAATTGCAAGCAACAACACAGGAAACTTCTCACACTGTCCAGTTCAATTTCCTTCTCACTTAATTATAGATCAGGAGTAATTCCACTACAATTAATTAAGTTACATCAGAGGCTGACAAGAGAAGTAGCAGTCTGTCTACAGCATGACACAGGAAGGACGGCTGTTCTCCCACCACGGCCATTCATTTTTAGCCTCAAAGAACATTAGCCCATTACAACTGCACTAATGACCAGAGCCATTCAATCAAAGAGCAATTAAAGTTCTGCAAAATTAAAGTCCTGAAGTCCAATCCCACTTTTTAGGGAAGTACCTTAATGAAAAATGTAAAGAAGAGCCTCAGAGAAGAGCTCTCCAGCCTTCCTGTTTAAATTGCCACAAGAGCCACATGCAGAAGGAAGGAGGGACACCACTGCTGAAGAAGGCTCCCCCAGTGTGGTCCTTCTCACTGGGACTCCTGCTTTCAGCACTGCGTTTGGCAAATGCCCAGCATCTGTCAGACAAAATGAAAACACCCATTTTTTCATTTGCTCCTCCACAGCCATAGTGCTGACTTCGTATTTAATTCTCAATCTTCATTGCAGAAAGAACAAAATTCTCTGGTGAACTAAGACCAGTGTTCAAAATCTACTCCAGAACCAAGCAAGACTTCAGGTGTAAGGTGAGAGTTTTCAAGCCTGGACTGAATGTGAATAACTACAGGTGAAAGTCACCTATAACCAAGATTCCTTAATTTTTTGATTTTTTTTTAATGTATCTACACTTTTAATTTTTTAATTAATTTAACTTTTAATTTTTTTAAGTATCTACACTTTTTCAGTCATAGTTCGCCATTCCTGTTTTCAGGTTTTGCTTTATCCATCAGTTTCTCCACATTCACCTTAGACCTTCAGCATTCTCTCAGTCAATACCTTACCAACCCTACTCTGTTCATTTTCCTTCCACTTGCTGCTTCTCTCTACTTCTTCATTTTACACAGCAGCTCCACTGTCTCTCTGTCTAGAGAGAATCATCACCTCACTTACGTTTTACTAACAGCAGAATGAACCTGACTAATTCTTACCCAGTCATGGAGCAGTCACTGGGGAGTATCTCAGAGACTGATCCCCGTTTTCAAGCAGACTGGCACTAGGACAACAAACCTGAAGTGCAGGAGGGGGAGAGAAGCAAGTAGACAAGCAGGGAGGCAGACACAACCCATATTCTTTTGGGGGCTCTCTCTGTACTGCACAGATGTTGCCTTATGCAGCTCATCATAGGAAGCAGAGTGTGAACAAGAATCCTGGTGCTTCAGAGACTTTCAGGGAAAGGCTACCCAACTACTGGAATAAAAAAGCAGAATGCCCTGGAGACACAATTTCTAATGGAAAGACAGGTATCAGAGGGCTAAGAAAATGCCACAGGCTGCATTACAGCAGACATAGTTCTAATACTTAAAAATTAGTGTACTTTTCCTACCATTGGGAAAAATAAATTTGAAGTGACCAGCATGTGACTGACTATGATTAAAGACAAGAAGTTGATCTGCAGAAGTCTGAACAAGTCATCTTTACGGAGTGGTGGCTGCTGCAAGCCTGAGCTGCAGAGTGGGTTGGCATTTTCCAAGGAAATTCAGAGATGGGCAGTTCCTCCCTGCACTGCATTTACATCAAGAAGTCATGAACTGAACATGAAACAGTACTATAAGTCAGTACCCAAAAGGCAGTTTGGAACTTCCTGTTTGCACTTCGGTATTCCTTCTTCCTGTTACAGTCATAGGAGATGGAGACACACCCCAGGATCTGATCCATCCAAAACTGCATTTATCCTTTACATGCCTAACAGTGTTTATAGACATTTTGATGGGGCCACTCTTAATAAACACAAGAACAACGACAAATTACTTATTAACCCATGTGACAGATGCAGAGAAGTCTGTTTAACCGTCCATTTCCACTTTTTATATGACAGCATATGTTGTTGTTATTTACTGGGAGTAATAACACAGGTTACTGGATAACTTCACAGCAACATGTTTGTGTTTTTTCTTTCTTGATCTCTCAGGCAATGTTTACTTCTGCATTTATCCTGATAACTTACAGTGAAATAGTTCTACTAGCCTAGCCATTCCCTCTGTTAAACAGCAGAAATCCAAGGTTTTCTGGATTCAGCAGGTCTTCAAGCCCCACTGGCAATCCACAGTTCCCTGCAGCATAAGGTTGACAAATAGCACATGAGGAAGAGAGTTAGAAACCATGTATCTCATCAGCTGCATCCCAAGTACCTTACACGGAAGCCTGGCCTCACTGAACTCACTGCCCAGCACTTTCATAGATCAACTCAAATACAAGGGGATGTTTTTGCATCTGTTTGAAGACAGTTATGAAAAAAAGTCCATCCATTGCTGTCATGCATGTATGGCAGGGAAAGTTATTTTTCCACAGTTATTCTTCACATCACTGCCCCCTCAACTCACTCCCAAATTCAGGTACTTCCAGTTGTTGACACAATTAAAAAACAATTTTTATAACATTGGTCCCATAGCAGGTAATTTATAAAGGCTCCTTGTTTCTAAATAGTTTTTTTAATTGCTATTTTTCTTATAATAAATTCCTCCTGCTACCTCCTGCAGGTTTTTTACATGCAGACAGGACCCAGGACCTCTGGAGAGACATTTTCCCCAAACAACTGAGGGCTCTGTGTTTGCATACCTCTGGGGCAGATCGAGATCCCAGGACACATAAATATGTGCTCCCAAAGTGCTGACGGTGAGATTCAACTAGGCAGAAACCATGGTTTAAGTACAGTTTATCCTCTTAAAGATGCCTCCAAGTGAGACATACCAGGGCAGCCCTGCTAGAGGGAAGAGTGGCTTCAGCAGCAGAGCTTCTTTGAGAGATTCCCACCCCAGCTGGCCACTCCATTCCCAGCCCACAGACTGCTGAGCCTTCCTCTTCTTTCCCCACAGCCTGCAGGGCTGCAGTCAAATCAAATGGCTGGAATGAGCTGCATGAACAGCAACCCCCTTCCTATTCCCACTTGGAGGTTTAGTCTCAATCCAGACCCTTTCACTAACCCACTCTGAAGCCCAGCTGTCCTGGCACAGGTCCAGCAGTGGTCAACTCCCACACCTCAACTCTTCCCTCTAAGACAGTCACGAATGGCTGGGACCTCCCCACTGAGACAACAGTGATCGTCTTCTTTCCTAAATTCATGCTCAGAAATACTTCCAATCGATTTGCTGCATCTGAAAAGCTTCCCAGCCCAAATAACCAGTCCAAAACAGATAACCAGCATGGAAAATTTCCACCCCAACTGCTTTTATTTGAGAAAGCTACAAACAACTGGAAGTCTTAACTACTTGAAAACAACAGACAACCTCAGCTACAGATGAGGTTATAACATCAGTCTGTTGTAATTTGAGCATATTGTAATTTTTATTTACTAGTGCTCTATTTTTTGCATTTATTTGCTTCTGAAGATCACTAGAAAGTGTTTTGTGCAGGTTAATATTATGGACACCTTTCATCCACTAAGTGTTCTCTCAAACTGATACTAGTCCCAAGGGCATATAAACTAAAATATTAAGCACAACCCAGAGACTGAAGTTCTTTGTCCATACAACCTACTTATTTTTATTAAGACACTAAGGACTTGGGTATCGTGACAGTCCAAAGAGTCACCTACAAAAACAAGAGATGAGAAGTTCTGTTCAAATGACTAACTTGTTCCTCTTACCTTCTGTTGAATGCTTACTTTTACAGCTGTTCAAACAAAAGGGAAAGCAACCATACAAATCTTCTTTCCTGGTTAATTCCAAATCTTTTGCAGTGGGAAAATAAATAACATTATGGTTATCCTCAGAAATAAAAGAATGGAAACTCGAAACCTTCATGTCTTACCATCACCTTAATAATCTTCAATACTGTCTTTCTCTTCATAACATCACCAGCTTTAAGATAGACATTTCAAGAAAATAAGAGAAAAGCTGTTACCTTTCTACCATTAATTTAAATGAGAGGACATCACAGTCTGAGCAGGGCATCCCCAAAGCACCTCCTGTCTCTGCAAATTTATGCAAAATAATTTGCAGTGATTATTCATATTGCTATAAATTAGAATACTGGCACTAATATGCTTTTGGACTACTTCTCTGGACAACAATACTTTTGCAGAAGAGTCTTCCCTTCCTGGTTCAACAGACCACAAAAAATTATCAGATTGCATCCAAGGCTTAAATCAGGTCTTCAACAACAGAATGCAAACAGGGATATGCAGCGAGGGGGGCTTCCAGTGTGAGACAAACACCAGTACAGTGTCAGATCACACCCCAGTACTTCCAGTGTTACATGGTAGATGAATGACATATTTCTGAATAAAGGCATTTTGCAACAAAAGGGACTCTCTCCGAGCTTCTCTTTCACAGTTCCAGCAGAGTAGTGATGTTACCAGCACATGTGATTTTAAATGTGTCTCTTTTTTTCACAAATAGTTAAAAAAATAGATCTTACTGTTAAATCTTTCTTTTAAAACCACAGATGGAACCACAACAAGTGAGCTTGTCCAAACTCATTTACACTAACTCCCACTCCAAAATGCAGTCCCACAGAGGATGTCTTTACTGCTGTGTAACACTTCCTTCTCTCCACTCCAGAAAAGTTCTGCAGGTAACTTAAGAATCTTCCTGGTTTTTTGTATCTTAACTGAATGTGACATTTACATGTGATTTCTGCTGTAAATTCTTCATGCTACCTTCTCTAAAGCACCCTATATGCCTAGGAACAACTTAATGCTGAGCCAGAGCTGAAGTTCCTCTTCAGAATGAGGATCAGAACTTGAGTTCCACGTTTTGAGGTCTGTTCACAACCTACTCTGGTAAAAAGCATTAGCACAGCAGAAATGCTGGGGAGTTATCTGGCTCTTCTGGGAAACAAACAAACAAAAAACCAAAAAAAAAAAAACAGAAAGAAAAATATAGATTAAAATCTAATATTCTATTTAATAAAACTTTGTATTTTTTCATATGACAATCACACAAAAGCATTTGTCACTACACTTCTTTTTTAATTCACTGAAATGTAAGAACCATTACAGTGCAAACACATTTTATCACAGAAAAAATCAGCCTCTAAAACAGACACAGATGAAGCCTACTATAAAACTGTTGTGCCACAGCGAAGTCTGAGCTCCTCGTGCTACAGATCTAAAACACAAACATAGCTGTGTTTGAGGTCAGCTCTCAAACTGAAGACCAAGTTCACATTTTGTAAGAATTATGATACATTTGGACTTTAGGTTTCTTTAGTTATCTATTATTAGCTGGAGTTTAGTTGTCAAGACAACAGTTTCCGCTTTTATGGAATGCTTGAACCGTCAGCAAAATGTACCAGCCAATATCAAAAGTTCACCAGATTGGTCATGTCTATAGCTAAGAAATAAGAATCTCCTGAGGGTAAGGCCAAGCTGACACCAGAGCAAAGGCAGTCAAGCACAAGCAGACTGGGTGTTTCTGACTGATGTGCCCAATAAACACAGAAGGATTCAAGGAGAAATCCACCTTACATGAGATCTGCTGCCCTGCTGGGCTTCTGTGCAGTGACACTCCCATGGCCACTTCAAAATAGAGTGTGGTATGTATAACATAACTGATGAAAGTACTTGTTTCAATAGAGCAAAATTGGATTTTACACATCAGAGATATCTTAGGATATGGCAAAAAACATCCCAAAAATATCATAATGCAATGAATTCCTGTTATCAAAGAAATGGAAGTCAAAGGAACGCAGCAGTTGGGTACTGAACATATCCCATGAAGAAATGTGGGGAAAAAAGGAACATGCTCCCAGAATTAGGTCAAGTCTGATATCAATATGAATGGACATTGAGACTTCTTTTTTTTTTACTATATGATGCAAGCATGATAGAGGTAAACATATTGCAATATGAGTCACACCCAAAATCTAGAACTCAGAAGTCCACAAGTCACCACTGGAAAAGCCAGCCATTATGCAGTTTCGCTTTTGTAAATCCAGGTACCTTAGGATCACATCTATTTCCCTTGTGCTTGATTTTTTCCCCTCAAAGTCAGTATTTCATATTCCAAAAAACAAACAAACAAGCAGTCACAGTAGACCAACATAAAGAAATATTGTGTCTTAGTAGTCCCAGAATTGGACTCTTCACTGTGCTGCTGCTTGCATGTACACAGACAAAACAACACACAACTCCTTGGAAGGCAGGTGCACTGTGCTTCCTCTTACCAATCACCTTCAGGTTTACATGAGCCATATAGGTTGAAACAACAGCATAACATTCTTCCCAAAGCATTTTTCCCACTCCATCAGTATTCATTTAACATGGGAGACTAGGACAGGGGGAAGGATACCCAAGGGTAACTGTGCACAGAATACTCTACCGGACTGAGAGTCAGCTAGCATTAGTCTCTTCACTTTAAAGATCCATGTGACTAATTCTTTTCTTTCTATATAATGTAGCTATCCATGCATACAAAGCTCCCCTATGCATTCTTCTGCCTTTTATCTCCTTGTCTCTCTAAATATACACTTGCTTTAACTTAAGAGAAAACAACTGTACCCAGCCTCAGAAGCAATCCTTCCCCTCTGATGCAAGGCTTCATAAATACTTGCAGTATTTAGTCATTTAGTTTATTTTGTTGCAAGAACAGATGGGAGTAAACTACCTGAAAGCATCAATATTAGCTCGTTAACTCAGTTTGCAGGGAATCAGAATAGCTCACTGGCAGCAAAACTGAGTGGAGAAGGAAATGCAAGGAGAGGAGAGGAGAACATCAGTGTACAAATTACCTCCTCGGTATGCCATCCTGAGGGATACACAGGCAAGTTATCTGGTGAGCTGGAAACAGTCCTCTTGGACAACAGGCATTTTTGCCAAATTTGCCTTTCCAGGGATACGAGAGTATTGCTGCCTGTTGGAACAGTGCCTCAGCTCACAAAGGCATCAGACACTCATTTTTCAGTTTTAAATCTTCTGGATTAAATCTTCTGACCTCTCCTTTTTTAAGCACTAGGCTTTTATTTTTATCTCACAGGTTATTTTCAATATACGGAAAAGTAACCTCTCTAATTTCTGAACCAATCATTTCTTTGCATTAAACTGGGCCAGTGATAATCTACTCAGAAATGTTTCTTTTCCTTTAGGTTTCTATATTTACTTCCAACCACAGGTTGAAACCTACACAGCGTGAAGGAAGGTTACAGTTGCCTGGGTTGTTGTTCTTAATTATCATTTCATATTAAGTCTTAAAGAATATACTTTTACTTTTTTTTTATTGTTAAAAGTCATTGTTTAATATCTTTGAAAATACATTGTAAACATCACACAAAAATTCAAAATGTCAACATTTGACACTGCATTGTTTTTGATCCCTAACAATAAAACAAGGTCCTTAGATTGCTCAAAATAGACCAATTCCTAAGTCTGAGCAATAAACAATATTGTCACATGGTATTTATGTCCCTATGGTCCTGGTTTTAGAATTGGAGACCCTTTCCTCCTAAAAGCAAGTTAATCATCTTGTTCTGTATCTGGCATAACATACAAGAAAATCACCAAGGTCTGTAAGCACTGTTAAAATTACACTGCTAACACTTCCCTTTCAAATAGCCACAATTAAAGGACTATCTAGTTGCTGGGGTCCTTCTACACAATATATTAACCTTAAGTTAAAGAAGGTTGTTTTTTTTTTCTTACACATATCCCAAATCATAAAGTACCAAGATGAGCATTCCTAAAGCTCTGTACAGTGCAAATCTCGGTGTGTTCAATAGCTCTCGTCACATCAAGAGGACCTATATTTGCACAGACACAATATGCAGTCACTTAAAACATAAGGACACTTTCCCCCTCACAGACATGAACAGAAGTTCAAATTTGAATATATCCCACACTTTCAGTTACAAACACAGACTTGGGTATAAAAGGAGAATCCGTATTGAGAGTAGTCAACACGTTTTCTTGGTTATAATCTCACTTGAGAACCATTCTCTTGCCAACAAACACAGCCAGCCATCAAAACCAGCACAGGGCTCCTGCAGTTAGTACCAGCAATTTTACTTTCCTGAAAATCATATTTAGGAAATACTTAATTTAAGCTCAATCATCTGGTAGTTGAAAAGAACTGGAGAGGGAGGAAAATCATGTTTTATAAAAAATTTGATCAAAATTTCTAAAAAATACTGATCAGGGAAAACACTTCACTGTGTATTGATTGATAATCACATTTCCATCTCTTCTACTTTCCCTAGTTTCATGACAACTGTTGACCTCGATTTAGAGACAGGAAGAGGCCATTGGGGAGTTCTATGTTCTTTTATTTTTTTTAATGCAGAATTCAAATCACAGGACCAAACTACTCTCTTGCAGTGAAATAAGCAGTATTGTCTGTTAAGAATCCATGTCTGATCCCCCTGCAGTTTTTAATGAAAGTAGGTGGCAAACGAGTGGCAAAGTTTGCCCCTTTTCTCCCATTAGGGCAAAGTTTCTTGCACTAGGAGGATGACATAAAATCTGCACCCCTTACAGAGACCGTAAGTGATGTACTCAAGAAGGCTATATTTTCACAAAGTCAAATTAAGATCCAGGAAACTCTTACTAAGCTAAGATTGCCAAAGTTTGTCAAAATGGATTGAGAAATAATCTGAACAGTGACAAGAAGATCTAGACGTCATCTTGGTTGTTCTGGATGGCAGACGATACTCTACGCCAGTGTGCTGGTTTCGGCCAGGGAAGAGTTAATTTTCTTCCCAGTGGCTGGTATGGCCATGGCTGTGAACACAGGGTTAATAACACAGAGATGTTTTTATTATTGCTGAGCAGGGCTTACACAGAGCCAAGGCCTTCTCTGCTTTTCGTACGGCCACACTGGGGAGGAGTTGGGAGTGCAGGGGAGGTTTGGAAGGAGATACAGCCAGGGCAGGTGACCCAAAATGACCAAAGGGATATTCCAGACCATATGGCATCATGCTCTGTATATAAATTGAGGGAAGAAGGAGGAAGGAGGAAGAAGGGGATGTTTGGAGTGATGGCATTTGTCTTCCCAAGTAACCATTACATAGGATGGGGCCCTGCTCAACTGGAGATGGCTGAACACCTGCCTGCCCATGGGAGGCAGAGAATTAATTCCTTGTTTCACTTTCCCTGTGTGCTCAGCTTTTCCTTTTCCTATTAAACTGTCTTCATCTCAATCCATGAGTTTTCCAGCTTTTACCCTTCTGATTCCTTCCCCAATCCCACTGGTGGGAGAGTGAGCAAGCAGCTGCGTGGGCCTTGGTTGAGAGCAGGGGTTTAACCATGACAATCAGCCAGAGTAATTAAATAATGCACAGACAGGAAATGGAGTCTTATTCCTTCCTTAAACATCTGAGATAGCATGAATCTAATAGCTGCTCATGCAAAAAGAAGAAGAGCAACTAATTTTTTTTGCAAATTTATTAGAAGCCTCTGCAATATATACTTCATGTTGGGTTGTTTGCTGGAGTTTTTTTAAGTCCTTGCTGGAGTTCGTAGTGCATTTCAAATATTCATGAACTTTAATTTCAAGTTTTCTATATGCTAATTAACATATTTATATGCATTAAAAACGTGTTTCGGTTTTGCATTTTCCATATTTCTTTACTTTTTATCAGCAACTTTCAATTATATGGGATATTGTATTTGTTCCATTCACCTTTTACAGGCTATCTAAAAAGATGGAAAACATGAATAAAATCCATAACTCTATTTAACATTAACAGATAAAATTATGTTTTCAGACAGGTATCATCATGAATAATTGCTCAAAAATTATTCTTAATTACAAAAAATACAAAGAAAGTATTTCATGGCCAGCTCTTTGCAGGATCATTTGACACTACATACAGTGTTCACAGCATAGGCACAAAACCAGTACAAAGGAGACTGCACAATGGTACTCCTGCTACTTTAATCAAATACTAATTAATCTGATGGTTTTACATTCTGACATAGTTTTGGTGAACACAGACATACCTAATTACAACATGACTTGTTTATCCAGCAGCTTATAAGGTTTTGACTGTAAAAGTGATGTTCACAAAACAAATGCACCCTGTAGCATGTAATTTGCTTTGATATGAAAAACCTTGAACAAAAAAAATTATACTGTGTCAGCAATCAGACAGCTAAAGAGAAATGTAAAAGCTGGCTAATTGCTTCAGCAATAAATAGCAAGTACTTGAAAATAAAGTCAATGTTTTGGTATTGTCTACCAATTCTGGCAGGTCAGACTTTGATGTGATAACTGACTGTAGGTTGTTCCACTACTGAAGTTAGACATTGTGCCCATCCTTAGTTATGCATTCAAGGTTTTGCTCCTGCTGATCCAAGTTGAAATGAGCCTGTTGGCTTTTACAGCATTCAGCCATATCACATGTTTTGTTTATTTTATATGTGTCTTAGAAACCACAGTGGATTGGAGGGACAACCTCGCCGGCCCTCAATCACACTGGCCAAAGGAAATGTCCATCCAACTTCACTGCACAGGAGAAAGGAATGTAAATAATAAACTCATGTTACAAAAACATGGATATGTTTACAGAGAATGTGTGAGAAACAGATACAGAACAATGAACACATCAGAACTGCAAAACTCAGGGCAACACAAGCTCACCAAAGAAACTTTCAAGGCAAAAGTCAAAGACACTCCTCTTATTTACTAAGCCTTTTTCTTTTACTTTAAGTAGCATAAAGGCTATACCACAAAACAGTGCCAAACAGAAACCACTCAGCATAAGGCATAAAGACTTTCAGATACCTATGTACATCCCCCTTCCTCCCCGTTTTTTCCTCTATTCTGAGTATCCAAATACAAAGGCAAGGACTTAAAACTCTACCACTGTGAGATCCAAGCAACAAGCATTCCAGAAATGATTGCAGGAAGATGTACCACCATCCTACAGTCCCTTTTTTTATCATTATCTGTTAAAATGCTACCTTAGCATACAAACTAAATTGGATAAGACAGTCCAATTTTATGTTAATTACTTCAGTAGCTGTCAAGCACATAATCTGCTTTTGAAACACAGCGCTTCTGCGTCACTGGACAGGAACATTTAATGACAAGGAAAACATACTCCTCCACATATATGAAGTGCTGGAAGAAGGAAAACACTTGGCTAACAGGACAAAGACCTGACATAGCCAGTGCTATGTCCTTCAGAAGCAGAACCTCATTTGGTTTTATATTAGTCTCAATTCTAAGTGAAGACAAACATTAACTGCATTCAAAATGATTCTGTATAAATCTCCTTCTGTTTGTAGGAAGCATTAAACTACATAGCATTAGCAGCAGGTAAACAGAATTGGGAAACCAGCAGTAGAAGATACCAAAAAATATAGTTAAGGTCTTGCACAGTATCTGTACATCTAAGAAATTAAGAAAATATTAATATTGCTAGTCATTGAGTCAGACAAAATATATGCAACAGCTGAGATCAATCAGGATGATGCCCCATCTTCTTCTATACATTAATGTATTCTCTTACATGGTAAAACAAAGAGGAGTGAAGCAACAGAACAGAATGAAGCTTCAAAACAACTGAGTTTTGGTAATATCCCTAATCAACTTCCAAATTTGCAGTGGAAATGCAAAGAAAGTAAAGGCATTTGAAAAAATTCAAAACAAATAAATGTAACTAAATCAAACAAAGCAAAGAAGTTCTTCCCAAACAAGATGTTACCAGTTCTTCTCAGAAATACTCCTGCAGATCTGTTTCCATCAGAAAATCCAATGCATCAAAACAGAAATACTTCCTGCAAAGTACCCTTTCGAAGACACCAACAATCAAATAAAAACTGAAGCAGGCACTTTAAAAGGTAGAAATTTTAAAATATTTCATTGCACTATGACTTCCAATTTTTTTAAAATTTTATTATTCATAGTATTATACAAGACTAAAGAACGTATCAATCTACAGCAAACATAATTTTTGCAGAAAAGCCCAAAATCTTTTTTTCTGTTTTACAACAACCAAGTTTTGATCCTGTAAGCTTTCCAGCAAGATGTAAAATCCCTTTCACTCCAAAAGCTTACTCAAAGTTACTCTGACCAATCAGTTACCTCTGGAATGACTTCTATGTTTTTATAAGGTGATGTGGAAAAGATGCTTTGATTTTACTTTATAATAAATATAGCAGGCGATAGAAGCCCTGTGACAAAAAGAATACAAATAAATATAAGTTCATATTGGTGAAGAATTGAGAGCTGTAACATTCTTAAATAATTATTTAGAACATCTCAAGGAAAAAAAAATGTTGCTTACTTTGAATACATGCAACAGTTTTCAGATGCTCACAGAATGGTAACTCCCTCCCACTGGCAACTAAAGTTTGTATCAGCTTCGCTCTTTTTCGGCACTTACCTGGTATTCTTAGAATTAGGATTCTCTTTTTTTTCATACTTTATTTTCTCCCACTTCATTTTACTGCACTTCTGACCAAATACAAGCAATTCCAAACAGGAAAAAATGAGTTTTGAAAATTAGGATTAACATAACAATTTCTAGGTTCAAAAGTATTTCTTCATAAAAGCCTTAGTCCTACTACTGCAGACTAGACCAGGACTACAGAAGGTTCCTTCTGACCTGAATTATTCTACAATTCTCTTTGTAGCATGAGAAGATGAAGCAAAAGTGAGTACAGTTCACCTCTTCAATCTCTACACTCCTCCATGGAATTGTCCTGATTTTACTTTCACCTACTTTTTCAGCTTAAAACTGCTAATACGCTCTCTCTCTCTCACACACACACCAAAAAAAAAAATTTTACACCTGTAAGAAGAGAGGCCTCTAGTGTACAGCCAAGAAAGCAAATTCTTTTCTGTGCCATATTTGTGATCTGTTTCTCACCTGTATCTAGGACTGCCATTGACTACTGATTTCTTTTTCTTTGAAGTTCACTAAGTATCCATGTCTGCTATTTTAAACAACATCTGTCAGGTAAAATTTACCAAACTCAGTAGATAGCACCGTGTTGGCTTCAATCATACAAAGAGCCACATTCCGAAAAAGCTGTGACAGTCTCTCAATTCCCACTGAAATCAATGTGAAGCTGCATGTAAACTCCCTTGCAAGATATGGATGAAGATTTACTGGTGGATCCAATTGTATACTGGTCTGAATACACATTTGCATTTCTCCACATTTAATTAACCAGATTGCCTCAACATAGATTAATATAATTGCCATTAACACAAAACACTCTTTTAATCTAAATTTGCATTTCTCCTGTTGTTCTGTCCCCTTCTCGACTCAACTCTGACTCACAGATAGATAAGAAATCACATCAATGTAGAATTTCCAACAGTGACTTGGCCTCTTTGGACTACAAAAAAGACCAAAACAGTGGGATAGAGTGTCTGGAAAATTAAGAAATCGATGACAGTCAGTCCCAATGTGCTTTATTTTCCCACACAGTAAGAACGTGAAGTGTACAGAGCTGGTCTTCCCGCAGTGTATTTCCAGCACAATTCCTGGAGCTCTGACTTTGTGGGGCCATCTGGGATTACAAATATCTAGAACATGTATGTTGAAGACTGTTAACCCCTTAATCTTGAATAAACATTTCCCTGAAAGTCACTGAGTCAAATGATCACCTGGTTTATTCTGTGTAGCCGGGAAAATGTTTGCTGTGACAAATGATCACCTGGTTTATTCTGCGTAGCCGGGGAAAATGTTCGCTGTGACAATTCCAGCTCTGACCACTGCAGGAGGAAATCCTCACCCAGCTCTGTGTGCTAAAATAATACCCTAAAGCAGTAGCAGCATGATTGGATTTCTCCAGGCACTAAGGTCACCCGGGCCCCGCGTCTCGTCTGCCGATCCCTCCGCCACCAGGCACCTGCCCTGCACAGGAAGGCTGGAGCCATCTCCTAACAATGTGCTCACTCACAATTTGGGAGTGCAACATCCTGAGGTAGATAAATAGATCAAACCCATCAAGCCACAGACTTCCTGACATTCTCCAGAACGGGCAGGTTTTTTCCTCCAGAGCACGAAGGTTTTGGTATTAATTTGAAGAGGGAAGAAAGCTGGAGTCTGCTTCGCAGAAACATCTAGTCAAATAAATACGTCATTAAGCTAACTAGCTACAGGATTGTCTAGCAGATGGATGACATCTTGGTTGCTAGTGGAACACTTTTCTATAGCCTTGTTTGAGGCAGACACATATGGCTCTCCCAAGCATTGATGCAAGCTCCCAGATGGACTAGATCATTGCTGACACCTTATTATAAATCCTAGAGATGAAAGAAGGGAGCACAATTTTTGAATCACAACGCAGGACTCTAAAATATTCAGTCTTCCTAAAAATCAAATTTACAACAGAATATCTTAACTTCTTTATGTTGAAAGAAGCTATTTCTAACCAGGAACAGAAAATAGGGCAAAATGCTGCATCAAGAATGATTAGAAGAGGAAACTTAAAAGACCAGAAGATCCTTAATGTAAATGTATATCATAACTACATATATGGAGTTACATATATTACAGCTCTAAGGATGCAGAAAATTATCTGCTGTGCAGCTGTTACTGACACCAAAGAGCTTCCATCTGGAATTTCTTGATTGGGGTGGAAGGGGAAAGGAAAGAAGAGGAAGCCACTTAGACATTACAGATGCATCTCTGAAATGTCTGCACCCTAAAGGACTACCCAAAAAAAAAAAAAAAGAGAGACAGAGAAGTCTAGCCACAGGCGCAATAGGAAAACTAGCAGAACTATGTGGGAGATTGGGAGATAACAGAACCAGTTGCATACAGCATTTGGCTTTTTGTAGGTGTCAGGGACACCTGAGAACATCAAGTACACAAGGGTACTATCGTGCATTTTACACATCAAGGTCAGAGGCAGGAAAAAAGTATTCTTTTGACACTTTTACACTGTGAAAAGAGACTATGCTTAGCATCCATAAGAATTTGACTCTTCAACTCACACGAATGGAGGACTCAAAGTGTAGGGAAGACAATTTGTTACACATTTTCTTTCCAATACCATGTAAACTACGAAAATTACATCTTGAGACTTTTATAACTCTGTAACAAAACTTTTCAATTTCAAAACCAAAGCAACTCACTGACTCTGGGGTTATGTTAATAACTCTCTACATTCATGAGTGAGGGAGATGCTTAAGCTATTAAAATTTATCTGCCTTTACTACAGTGGCCATAATCTTAACAAGCATGCAAACATCTTGGAACAATCAGCTAAATGTACAGCAGCTAATATAGCATAACTCTTCCTCTTATTTTTTTAGACAGACAACTGTGCTTTCCGTAACTTAAACCATTAAATAATTTCGATGTACTGAAATCAGAGTTGCTCCCAAGTTTTCCTTCACAGGTTTTAGCATGGCTATTATCTTCTTGACCAATTGAAAGTTCAGAAGATTTTTCTTACAGGGAGTCCTGGAATTGCCTTATAAAATACAATGTTTAATAAAAAAAGAGACAAGGCTAGCCTTTTCCTACTCTCTGCCTCCATCACATCATGCAGTTCAAGAGTAATGTCCATGAAAAGTCTCAATTTTGTGAGGGTCACCTACAAAGGAGTGTAGGTGGAACAATGTTTCCAGCTATGTACATTGCATCTGCAACTACTTCAAGTGGACAGTTCCTCTGCTTTGCAACACAACTCCCTCTGGGTGTTCAGCTGGACAAAAACAGAAAAAAGAGAGACAACTATCTTCTTTCTTTCTCAGAACCCTGGAGAATATATGCTCCACAGTTCATTTTAATGTTTTGGAGTATAAAAGCTCCAGGATATTCTTTCCTTTATGTCAGTCTTCCTATGCAAGGCACAGGGAACTGCAACTTGCAAACCTCTGTGGTCAAGGCTGACATGACAAAGGGTTAATTAAAGATTTTAGGCAACAGAGGTTTGGGTTCCCCTGAGGTACTCCATCAGATGAACTCCAGATTGAAAAGAAAGGGAAAGAGAGATAATAATTGGCATCCACAAAAGCATAATAAAACACAACCCCAACTAGAATCAGTTTCTGGTCTCTGAAAGCAGACAAACCCCATAAAACTGCAAATTTCCTACCAACTGAAGGCTTCAGTTTTACAACTGTCAAATAGAACATTTGGTTTTGGGTTTTTTCTTAGTTTTAATTTTTAAAAGACTGACAGTTTGAAAAGGTAGATATGAAGTATTACTGCAGGTCTCCAAACATTACATGAGTCCACAGGGATTTCTTCAGCCCTTGACTTTGCAGCAGACTTCTCTTGCAGGCTACCCAATGAAACCCCATGTTCCTAGAAACACAGCATCCCTGGTCACAAAGTGGGATCCTTGGCACTTTAGCTCCATGATGAGGACTCTGAAAACACCAGACCTCTGGTCAAAACAAGTTTACAAGGAATCAAAGAGAGGTTGTATCTTATTTTGATTTTGGTCAAAGTCTGTCAAATCTAAAATATTAGCAATGAAACATCCCAATTTCAATGAACTGCCATTTTCTGACTAAATTTCATCCACTTGAAAGTTTGCAATTAGCTCCATCTAGGATGCCTCTTACTAGCAGCATCATGAAAAGTGATCAGTAAGAACAGACATGGAGGAAAGCTGAGAGGAACCAAGTACAGTATAAAACACTGAAGGTACAGCATGGTAAACATCTATGTCAAGAGCCCCTCATTCATACACAGATGGGTTTAGATCCCTGTAATTTAACTTACATTTCCAATTATGTTCTCCATCAGATGTCAAATGACCTTTGATTGATTCAAGTTGAATATATCAGGCTATTCTATACTCAACAGAGCATTCACACACAAGTTTAACATACTTTAACATACACATCCAGACTCAACACCTCAAGTGGTTTGCTCTGGTGTCTCCATGCAGACATGATTAAAGGCTTTTCTCTCCAACTGCTACCAATAGCCAGGGGAAAACAGGGAATGGAAAAAGGCAGAGTCTGTTGCTGGTTGCATATTCAACTGAAGAGAGAACTCAGCAATTCAAAAGACACTTTCAGAATACCTTACACACCTAACTCCCACTCTGCACACTACAGAGGGCCTCTTATTCTTCTCTATACTGTTTTTAATGCCTTTTGGTTTGCTATGCTTTTAGTAATTTCAAATAAAACTATAAATCATTAACCAAATGCTTTTTAACTCATTACTGTGCATTATCAGCACTAACAAACACCAGCACTGTGATATTTCTTTCTTGAAATTTACCTATTTGCCCAGTAGTCACCACCTCTGACAAAAAGGAGACAAGTCTACATGTATTGCTGGAGCCTTCTACTGTAGAAACTTTACATTATGCCAGCTGTTTTCATCCAGAGGCTGCAAAGATCATTATAAAAGAACAGTGATTTTCACCTACATCTGTGAGTAAGAGTCCTCATCTCTGTATCCTCTGCAGGTGACTTCCTCTTGCAACTCAAGAGAGGTTTATCTCCCTAATCCTTGGCACATTAATCCCTACACTAAAAAGTTACACCACTGTTGTTATCACTCTAATAAGGCACTGTAAGAAGAAAAATATTTGTAAAATGCTTTCATGAGAAAGCTTTGCCATAAGGTGCTAAGTAGAACAGGTCAGATAAAGCACACATTTGACAAACACTGGCAGTATTTCTGTTCATCAACAGATGGTTGCTTTTTAAAAGAAAATTATTATTATAAGTTACGTGAAAGCAGCCACCAAACAGTACCTGTATTCAACATTATGCAAGCTGCTTTCATTGGATACATGGATCACATGTCAGAGGCTTCCCAATCAAACTCATACTCTAAGATATTTTAAGTGAAAATAGCGTACTTGCAACAAGTTAATCTCAAATGTGCTGCTTCTAAAAGCCTGCTAGGAAGGTTATTAAAACAGTGAGAGGAGTGTGAGAGGGTCACAGAAACAGAAAACATCCATGTTGGAAATATCCATAGAACTCACTTCCAGTACCTATATAAGTTTGATGAGGAATTACAGTCAAGGTAAACCTTTTGTAAAACAAAACATCTGCACAAGAACCGCCCTGGCCAACAGATGCGGTTCATCAGCCCAAGTCTAGCTTTTATATGACCAGGTGCAATCTTTAATTTAGGAGTACTGAATCTTATCTGCATGCATTCTTACAAACACTGACTTGAATTTTGCTTAGCACTGGTTAAGCAAAACCTACAAAACCAGTCATCCATCGAGGTGAAACTGTAAGGGAAGAACACAGACCAACGTGGTGTTTCACAGGAGGCGCCAGTCCCACAGCTATGGAGATTAAGTTGGGTTACTTATAAGAGTTCCTCACATTTTCTCTCCCACACCTTCTGCTGTGCTCCTCAACTCTGATCCATAGGGCAGAAGCCAGGGAACTCACTTTTGTCTTATGAAAATCCCAGGAAACCGTGGCAAACATCCAGTTGACATTCTGTACAATACAGGCCAAAATACGCTCTACAGATTAGCATCACTTCACTCCATAAGTAATGGTTAAGCTAAAGCAGAAAATGAAGCAACACCATTTACACCCAACAGTTTAAGAAATACTGTTACATTTAGGCAATTACATATACTAAGCACATCCCTACTAGACACAGGACTAACAAACTCACATTAATTCTTGCTTCATGTGTCATTAACACCTAATGGAATGTTCAAAGGTGTTTACAAGTCCAAAGTAATAATGGATCACTCTTAATTAATGCACAGTAAAAATTTCATGAAAGTCTCAGTGGAAGAAGGCAGCTGTTAAAGAGATTGCTTCATATCTCAGTCACAGACTGCCCCCTCCTTTCCCTCTATGAAATGGAGAACAAGTAGGTTACAGGTGTGAGAAACCAAAATAATAGGCTCAGCCACACACCACAAAGAGATAATTAAAAAAGAATCACACATTTCCCTTCCAATAATCTTTGAAATCAAGAAGAGTGGTACATGTGTTTAAAAACAGTGTACTGTTTGAAGATGCTTGCAAGTACTGGTGCTGAAAATTAAAGACGAAACTCAGTAGTCTTATAATGGCATATGCTAGATTATATGAGTCAACACTTATTTTAGAATTCTGAGTACATTTCATGGTTTATCCAGAAGAAAACACTATTTCCCAGTTTCTTCTCAAGGTGGGGGAGAGTCTAGATCTCATTTTATTAAGCATTAACATTTGTTTTAACAGAAACTCTAAGAGAATTCTGTACTGTTCTCTAAAATCACAACTTAAATACACTCAGTGGTCCAAGGTTATGACAGAATCATTCAAACCTCAAGATATTTATCCTACAAATATGCAAAAAAGCACATCTTCCTCAAAGGTCAGTACATCTTTTACAATTTCAGAACGTAGAAACTAAATGAAATACTGATTCCAAAAAGAATTAAAATCTCCAAACTCATTGGCTGTATTGCACAGACAATACAATTTCACTATCATGACTATATTTTTTCAGAAGCAGATTTATCATCAGGTTTTAACAAACAGGGTACCAGGGTGTTTAGCACAGAAGAAACCAAGAACATCAGGAGATGGGAACACAAGGATATTCCATCAGACACTTCATCAACCTGCTCCATTCTCATGGGCAGCCTTTGAGCAGTGCATCTTTCCTGGGCAATTCTGTCCTGCCTTTTAGAACTAATCCTAAACACATGCTAGATTAAAAACGTGGGTACAACGTCCACCACTCTCTTCACTTGTTTTCCCTGTCCTGTAGACAGCCAGGAGTCGGTGTCAACACGGATAAAACTTTGCAAAGACTCCCCATACAACTGGCAAAAGACACGTGTCCTTTTATCCACTGCAACCAGCACTGAAATCCAATGACTTTCATAGGTTCGTTTTTCAACTCACCTCAGTAAAACCCAACAAAATCAAACAGGATCATATGGGTTTCAATTTAGTCCTACCCAACATTACTAATCAAGAAGATGCCACTAATGTAGTGAGTTAAATTCCTCTAAAGAAGAACAATTCTCCAAAATGGTGAAATACACTACTGAAACAAACCTGTACTGAAAAGCAGGTAATAAGCATACCCATATCCAAATTCAGCCACGTGCAAAAAAAACTCCTATCTGAATTATTTTGGATTTTTAAAATACTTTCAGCCATGCTTACCAAACAAATGTTTATTTATAAATTTGTCTGTAGAGGACTATTGCTTTTTTGGCTGCACAGGGGAGAGACTAAAGCCTGGGGAAAATGCTGAAAACATTCATGCTTTAAATGTCTGAAATAATGTTCCATTCAGAATATAACTAAGTTTGCTCAGTCAACCTTTCAGACTAAATATCTGATTCAACACAAACCAATATACTCTGGTTTTAATGGCACTCTTATGAGAAAATACTTCATCTGGGTGAATGACTGATTCTTTTAACAGCTATCTAGCCATCAGAAAATCTACTACACCTGCAATTCTACTTACCACGTAGAAAACCATAAGCTCAGCAGCATCAGGCAGAGCCCACAGCCCAGGTTTACACTGGGCAGGAGTGTTCTAGCAGCAGTAGCTTATCTATCCCTGCCATGTAACTTTAACAGCCTTTCTGTGTGCATGCTGGCAACCACTGACTTCCATTGTCCCCCAAATTGTCTAACAACTTTTTCAAATGCTTTTCAGTTTTAGCAGATAATAAAACACAAAAGCACTATAATTTCCATACTCTTTTGGTGCTCTCCTCAAAAACTAACCCCCACAAACTCATAAACTGTTTTCCTAATAAAACTGTATTTCTGTGAGAACACAGCACCCTCCATTTGAAGTATCCAGACCCCTGCTTGCAGTGAGTTTTCAAAATGCTGTGCCAAGGATTTCTGATCAGTTTCTCTGCAAAGTGCAGACATTACAAATAAATTATGGGTGTGGATGTGTCGCCTTCCCAGCCCTCTCCCCACTGCATGCACTTCCACCCCCAGCTCCTTTGCTGGTTTTCATGCAGATTTGTGCCAGACATTCGGCATCCTCATTAAGTGGTGTCTGGCAACCTGCCTAAGCTTTAGTGGGTTCTGGGAATGCCAATATATTAACCAGAGGACCTTTTGCATACCCTAGAGAGATTTTTATTCTAGAAAAGTCAAGCATTTGGCACCAAGAAAACTTACTTCAGATCTAGGAAAGCTCTCTATTGGCAATAAGAAGAAAAAATGCATTTACAGTCTTAATTTCTGTCTCCTACCTGCAAGAAAAGTTTGATGTAGAGCAAGATCACTCTGACACAGTTTAAAAGGTCAGAGTATTGTCTGTAGTGGGATTTTAGAGAAAAGAACAACAGATATGAACCACACAGATACAGCACAACATCAAGAAAATTACTCATTTTCAGTCCCTTGTCTCTTGTGACCAAAATAATCTTAATCAGGAAGATTAAATTTACCTATTATTATGCTGAGTGATAATGAATGGTGATACGGGTGCTTGAAAATTTCCATTGCTTAACTAAACAATACAAGAAAGCATTTAGTAAAATACATCTACATTTAGCATATTCCAGATAGGCTAAATCAAAGCATGTGCTACAGAATTGTATATATCAAATAAATACAGATGATGAATACTGGGACATTTTTCCAGCATGAAATACAGAACACATTGTAATGTCATGCTCTTATTCACCTGCAAGCATTCTTTCTACTGATGTCCCCTTATAGTTACTATGATTCAATTTACAGTCTCAGAAGTGAGCAAATAAAACTCTTCTCTAAAAGAAAAAAAATCGAATTGCTTTTCCAAATACAAGGTTCTGAAGAACACAATGGAAAAAAAGTAAGGGTCCATAGCTTTCCTTTACTGGAATATTCTCCCTGTGAAGCACACAGAGAAAGTTAAAGTGCACTGGACAAATGTGCCATTTTGGAGGGCATTTCTGCAGGCTTGTGTATCCAGGGAATTCGATTCATTTCAAGAAGTCATTCAGGTAATCTGCTATCATACAGATATCACTTCTCATTATTATTATTATTATAAATTTCTTCAAACTGACATTTACTGCAAACTCATCATCTCTCTTTATGCAAAAAAATTGCTGACTTCTTGACACCAGCTCCAAAACACCACAAACCCTTTATAATGACCAATTAGTACCAGAGATTCAGCAAGAACCAATTAAAATCAATTCAATTTAAATGTTTTAGTGTACTAAGATTATGTTTGGTGTGAAAGAAATTTTTAGCTATCTAGGCTGCCTTTGCTTAGATATCAACCTTCTAGGCAAGACAGCTATTCTTAAAAATAGCTGTCAACTGAGAAAAGAAAATGTATATGTATGAATCATTTCACTACAGGGTTGGATTCCCAGCAACTGATGCACCACTGTTCTGGCATCAGTGCCTTTAAGGAGCAGCTGATACTAGATTGGTGCCATTGAAGAATTTCACGGTTACCACAGAACCAATCTGCAGAAAAATTCATCTCTAAACTCCTAGAAGCATTTGCATTCCGTAACTGGCAATTCACTTGCAGGGAGCTGTTTTGAACCATTAAAAACCAGACAGAAAAAAAACTTTTCCAAGACCTCTCACAAGTTACATGCAACAACCATGACACCCGATGCAAGACCTGTTGGACAGGCACGCACTTTTTAACGCTTCATTTCTCTTAGAGATCATTTTAAGTTAAATTACTTTTAAGCTACTTCTCTATTATTTCAATATTTACTTCTGTCTGGCATATCAAATCCAAATTTAGAAAGCATTCCAAATTATTTCAGACAGTGTCACTGACATGGAACTGGTTCTTGATGGAAGGGCGGCAGCCACTAGGGCAGGGCAGCTGAAAAAGAGTACTAAACTTTGGTCAAGAAAATCAGAGAGAAAACTTCCCTTCTTCCCCATAAATGCACCTTCAATGCAGGGGAAACTAACAAGTCATCGTTTCAAGTCTCACCTCAATGTCCTATGCAAAGAAATAGCATTTTAAAAAATAACAAAAGGCCAGGTTAGTTTTAAATTCCTAGGTTAAGCTACTGCTCAATAGCTTTAATCTTACCAAATTTAATACAACTGTGCCTCAATCTTGAATCTCAATTTCTTTCCTTCTACTTCCCCAAGTTTTCTTGCAAAAAGTTTAACACACTGAAGACTGAATAGAAAACTTCATCAGTCAAACACTGCCTAATGCCTGTAATGTTTCAGTTAACAAAAACCAATTGTCTGAAATATATTGTCTCACATTGTTAACTCATTCTGCGTTACACACTGATCACCACTTAGGCCTGCACTGGTATCTGAAATGACTGGAAAATACAGATATACCTTATGTGTACGCACCAATGATCTTCATATACCTGGAGTAAGAACTAACAATGCTGGTATAAACACAGATTGTACAAAAAGATGTATTTCTACTTCTATACACAACTGTATACAGTTGGTGCATTCCAATTTGAGTTCTCTTCATGCTGGCCACTTTATGTATCACAGTAACTTAACTAGAACACCAGTACAGACATAGATGTTCACAGTATCCTCACTCTCTCAGCTAATACAGACAAGGGGATCTTGATTAGGCTGCTTCCCACCAGCACTCTGGTCTTCCAGCAAAACTTCCCCTTCTATTTAGAGCCACAAAGCCATAATATTTATATGTTCATTAGTTGAACCAGACACGTGCACCATGAACAGTAATTTAATTCTACTCAAAGATGCATCACATGTTATTTAAACAACTCTGGATCTTTGCAAAGCATACATTTCCCAACACATTTTCCTAGAAATGAAACTGAAAGGCAGAATAGAAATTCTGTCTACCCAACACAGCCAGGTGTTGAACAACCAGCCCATACTTAGTGTTGAAGAACACTGCCCATACTTAGGCAGCATCTGTGTTCTTACCTCATCTATGACTACCAGTAATTGCCCCTTGGGCTTTCTTACTGGCAAAAACACTCTTCCTTTCTGGCCAACCTCAGATGTATGATGCTGCAGGCACTTCACTCTTTGTGCTACTTGATGCACCTTTCCAGTCCAGAAATACTTTAATGCAGGATTTTTTTTGTTTGGAAGCACAGACAAACCTCTTAAAGGAGCTTTCCATCCTGACAAGAAGATGCCTGTGTTTTTAGATCAACAAACTTTTGTAACACCAAAGATTATTTCTAGCACTATATAAAATTTTTCACCAGATTTTTGTTCTCCTGCACAACGACCATTTGCTATTCAGAAAACATTCTGAATCCTACTAAAATCTGTAGCATTCTAGGTGTTAAGACCTCCTAAGAAAACAGAAGTTACTTTTGCATTTTGCCTGCTTCCTGTTTGTTCTTTCCTGAACTTAAACCTACACACAACGGTGTGTTTGCCTCTTCAGCAAGCATCAAACCATAGCCTACGCATAACTACCTACCCACCTACACGGCAGAAAACCTGGCACACCATTCAGAAATTTGGGATGCAGATATTCAACGCAAACAATGCAGGCAGGCGCCTGATACAGTCAGGCATAGCTAGACCTCTGCTAATAAACTTTTTTTTTAAGAAAAAGAAAGCCCTTCGTTAAATATAGGTCACTGGTGCGTGAGCCCGGCAGCCGCACTGCTGCTTTGCCTTCCTGCGAAAGTTGCGCGCACGGCGGCCGGGCATCCCCGCCAGGGTTCCCCCGCGGGGCCGGGCAGCTCCCGAGCCGGGGCACCGGCCCCG
>VZRZ01006723.1:1636828-1654280 GCA_013398175.1 Climacteris rufus | reverse complement strand
GGGGCCCGCGGGGGGGCGGGCGGAGCGGGGGAGGGGAGGCGGCGCTGCCGCCCGGCCCCGCAGCCCACACTGACACCTGCCGGGTGGATGTGCGCGGCTCCGGCCTCCCACAGCGGCGCGGGGCGCACCGCGTTCCGGCGGGGACTCGCCCGCGAGGAGAGAAACCTAATGAGGTTCCGGGGTCTCGCACCTGGGGAGGAATAATGCAAATCACCAGCACAGGCTGCGGGCGGACCTACTAGAGACTAGCTCTGTGGAGAAGGACAGGGGAATGCTGGTGGATGACACGTTGACCATAAGCCGGCAGTGTGCCCTTGCAGCCGGGAGAGCCAGTGGTATCCTGGGGTGTATCGGAAAGAGTGTGGCCAGAAGGTCGAGGGAGGTGATCCTCCCCCTCTGCTCAGCCCTAGTGAGGCCATTATCTGGAGTGCTGTGTCCAGTTCTAGGCTGCTCAGTACAAGACAGACAAGGAGCTACTGCAGAGGGTCCAGCAGAGGCAACAACGATGGAGCACCTCTCTTAGGAGAGGCTGCAAGAGCTCGGCCTGTAAATCTACAGAAGGGGAGATTGAAAGGCCAGCTCATTAATGCATGCAAATATCTCCAAGGCAAGTGCCAAGAGGATGGTGTCAGGTTCTTTTCAGTGGTACCCAGCAACAGGAAGAGCAATGGCCATAAACTAAAGCATAAAAAGTGTCACCTCAGCATGAGGAAGAACTTCTTCACATTGAGGCTGGCAGAGCAGTGGAACAGGCTGCCCAGGAAGGTCATGGAGTCTCCCTCTCTGGAGACACTCAAACCCCACCTGGAGGTGTTCCTGTGTCACCTGCACTAGGTGACCCTTCCTTGGACCAGATGATCTCCAGAGGTCCCTTCCAACCCTAACAATTCTGTGAGCTGCTGCCACTGGTGCAGGAATGGCGCTGCTCAGGGACTTGTGCCCCAGTGACCACAGGGCAGCCCTGCCATGCACACACCAGCCCACAGGCAGCCCCTGTCCCTGCACCTCTGTAAAGGTCAGGACTCGCGTGGGCTGGGGGGCACAGAAAAAAGTACACTTTGTCCCATGCAGAATGAGAAATTTTTTAACTTTTCAAAAAATGTTGCAAGACAGGAAAACCCAGTTCACACCACAGCCCAGCAGGCACGAACCCAAGGCAGCTTCTGCCTTGCCTGTGTTCACTTGCAGGCACTGTCCGTTCCAGGCTCAGTAACACGCTCCCACGTGGAGCTGTCAAGTATTCCCTACACCTTGGCCTCCCCCTCTCCCTGTTAATATCCTTTGGGATGGAGGGCTGTGGTATGGATTATCTAGTAAAATGGCCACCTTAATCTCAGCTATACCCAAGCCACTTGGGAACAAGTATAGAAACCAAAGTTGCTATTACATGTTTAAATGCAGGAATATTTACACACACCATTCTCACAGAAAAAAAAAGGAAATCCCTATTTCTGGGAGCACTGGAACAAATTGCCCACAGAGATTGTGGACTCTCCCTCAAGATACTGGAGGTATCAAGATCCTTCAAGATCCCTGGAGATACTCAAGAACCATTTGGACACAATCCTGTGCAATGTGCTGTAGGATGGCCCTGCTTGAGCAGGGAGGTTGGACCAGATGACCCACTGTGGTCCCTTGCAACCTGGCCCATTCTGTGACTTCTGTTAATTTAGAGAATCAGCCTCAGTGCACATTCCCATCCACAATGTACTCTGAAGACTTTTCCTTTCCCAGTTATACCTGTGACCCTAAGAATGAAGAGGAGAAATAGCAGGGACTAGGTAACATCAAGAACTGTAAACACTGCTAACTTTGAGCATGTGCACGTTTGATTTAAATGTGTTTGTTTCCCTTCTTGCCTCACCTCTCCCTAGCTGCAAGTTGGAAGGAAGAGCTAAGTCTGCTTGAAGGAGCCAGGAATCTGCCAAGCCAGAATCCAGAGCACCAAGCTATGAAGATCATGGAGGTGACGGCCTGCAGTTGGTGCTGTGGGTCACCATATGTGCCTGGAAATGGGGAACTACCAGAGCAGTTCCAAAACAGAGGAACAGTTACATCAGCAGTGAAAGAGTATTTTAGCAAACATAGTTTGAATTAAGCTGCAAGGAGCCAAAGGAACATCAAACGCTACAGAAAGGAGGAGCTTCCAGTAATGTGGATAATACGTGCAGGCTACATGTCCTGGAAGTTGCAAAAATCATCAAGGGGTCACAGGGTTAATCCATAACTTGGTATTTAAAATTTATTTATTTATAATCTAATTGGGAGAACCTTGATTTAATGTTTGCTCTGTAGTTAGCCACCAAGAGTCAAGTGCTCCATTTCCTAAAGTGCCCTGGTAACCTGTACATACTTCCTAACAAAATAGTCTGGCACACTTGAGCTGTATTCCCTTCAATGACTTCTCAAGGAAGACCAGTCATCCACTTTCATCAAGAGAGTCTTGTCATACACAGAGAAATTTCCTAACTCAAGGAAAACTTTGTGAAGTATAACAAAATCGCCTACCAAGTAACAAATTATTTCTATACAATACCTCTTCAGTGAAAAGATTTGCCTGGCAGCAAATTGGGATATTTTGGGCATATAGGATGAGGACAGCAAAAAGCAGTGAAGATGCACAGACTTGGGGACGTGCTCAGAAAGCACTGGGCATGGATCCATGTCTGGAAAGTGAAACACCAAGAACACTCCATGTTGCTGGTACTCGTTCCTATCCAAGATGCTTCTGGAAGAAACAATCTGCAACCTAATATACTGGCACCTGCCAGGGGACAATTCCTCAGGTATACAAATTCCTTTACCTTTTAATCACCAAAATCTCCATTAAAAGTCCTGTTCAGTGTCTTGCTAAACTGAAACGTGCCTGAAGAATGTCAGTATTTCTGAAGCTTAGAGAGACAGTTAAAGGGGAGTGTTAACATTTTTTCCCTGACAAAGCTATAAATCATAGGAGATCTTGGAGCTGTGTAGAGGTTTCACTACAAAGATAATCCCAGGGAGAGTCTGGTTATATGAAGAAACTTATCTTAAAGAAACAAGCAGAAAAAAAAGAACAAACCAGTATCTCTTCAGTGAAAGCCATACTCACATTATCAGGATATTGGGTTTTCATAACCATAAGTCTGCACAGGCATCCTGAAAGTTTGTTTCCTGGCTAAGCAAGTGAAAATTCTTGTAATTGATTTAAGGTGTTGGCAGATCTGTGTATGATTTTCATACTTTTCTCTATCTTCCTCTCTAGACATAGCAATGATATAGTTAATATTTGGACTGTTGGGGGGTTTGGGGGTTTTTTTACTACTTTATCGTTTATCTGATAGTAAAAGTGACTTCATTGTTCCTGGTAGACAGCAACGTGCTGTGCTCCTAAGGGTGTAGCTTAACAACAGGAGCACCACTTACCCCTGCCACATCCAGAACCCCAATGCAAGAACCCAGGAAACCTAACAGACTGGATCTCTGTGGATTCTATAATAAATACTTGGCCAAATCATGCTATTAGATATGGTAGGAGATACACAGCCTGGTGAAGCACTGAGTGTCCATATCCATCCCTGGTAGGCCCCTTTTCTGGGCTTGCTACATATGCTCTAACTGCTATCACTTCTTCCTTCCCAGTCTGGCAGTCTGCAAGATGTGCTGTGCTGCTAGGGAGGAAGTCAGTGGGGAAAGCAAGTATTTGAACAATTATACTGAGAAGAACAAATCTGAATCCAGGGACATAAAGGCTGTTGGTTTTAGTTACTGGTGATTCATCTTGTTTCCCACCAGGAAGCCACAGATCAGTGTATTTCAAGTATTGCTGATTCCTATTATCTGTTAAGCTGAGAGAACAAGGAGGAAGAAATTAAAAACATTCAAACCACACTAAGAACATAGCCAAATAACATATGGGCACATGTCATAAGCCAGTCTTGCTAAACTGCACTAAAAGTACACTACAAATAAAACACCTAAAACTAGTCAGAAGAGTGTTTGGTAGGGTTTTTTACAGGTCATCCAGATTCATCTCCCAGTTGTCCACCACGAGCAGATAAGCACTGCTCATCATTCTAGCCTGTTGCTGTTTGGCAAAAAAAGCACTGCAACCTTACCAGAACCCTGCAGTACACAGGGACAGAAACATCTTCAATATGCCAGCTTCCAAAAGACCCCACTCAATCAAGCTTCTGGAATGGGGCAGGGCAGGGCTTGGTTTTGGTGGTTTGGTTGATTTTTGGTGGTGGTGGTTTATTATCGCAGCAGAGTCTAGCAAGGAAAGCATTATTAAAGAGGAAAACATGACAGTTCTCTCCCACTAAAGCCAGGAAGTTATATTCTTTCTCTTGGACAACTCCCAAGAAGGTCATTCATTCCAAGGGCTTCCACTCTTCCTTCCTGATTAGACTAACCACGGTACACCAGGGAAGAAAATTTCTGTATTAGGAGTTTATGGAACTAATGACAAACAATCAAATCTTCTCAATAGTTTAAAAATCAGTAACATAATAAAACCATACCACAAGCTTGCCATTATGTTTTTGGCCATTTTGAAGAAAAAAGGTCTGTCAAATACTTTAGGAAAAGACTGCAATTTTCCACAGTGATTCAAGATTTTAATGCAAATTCTAATGTTTTGTTCATAGAAGGATGGAGGCCTCAATCTACACTAGGCTTGAGAAGCGTGCAAGGACTCGATACACACCTCAGTGTCCCAGCAGATGTGTGCAGATGGACTTATTTGTAGGGCCCCCTGAGCAGACACAGGGTTCCAGAACCCAGACTGTATTTCTAACACGTCACAGTGGTGTGAAATTGTGTCACTCCAGTGACCACACTGTCCACTTTGTATACCTTGTTAAGTAGGTGGTGAGTATTAAAGCAATGACAGGGAAAAAGCATATAAGAATGTAAGAAAGGCAGCACAAGAAAGATTTATTTTAATATTTTCCTGTTGTAGAAAACTCTCTGTTCTAGTCATTCACTGAAATCAGACTCCAGCTCATTTATTGTTCATGGGTGCACACACACACTCTTTCTGCAATGTGTTGTTCATCTGCCAATTCCACCTACACACCTGCAGACCCCATCACTAGATGTCAATCTCAGTTTTAGATAATCCCACATATTTTAAGAGATGTTTTGGTTTTCTAGTCGTGATGGACATACCCAAAAAAGGTTTTCATGCTAAATAAGATGTAATGTCAGACTGTAAACTTAACGAGCACTATGAATATCTGGATTGCATCCTCAGGTCTCAACAACAACATAATGGCACAGAGCATACACTTCTCTGGTCTTGACAATAAAAAGCCTTGGAAAGGACATCATTAGACAGTACTATAGAGACAGCAACCAGCTGAGTCCAGACTGGAACTCTAGTAAGTACTTACTGTACTGCACACAGTTAAGTAATCTAAGAGCTTGGAAGGGGCATGACAGAAATCTCAGACACGCATTCTGTATCTCTTGTTGAAATTTTGAAGACTGCTCTGTCAGTCACAATGACATTTCTTGACATTCATTCCCCACAATGGACAACTGATGCACAGCTAACAGAACTAGCACCCCCAAGGCTCTCCAAACCATAATGGCAGCAATGCCACCCTCTTTTTCCAAAAAGGAGGGCCTAAAGCAAAACAAATTCACAGATCAGGTTGCCAGGTCTACCTTCAGCTTCTGATAAACCAGCCAAGACAGCTATGATGTGAAAACTTTCTTCAAGGAACCAAGTGAAAGGGACTGGAATCATATTGTCTCTCATAAGCTAATACATACCATGCACATTACCATAAGAAACAGAGAAACTACACGTCCTGTTAAGAGGGGATGGACTACATCTTATTACATGGAGTCAATAATGTCTGTAGCAATTAGACAATATTTGATCATCAAATAAAGAACAAATTTTTGTCTTAACCTGACTGTTCTACAGGATGTACTCTTTTGTCTTCAGTTTACAAACAATTTACAAATGGGTATATATACAAAATAGTCTTTGCCATGTGAAAGATACAAGACTTTTGTTTATAATACAATTTCCCAAATATGTTTAATATCTTTCCCAAGTCTCAGACTGATTGGTGTTGGAGGACAAGCCTTAGTATTTCCATGACACAGATACAGAATCTAAGTCATAAAAGAAATATGATTTGCCTTAAGAATGTACTGTGAGAACAGGCATAATTGGGAACTGATCCAAATTCTCCTCGTTTACTCTATGGTGTTCTGTCTACTGGACCACAAAGCAGCTATTCACTGCTTGTTATTCCTCACTTTTTGATTTAATGTATTACCAAAACCCCCCTTTTCTCCAAAAACATTTCCAGAATTACTTTCTTAGCTACCAGTCCTACTGTACTGGCTTATGTCAGTTGTGTGGGAAGTAATTAGTTTGCAAAGCACCTTAAAATGAAAAACTGACAAATATTGTTGGAAAAGATCCTCTTTTCAGGTCCACATCAGAAATCCCACTGACTTCAGGAGAACCACAATCAGACTCATTTGACACAGACAGAGGAAATCTATAGAAAAAGTATTCAATAAACAATGCGTTGCCCACCCGCTACATCGAACGAAGCCATGACCCAAAAACTCCAAAACTTTGGAAAGTCTTGCATGAAGAGAGGGAAATCATACGAAAGGAATGCATAATAAAACTGATAATCAAGAACAGCATCATCATCTTCTGTTTAACTGCAACAGTAAAATCAGTATTACAACCTATAACCTTCTGGGTTTATGTTCACCAATATCACAAGTCCTGTTCAGCTGCCTATATTCCTACCTTTCAAATCCTTCCCAATTATTTGACACATCCACATGTGTTTAAAAACCACTCTATTCTTCTTCTTCAGGTCTTCTTAGAATATTTATTTCTATTTAAGCACTCAAAAAAAAAATCCCTGTTTTTTGCAATAAGGACCATTTTCACTGTTTCCCTGGTACAGTAAAGAGGCATCTGGTCAATGCTTAAATTTTAAAATATAACTTCCTTCATTTTAAGAACTTTACCTGTCCAATAATTTTTTTCTGGTTCTGCCCTTCAACTCTCCCCAAAGATAAAGCTGCAGAGCTCTGAGAAGTTCCCAGTGTCCGCTTACTAGAACTCATCCTTTTCTACTTCTTGGTTATTTTTCCCCTCTGCTTTTGGACTTCTTTTAAATTAAAGCCTTTGCATTAATGCAGCATTGAAAAATCTAAAGCTTTACCATCACAGAAGACAATTAAAATTAAAGCAAGTATGTTGGACAGAGAACACCAGTCAAATTGTATATATTGTCATACAGAATAGCAGATGAGTGTTTGTCATGCCTAAAAGGAACTCTACACCACCTTCAAGGACCCCAGGCTAGCAGTGACCACTGGATCAGATATCCATATTGTCCAGAATGAGAACAAGTGGAACCTGCTGCTGACCACCTGCTTTGCTGCATCTGCTGTTCTGAGCAAATGCATTTCTTCATGTCTGGAAAAACGTTTTTACAATTGCTTACACAAATACTGCAAATAAGACTGTTATATTATTCCCTTCTAGGTAACTCCTCCCAAAGGGATCTTAGGAACTGTCTCTATGCTCTTTCTTGTTAATGAATCCCAGTGACTTTTTTTTTTAATTCTCTCCACTGTTTTTGCATGTCACCTGTAATATATTTTTAATATTGAAAATCTGCATAGCATGCAGTTGTTTAATGCCTTCCATTAAAGGCTCTCAAAGCATTTTGTTGTCACTAATCAGTTCAATCTCAGCAACCCAGGCGTACACAAGCATTATTCCTATTCTATAGACAAGAAAACAACTACAGAGAGGGCTGAGTGGCAGAATTCATTCCTGCATTCAAACTTCAACCAGCAATCTCAGACAGCTTGCAAAAAACCCAAACTGTTCTCTAATGCTCAGATCTGTAGAACTTCATTAACAGGAGTTCCTCCAATAACTTGCTGTGTCTCCTCTCAGACACTTCCTTAGCCATTCATTTATCTGCAGGCTACCTAGAGATGCTAACATATCATACCATACAGACACCAACAACAGAGGCCAGTACAAAATAAGACATTAAAAAGGCTCCTTCCCAGTTTTTTTAACATCAGTATAACAAATTGCAAAAGTGCAAAATACATGCAAACTATAGATTTTTGCATGTTTTTCCTTTAACACACTGGCTATTCCTTTGGCTACCATCTACAGCACTCTTCACTGTCAGCTGAACCACTTTAAACAAGACACTACTAGAAAAATATATCCAAAACTTGTGAAAGCAAATTCTACATCTCAACATTTTAACTTCAAAGGTCTATTTTATCTTTACAGGTACTATCCTAACAGTTCATACACATATCTCTGTGGTGAGTGTTAGAAGTACTGAGATGTGCCCTGTCATGTTGTGAAAATAATGCCTCAATTCAGATGTTTAACATATGAGATGTACAACATCCCCCTGTACTTCTCTCTCAAATCTAAGGAGTGGGAAACTACTATGTTCCAGGATGGTATTCTACAACTGATTAGAAATCCTACAGATTATACACTGTGTAATACACACTTTCACAAGTGAACCAGTTTTCCTAGGTTAGGAAACTATTTATACAATATATAGTGATGTCATATACTATAGGTTTCGAGGGTTTTTTAAATGTTATGTAAAATGATGGATTGTAATCCTAACTTAAAAAAAAAAAAACAACCCTGTTGCAGAATAATGCAATTTTGGAAATTCTCCTGATATAATATTAACATTTGCAGAAACACGAGTCAGTTTACACTGTGGAATGAACCTCTACTTTTGTGTATTTTCTTCTATTACATGTTACCATTTCTAGAGGAGGTTTTCCTTCATTGCATAGAGTGGAGACTGCTCAGAGGATGAATCAGCAATACATATGGAAAGAAGTTCCCCCTGGTAGAAACTCTGCCTCACTTGTGCAGATTAACATCTTGCTCTTGTTTAGTATCATATTCACTACACCACACTCTAACAGTAGGAATTCATGAATGAATTGTCACAAGTTAAGATAGGATGTCAAATTTACTATAAATCAGTTAATCTTCTGTTATTTTCTATAAAATGGATACTCTGCCCCAACAGCACATGCAAAAGAAGTTGGTCCTTAACCAAGAAAATAAATGGCTTGGAATTGGCTCATATTGACCTGACAATAACAATTTGCATGCAGGCAGTTAATGCAAAACAGCTGACTTGGAGCAATTTTCTTAGAATAAGGAGTTAGAGACCCAGCAGGTTATTCGGGTATGTATACTCTCGATATACAAACACTTACATTATGTCAGACAGTCTGGCAACATTTTGATAAAATACAGCTACACCTGTAGCTTATGCCAATCTAAGTTACATTGCTTCCAGAAAATTTCACTTCTTCAAGCTATGTCTTTCCAGCAAGGTGAAAATGTGTGAAATAATGTCTTTTTTCCTCAAACTTGGGACTTTTCACCATTGTGCATACATGGGCACATAAATACCTGCTCCTGGTTTATTTGCAGTTATGCCATTCACAGTCTTTTAGAACGTAACTATCCCAAATTTTGAAACTCGCCAACTGTAAGACAATAACGCCTGTTCCTGCTCTCAGGTTTTAGAACTAACTTCTTAATGTTTATTTTTGTTTAATCTTTGCTTTTGCAGCATTATTTATCTGCTGTACTCACTTTGCTACTGTGAAAGCACGAGAGATGAGCAACATCCAAACTTGAATTACACCCCATGCAGCGAGGCCACGCAGAGACCTCAGGCAAACGGGCCCAATGTTATCTCCAAGCCCTTTCTGCCTCCAAATATCTGCCCTTCTGCTGGGGGCAAGGCAGCAGAGCAAAGAAGATATTGTTCTGTTCAACCCCACTGCTGGCACCGCAGCCCAACAGCAGCATGGAAATCTTGGCAGGGAACGCCAGCGCTCGGACCGCTTGAACAGTTGCACGGGGCACGAAGCCAGAGGCTGCCCAGCTGCTGCTGGAAGAGGCTCCAAGTGACCCTCTCACCTCCTGGGCCTCTCTGCTCCCACAGACTGCTTGCTCATATGGGGAAAATTGTAGCAATATCAAGGAGACTTCTCCCCATCCACAAGTTCTATTAACTGGTAAAGGCTCTAGTTGTTAGTTAACTGCAATGATCCAGGCACAGGCTAGATGCTGAATTCATTTAAAGAAGCCTCAGAATCACATCTGCTACCAGAAAGAAAACCAAAAGCACTGTGCAGTCAGTATAGCTGTGATTTGTCTGTTCTTAAAGAGAATTACATGAGAACAGGGATTTATTTGTCAGTGGGCAGTCTCAGCTTTTTACTAGACATATGATTTTATATGAAATCCAGATGTCATTTAGAACAGTGTCAAAAGTCAGACTAAAATTAGTATTCACCAAATGAGTTTTTTAAAGAAAAAACATGCTCTGCAGCTTAAAGAAAGAATTGTAAAAATATCTCACTCGTGTATTTCTCTTAGCAATGTCACTGGGGTTTCTCTCATACAAATGTGTAAGTCTGAAGAATCAGGAGTGAAAATAGTTCCCATGTTTCTGCTTGGATATGGCTCATAACTTTGGATAAGATTATGAGTCTCAGTAGTTCCCCCAAGGTACAGAACCGTCCACCCCTACACTTTTATTTACATGCACAAAATCTACCTACATGAAAAGTCTTGAAAAGACAAAGATGGGATTTCTACATGTATTTAGCAAACAAATGAAATTACTTTCAACAGTCTTAGTTTTACTTAGGCAAAACCAGAACTCCCTGGACACTAGTCAATGCAAGCAGGGAAAAAAAAGCCCAAAATATTGCGTATTTTGTTCTGAGATAGCCACCCCAAAGCTCTACCTACCACTCTACAGAGGGAGTTCACCTTCATGCCATGCTGTGCCTACCCAAATTGTAGCAGTCACCCACTTTCACTGAATAAAATGGTGCTTTATTTGTAAAGATGTAAATAAAGCTCTCTTTGTTCATGAAAGATCTCTATTCTTTTCAGCAAAAGGCATGATCTCATCATTCTGATATAATTGTCCCATTAATTGCATGAAAAGAAACTTTGCATTGCCACAGCTGAGACAGATCACTCTAGCAGGTGAATTTGTGTCTAGAGGGATGTTTACAATTTACCTCATCAGCAGGAAGAAGAATGTGTGTCATTTAGCTATTCCCTCAGAAGGAGAAAGAAAGCCAAATCAGCATGGGGCTAGGCTGACATGGAGATGCCATTCAAAGAGTATCCAGACCCAACAATGTCTCAGCCTCATAAAAAGCCTTTTACGATCAGTTGGCCCTCAGCTGCATGACAAAATTCCATTTCAGAAAGGGATTAAAGATATCTTTTAGTCAGGAACATTCCTCTGCACCTTCAAGAACACCCATTTACTTTAATGGTTGGTGTTGGTATTTTCTGCTGCATGGTCATCTTTAAGTTCTTCAAAGACATTCTTTGTGTAGCCTTTTGTTCAATTGCAGGTTTTTTGATAAGAAGTGTTTAGATTTGTAAAACACAGCAAGGACAATTTCAGAAAGAAAATGTTATTATTATAGTTTAGGGTTTGGGTTTTTTTAGAAGAAAACATTATGGCCATACAATGGATAAATTTCTCTGTTGTAACAGACAGTACCATTCAATACATATTTTGAGCTACTGACTTTCTTTCACATCACTCTTCCTTCCAGAGTTCTAAACAAAGTGAATAAGAGATGATCAAACACAAGAGCTGTATGAAAGAAAAATCCTTTCTTTCAGATGCATCTCAGTAAGTAGATAGTTTCAGCAACTTAGGACTCACTCTTGAACTAACACAAGTACTCAAGTCGTTTCTAAAACAAACATCACCAGAGTCAGCTACAATAGAAACAGTGTTACCCTTCAGTGCTTTGAGAGTTTCCATTTATTGAGAGTGACAATTACAGAAGCTTGATGCTGAAATAGCAGTACTGATCTGGATGCAAGAATGCTGCATTAAACAGCCACCACGTTCCCCAAGTCCCAATAGGAAGACTGAAGTCCTGGTAAGAACACCCTCTCCTTGGTGATTAAAGCCAGAAATACAGGAATGTGGAGTTACAAGAGCAGACCTGTACCCTAAGCACTACAGAAGGCAAGATGAAGTAAAACACAATGTCCACCACAGGTCCTTCTGCTTCTCCCAGTTGGATGTAGTGGTGCACATCAATGCTATGACTGAAGAGACTTTGCACCTTTCCTCCAGCTCATCCTCTCGTGGCCCTAGGATTGCAGTCCCACCCTTGCACTCACATCACTTCTACTTGTATTTCATCTAACATACTTGGTTTGCCTTTTTGTTTCAGAGTCTTTGTCTGACACATCTAACTCTAGAGGTATGGCTGTTTTAAAGGCTTTTTCTGACGTGACCTCTTGGACTTTGGGACTGAGAACAAACATATCTTCATCTTCAAACAAGAAGATCCATTTGAGGGACCAGGTATCAGTCTGACCTGCTAGATGTTAGGCCTATCATATTAACATAGGAAATGGACTTCATCCTATTCTCAGATAAACAAGTAGGGCAAATTCTTGGCAAGGGGAACCATAAATTGCTGTCTTTAGATATCAATATTTATAAAGTTTCATAACCTGAGATACATTAACTAGGATAAGCACTATGGAGTTCTTCCTCTGCAGAGAGGAAGTATGGCCTCCCACACTACTAAGTCCTCAACTCATGCATCTTGAAGAACAAATGCTTTAGCAAGTCCCACATTATCAAATTAACTTAAAAGCATTTTAGAACAGCCTTCATGTTAGCACTTCAGCATATATAAATTGGATTCCTAAAAAAGCAGTGTACTCCAGGGCATTTCCAGACCCCCACAGTCTCTGCTGTTGCTCCTGCAGCAGCTGTTCCCCCTTTTGTTGCAGTTATGGGATGAGAGCATCTGGATTTCAACACAATTTCATCAAAAAATGGCACCTGTAGGTGGGCTGGTCCTCAGTCAAGCTGACAAAGGCACCCTCATACTGTTCCAAGCTGGCCTGCTTTCCACTCCAGCATGTCTTTCTGATTTAACAGGCTCTACAGCCCAACACCCTGCTCTAAGTCCCACGCCTATAGAAGGCAGCAGATCAGCAGCATGGCTGGCTCCTGGCTGTGGAAGTGTCAGCAGCAGCTTTGCAGGGTGAGGGGTGTCTACAAGACCCCCGCCCCTGCAGCAGATATGCTTGCTTCCACACAAGTTTTGGAATATCTAATTTGTCTCAAGAAACTCCTCCAGCTCAGAAGAGGTTACAACCTCCAGCCGCCTGTCATCACCCTTCTGCTTGAGATTATCTGCTGGAGGGGCTCTTATTACAAATGTTCCACAATCTGTTGCCTTCAAAGAGAACCAAGTTAACTTAAAAAAAAAATCTTTTTAACCTAACTCATTTTGACAGACAAGTTAGAAAATGACAACACGCACAACGAGCAGATCTGAGATGCTGATAATCCCCAGCTGAAAAGCTGGTGACAAGCAGCTGAGGGGCAGTACCTTCTCTGCAAATATAGCAAGATCCAGGCAGTAACTTCTGCCCACGACTTCATTAAACTACAGTTTTGTCTTCTAAAAGACAGCTTATTTTCTATACCCTGGTAGAATCAAGAAAAAATATTATTTCTCATCTGTGTAGCTAAGGCTAATATCTTTTACTTAATCCACCACCAACACTCCTCCTGCACAGCCAAGTATTAAAGTATACCAAGTCTCTTCCCAAAACCTTTTTCTTAAAGACCTCTCAACTTCATCTTCAATGAGTCAACATTTTTCTCCTGTCTTATTCTATATTGCACCAAAATAAAAAGCTGTTTTAAATTATTTTTCATGTTACAAATACAAGCTCCACATTAGTATATGAATTTCTGTTTCATTCTATGCTTATGTGTGCTTTTTGCAATTACAAAAACCAAATTTCATCTTTCTACAAAAGAGTGGATAAGAAACTCCACAGCAGAAAATAAACCTCACGAAAACCTCCTTACTGAAGCGGTGCAGAAGTGTCTTACCCAGGTCTTTCCTGAGAGAATAACACTATATTATAGCACAGCTAGTGTCATGTGTGGTGATGCTAGTTATTATTCTTCTTTAGAGTAATCCTGTATTGTCATAGCAGTTCTGGGAAGCCTCAGTTCTTCTGGGGGAGGGTCCTGTTTGTTTGGTTTGGCGTTGGGTGGGGTTTTTTTTTTAAACTCAAACATCTTTTCTTGTTTGCAGCAGTACTGAAAATCTTAACAGACTAGTTCCATACAGGCCACACAGAGATGCCTGGAGCTCTGAGGACTCCAGAGGTGATCACAAGGGAGAAGGGTACACAGAAACCATAGAAAATATGCAAGAAATAGGTAGCATATGCAAGAGGCTTTGCAATAACTTCCTAACATACAGCAGCTGTCTAACATGGATTGATTGACCCTAGAAAAAGTTACACAGTTGTGAAGGGACAGCAGATGAGTTTTGGGAATCAAAAAAATTGCCTGCATTAAATGGTTTATACAACTAAATGGTGAGATTAAGCACCAACTGTTGTTCTAGGTATGCCAGTGCTTTGAAAACTTCATTCCATCATTTCATTTACTTGATTTCTAAAAATACCAAACCTCTTCAACGAGTACTGAACTACACAAGGGGTTGCTAGTCTGTAAGTCAGCATTATTTTCAGATAGAAGTTTTATGCTCATGGTCATGTTTTCACAGTTAAAATCTGGTAAGAATCTTTATCTCATGATCTCTGGTTCTGTTCACATCCTGTTCACACACATCTTGCTTTCTGTTTTGTCACAAGGACAATACAACTCAGACACTTCTTACTACCATTTCTGTACTTTCATTTAATTCTTTTAGTTCTTTAATTCTTGTAATATTTATTCCATTTTCAGCTATTGTCAACAACCAAGTACGCCAAAATTTTCCTTTCTTCTTTTTGACTCTCTAGAGAAAAAGCTAAGGGGCTGGTGGATGCTTAGTTTTAAAATTTAAAATTAAAACCATTAAAAGTTAATGTTGTTAGTCCTTGTCCTCCATGGTTATTCATATCAAATATGCCACACTTACAAGACTATGAAGTACATAAGGTAAGCCTTCAAAAGGCATGATTTTGTGAGAGATTCTTAAGAGGTAACATCTCTTTAAACCATTAAAAATAAACATTTCACTAAAATTTGTTTTGTCAAGTCATCTCTAGATTTCATTAAATGAATCTTTCCTAACACTTTCTTTCCCTAACACTCAATACAATTTAGAAAGGAAAGCATGTTTGCTCAAGAGAGGCTTAGAACGGACCACAAGGTCCAAATATTCTTGGATTTTGGGAAGTCTACTCCACACACTGGAAGAGAAAGAAAGAAAATTGTGCGAAGCTGTAGCAATATCAACATGAGGAGGGCGTTTTACTACTTTGTCTTTGCACCCAGTGTTTCCCAGAGGGAAAATAATCAAGAAAACACTCCAATACCAAACACTGCAATAAAAATGTAAAAAGCCCAGAATGCAATACTAAAATCTCCCCAAACCTACACTACAGACTGTCAGACAATCAACAGGATGACACACCCTGATTTACCTGAAAGGTGGGTTATATTGCAAGTCTTCTTTACTTTAGCATTCCCTTCCCTCTCTGTGGAGGTCCTGGTCTCCAAACATTGATAGATAGCATTCACAGGAACAAACTGAAGTTCTGAGTTGATTTTCACACAATTGCCGAAAACCTGTAAGATAAAGGTGAAGAACATCTGAAGAACAGATTATTGAGAAAGAAAGAAAACCCTGCAATATGAGGACATAAGATATTTCTTTCTGAATACAGAAATTCCACTTGCCTAGCTATCATCCTTTACTATGAACTAACTTTCAAAGACTATTTCTCTCTAGTACTCATGAGTCATTTTCTAACATCGCGTCTTTGGCAGCTTGAAGCATTTTGAAAGTGGAAAGCAAACAAAATTGCTTTTAATGCACTCATAAGAGGGTACTTCAGGTTTTTTAAAAGCCATTTTTTCTCTATCTTTTAGCTGCTAGGAGGCTTTAAATGGGACCCCTGTAGGTTTTTGTCTGTAAACCATACGGGAGCATAAAAGCTTGGAAAACTTGCAGAGATTCTGAAGCAGGTTCACACAGCTTCATTGAAACTGTGTGTGGTTTTGAAGCTCACCAGGGCTCTACTCACCAGGAACCATTTAAAATTGCCAACTTAAAAAGTAGATTTAAAACTCATAAAGGATTATGATGAAAACCTAAGACTTATTTTGCAAGCTTCCAGCTTGAAAGAAAAAATACCATTCTGTAAATAGGGAGGAATGGGTTTTCATGCTCTAAAGGTTTTGGGGTATTGTTTCTTTGAAAACACATACAGGAGCCTGAAAAAAGGATCAGAGCAACCTCTGTAAACACAGCCTGAATTAACCTGCATCAAAGTGATTTACCTGTATCAAAAGAATCAAACTGATCAAGCCATTATACCAATACACAGTGGCTCAACTATCCTAAAAGCACTTGCAGGACTGTTACAATGAAAATGCGTCAAATCTTTTCCTGTCTTTGGAGGTGACTCTTCTCAACCACTTCAGTATCAATCAGAACAGCCAGCAAGAAAAGAAGGCTTGGAAAATCACCATAAATACCATGAGTAATGTGAAACTGCTTTCATTTATATGAAGAATCAGTCAAATAAGATTTTGTGACTCATACCATTCTCTCTCTATTTTGTATTGTAAGGTTTATTAGAACTTGGTACTGCAAAAGAAAATGTAAAAGTGTTGGTTTTAATGGCAAGGGAGACATGAAAATTTATCACAATAGGGTCTAATGTGGTACTTTCTTCTTTCTGTACATAGACAGTCATCCTCGAAGGCTGTGAGAGTTCTGAGGAAAGACTGCCAGACTGGATTTTTACTTTGGTTAACATGGAAAATCTAGCAAGATCCCAAGAAGTTATTGTGCAGAAATGGAACTGTTTTTCATGTTTTCTGATGGCAAGCAGCACAATGGATGAATTATGTTTGATACTATTTAAATTTGTCATGTGGCTGATTTTGCCACTAGTGGTTGTGCTTAGCATTTATACTATTACTTATCAATTTTATACTCATTGATAATAATAAATAATAAATTCAGATTAGCCATTCAATAGACCAGCAGCTGTGCAATGCCAGGAATCAATGTAGCTGTTCACTGAGATCATAAAGAACATGGGGTTGGGTCACAATTTTTCCACAATCACAACCAGCCATGGAATTAATTCCTGACTCAGGAATTAATGCTTCATGTAACATCTCTTGTGTTAGTACATAGTACTCCAAAAGCTGTTGACATTTCTTTTTTTTCTATTTGTCTAGGAATCCATTGGTCCTCACCAAATGACCAAAATTTGTAAGATGTGAGCCCTTGCATAACAGCAGGAGGGAGCAGAGATCAACAATTTCCTGTGAGGGAAGGGAAGGGAAGGGAAGGGAAGGGAAGGGAAGGTTTGGGAAGGGAAGGTTTGGGAAGG
>VZRZ01006723.1:1626277-1636451 GCA_013398175.1 Climacteris rufus | reverse complement strand
AGTAGTCTGTTAAAAAAAAAAAAAGTGTGAGCGAGGAGGGGGAGAGGTACTATTCAAGTACCACTCAAGAGAGTAAAGTCTGGAAGAGCACAGCCATGGCTGGCATCTCAGTATTTCTTTTCTACCACTTAGACCAATTTGACGAAAATCCCTGCAAAGAAGCTTTCATAAGATGGCATTTTTGTGATTCAGTGTAGCACCAATATTCCTTTTGAGTTTTATAACTGTTCCTAGAACATTCTTGGCAATGAATTTAAACTTTTTGAAAGAGGTCGCATTTCACTGTAAATGGTTATCTGGTATTCACAACACAAAATAAGCATTTGAATATTTATTGTGAGCACACTGCATTTTAGGGAGAACACACAAAGATTCTTACCACAATTATCTTGTTCCAGCCTTAATATATTAGCTGTCACCTCTTTAATGGATCTTGTGAGAAAGGAAAGTTTCTTTCTTTAACTCTCTTTTCCCCCGAACGCAATTACCACCTCATTCAGAGCTCTTTGTGTCCACCTAATCTCTCTGATTATGTCTCTGACACCACCACAATACGACATGACTGACATACCTGACAGCTGTGACTAGTGACAGAACACTCACAATGAAAAGCAGCTCTATGCAGGATGAGTATTACCTACCGCCAGCCTCCCAGAACAAACATGGAACGAAGGTAAAAGGGGTGGGGGCATTTCACGACCAGCCTAACCCCTACCGATTTTGCCTCCTTTTAGAGCCAAACAGCTTTGACAAGCAGAGCCTCTTTGTACATACCTACCTAATGAACCAATTGTTAGATGAATACAAAAGAACAGCCATTAGTATTTTAATTTTTAATTTATAGAGTGGAAAATGCATGTTTGGAGACCTGACTTACAAGCAGGACTTGATGGATCATTTTGTCTCGCTCCAGACCTTTTATGCTGCTCCGGGTCATAACTCCCAGCTGGTGCTCAACTGTCAGATTTAGGCAGGTGGCTAGAGAGGAGAGTCTGTGAGGAAAGCCATACCTGAAAATATCATTCCCAGACAACAAGCTGCCACTGGAATCCAGGACAAACTCCTTCAGAATTCAGCATTTCGAGACATAAAGATATGAATTAGTATTACAAATTATTGCTTAATACAATGGCAGTAATGAATACACTAATCAGGAAAAATATTAGAGTGCTTTATAAAGTGTCTTATACTTAAAAATTCCATGGGTTTACGTGGTATTTATACATTACAAGCTTCATCTTGTCAGCGCTGACTTCCTTCCCCCAATGCCATTAAAAAAAAAATAAATGTTGAGAATAGGGATAAAGCTGATTTTTCTAAATATGCTGATTGTTCAGAACAAACAATTTAGTTGCATCTTTCTGAGCTCTTGAGCAGCTCTAGAAATTACACATTCATAAAAACAGGGAGAAGGTGCAAAAATCCAACCAACAATTTCATATTGGAAACGTCTAAAGCCACAAAGTGCCACCCAAGCTTCCAGTTTTCAAAGATGATCAGATAAGATTTACAGAAAATTAATCCAAGTGCATTATATCCATCTAATTTTGCATCTAAAAACTGCTAATGTAAGGCTGTCTTCCAACAATCATATAGCAAAAATAAAACATCCAGGATTGAGGGCTATGCTTAGGAAAGTTTTGTGGCCAAACAGTATGTTACTGAAAGCACAATTTTCATGTTCTATCTTAATTTTCTTACGCTGCAAGTAAGGTGTTTATGCTGTTAGTACAGATTCAGCAGATTGCACTAAGTTTGAAAATATTTCAGAAGCAGTTTAAGCAATTTAAGAAAATGTTTAAATAAAATCCTCTTTTTAATCCACCACTTTCTAACTGCAGTACTCGTTTATTGTGTACTTGAAGTTACCACTACATAGGAAGCTGTAAGGAAGACTCCATGTCACATTATGTATCCTTGAATTAATGCAGTGCTGTGATGGAAAAAAATCATTAGTGTTAATAAGCACAGTGGGAAAAATCTTTTCTATTGTTAATGCCAACTCAAATTTTCAAATGGGAAGCTATAATCAATACTCTACTTAACTAGCAAATTTGGGGAGAAAATTGGTATGATGCAAACATTACCACTTAAAGAATTGTCTTTCTTACCAAACATGCAGCATCAGTGCAAGCAGGTGGATTCTTTCACCCAAATATTTCATGTTTATCTTACTGGTAAAAAGATTCATATTCTTCATTTATGCATATGTTCATTTATACAACAAAAGCAGTAAGGCACGAACTTCTGTTATGTAGGGCTTTTTGGGAAAAAGGCAGAACAAGATAGCTGTGACTAAAAGTCAGGATAAAAATCAGGGACAACTGATCTTATGGCAACTGCCCACTCTCTCACTGCCTCCCAAGGACTTTTGTTCCCAGAATGCCTTTTCTCATTTCCAAAGATGCTGCAATATAGAAAGCTAAGATGCTTCACTTACAGAAGATACACAACCTACCAACCTCATGGTGACCTTTGTGAGCCCCATAGTCCTGCAACTCCTCCACAAATCACAGGAGCAAGAATATACCAGCATTTCACCTGTCAGCCATTCCTACAACAGAAATGCCTCAAAGTATTTAGTACTTTAGCTCAAAAAGCCACCACTGGCCTCAGTAACTTACTTTACACATCAAAAAAAAACATTCTCAAAATTCTCTTTTTAACCTTTTATATGATCAAAATAATCTTTTAGACAGCCAGGCCTCAATATGCACCTATATGAGGTTTTCTGAACACTAATTAGTTTCAGATGCCAGGGCAACAATCTCCAAAACACACTGAAGCACGTGTACAGAATGTATTATAACTCCATTTGTAGTCAATGATGTGAAAACTTTACAAAGCTGTTGAATAATTATGATTACTAATATCCCAGTTAGGTTCAACAGATATACAGACATCCTCAGTATAGACATTTAATGCATTTTTAAAAATAATTTATTGCTGAATTGCCTCTCTGACTGACCTTAAAAATCAACAAGTAAGATGACTAATTAAAAAGACATTGTTTCAGGTTTGTTTGGGACTTTTTTCAAGTTTGCTGCTTGGGGTTTGAGCCAGTCTTGCCAGTCTAAGACAAGAGATTGCATCTAACACCACAAGCAAGTTGAAAGAAGTTTCAAGACTGAGAAAGATCAAAGTGAAAGAGGAATTATACCTAAAGTTGATTCTGCTTATTTTATTAAAAGTATTACAGCTTAAACTCTTAATCAAATCAATTTCTGGTCAGAATTTTTCGATTTTTCTGTATGCCTAAAAGAAGTAGAGACAGAAATCAGGACTTCTTCATAGTAAGCACTGGACAATTCAAAGCAAGATTGCCTCGAGTACAAAAATTTACTACATAAATAAATCAACCCTGGGGAAAGGGAGCAGTCGCATTTTATGGACTAGGAATAGAACCAATTTGAAGTGACTTCCTCAAGGTTTTTGAGGTCCCACTGATGTTTTCATTCTCTAACTAAAAATCCATTGGCTGTGTTCTGGTTTTTGCACCTTCATTACTATGGAACGACTTTATCCAGAACTGGTAAAACATGTCTCTATCAGACTTGTGTTTCCTCTGAAGTACTCCTTTCCTCTGCCTCACAAAACAAAACACATATTTATATATATAAATCTGTCTGAAAGTGTGCATTGCACACTCTAGAGCATATCTTTTCTAAGAGAAAATGTTCTTTACCCATATATGACAATGTCATGTTTTGAGATGGTTGTTATTACCAATACATCCAATGATGGTTGTAACCATACCAAAATACTACTGGGAAGGGGGGAGTCATGCACAATTTATTCTTCAGCTGTTAGGTTAATCACACCTCATGTAGTACTAATACAAACTTCTGTTCAATATTTGTGCAACAGGAGCCTGAGGAGTAGAAGAGCTAAAATATTAAAAAGTTACCAATCCTTCTTACATTTTGATTTGTCTCAGAAATACAAGAATAGTGATGTATTTCAAACAACTAAACCAACTGCTGGGACAAGTGCTCTAGGGATGTTCTCCAGCACAGCATCTGATCTTGAAGTTACCAGTCTGTACCTTGCCCTTCACACTGCAAAGAAAGCTGTTTTTATTAGGAGTGAAACAAGCACAGTGGGCTGCAAATAGATGCCAAAATATTTAACATCACCTGCAACTCAGAATTCCCTTGGATAATGAGGACAGGTCATTTGCTTATACTTAAATGTGTTTCACTGTACATGAAATTTTTTACACATTTATGCACACAAGCAGAGTTCACCAGAGTACCCACAACAGCACATTCTGCATTCTTTTGCTCCCTTACATCCAATCCAGGTGGAAACACAGGAAAAAATGCATAACCATTCCTCCCAGTTCTTCTCATCTTAAGAACTCAAGAACAGCCCGTAATAGAAGTGTGAACGAAGTCACAGACAACAGGCCTACCACAGGAAGAGAACACAAAGAGAATCCTGAATTTACACCAAATATTTAATTATCCAAACCTAGGGCTTCTCACTGTAATTCAAAGGCAGCTCAGTCTTTTTTCCCCGCTTTCTAAGAGACTTTCAATTGTTCTCCTAAAGCTGAACAAACATTGACTTTTGTACACTAAGGTCTTTCTCAAATGAAGCAGCCAAGCCTGGTGGGGCAAGACAGCAGACAGAAGATTCCCTCTATTCCAATTCTCTACTCAGAAGTACACAGGCATCACATTAATGAAGGAAACATACAATCACCATTTGGCAGAAAGAGGGCAAAAGGAACATGGTCACAATATCTCACAGACTGGAGACTACTTGTTACGAGAATAAAGAGGTGACACAACTCCTCATCCCTAGTTTAAGTTCTTTTAATAAATCTTCCCTTCCTTGTTTCCAGACTGCTGAGAAAGAAAGTTTTATAAACAAACAGCAGCTTTAGTATACTTTTACTTAACGCTGATGGCATATACCAAAGGCAATGCAGAGGGTACTTCAAGTTTTTCCTCCCTGTTTTTTCAAATTCCAGTTGTTTGAAAATGCCGCCAAACAACCAACCTCCTACTAATTTCACTCGTGCTTCTACCAACCAGAAGTAATAGTGTACATAGGTTATGACAAAACTATGCTGTCAAAAAGCTGCATTTCTAGCTTAAAGCAACTTCAGATATACACCTCCATGGTACAAAAATAAAAGAGCAGACAGAGCCAAAAACTACAGAGGACATGATATTTGAAAAGTCCTGATGGTGAAGTCTCAAGAGACTGAAAAAAAAGGAAACATCACACCCATTCTTCTTAAAGGGTAGAAAGGAGGACCTCAACAACTGCTGACCTGTCAGCCTCACGTCTGTGCCTGGGCAGATCATGAGAAAATCCTGTCTGACCAAACTAGAGGCCTTCTACAATGGAGTGACCACATCAGTGAACAAGGGAAGGGTTACAAGTGTCATTTATCTGGACTCTGTAAAGCCTTTCACACAGTCCCCCAGCACACCCTTCTCTCTAAATTGCAGAGGGATGGATTCGATGGGTGACTGTTAGAACCAAGAAATTGGTTGGATGGTCAATGCAGACAATTGTCAATACTGGACAATGGCTCAGAGTCCCAATGACCAGTGGCAAGTGGTGTCCCTCAAGGATCCATACTGGGACCAGTGTTATTTCATATCTTCATTAATGCCACAGACAAAGGGATCAGGTGCACCCTCAGTAAGTGTGCAAATGCCACCAAGCTGAGTGGTGCAGCTGACACACCTGAAGGATGGGATGGCATCCAGAGGGACCTGGACAGGCTCCAGAAGTGGTACCATGGGAATTTCATGTTTAACAAGAACCAGTGCAAGGTGCTGCATCTGGGTCAGGGCAACCTCCAGGATCAACACAGGCTGGGGATGAACAGATCAAGAGCAGCCCTGTGAGAAGGACATGGGGGTGCTGCTGGATGAGAGGCTGGACATGATTCAGGAATGTACAGCTGCAGTCCAGAAAGCCAAACATGTCCTGGGAACAGGTTACCCAGGGCAGTAAATGATGTCCTGTCCCTGGAAAGAAAATTTAAGGTCAGACTGGGCTGAGCTCTGAGCAACCTGGTCTTGTTGAAGATGTTCCTGTCCATGGCAGGGGGGTTAGACAGAAGACCTTTAAAAGTCCCTTCCACCCCAAACTATTCTATGATTCTATGACATGGTAACAATGGGTGATGGTGAAACTGTTGTTCAATGACTCCTACAATGTAAGATCTGGAGAGCAGACAACAGAATTAGAAACAAGCCAATTTATCACCAAAAAAAAAAAGTTAAAAGACTATACAGAGAACTTTTAGAGCTTGTTGCCACATGTAATTGTGGAAACAAGGTGTCAAAAGGGTTAAAAATGTTAATAGGTAAATTCACAAACAGGCCAATAAATGAAAAAAAGGCATAGGTGGGATTCTACCTCCCCTCCTTATTCCAATGGTAGCAGATGTTGAGGAAATGAAATTGAACCAGTAAGCAGCCATCTCTCAAAACAACACCTTTTAGCAATTTTAAGAGACAGAATACTGGGTAAGATGCATCATTCTGGAGGGCTGAAGGCAGTATTGTTCATGTTAAAATTTACACTGTTTTCACAGTTAGAGTAAAAAACAATGCTTATGCCTGCCACTGAACTGTGTAAAAAATTAGGGGCTGATTGTCAGAGCCCAGTGTTACCCAATGGAGATGTGACATTAACAGGTCAGCTTCTGTACTGCAATGCCTCCCCCTGTTCCCTCAAAGCCCTCCAAAAATTTAGCATTATGTAAGAGTAGGCAGCTTGATCCCTTACCTACAGCATAGCATCCTCTAACCAAAGACAGAAATCAGGTAGAATCAACTGTTTACACATAGATTTTATTTCTGTATTTACAATGCTTAAAATAAAATATATCAGTATCTAGCTATTTCTAATAAATGCAAAAATAGAAAACTTCCATTTTCATCAAAAGTGCAGAAACATAAATTAGAAAATGATAACTTTAAAACATACAAAGTTATTTCTCAATGTTTTTACTATCAAAACAAATCTGTAAAACAAGCACCATAATTTATCTTACAGAAGACTTTTCATCAAAGCAGCATCACAGGGCAAAACAAGTAGGACATTAGTATGGAAATGTAGTAGCAAATCTTTGAATATTTTAAATAGTATGAACTGTTATAAACTCTTACAAACATTTATAAAACTGTTCTGACTATTTTTTTGCCATAGCTTTACCACATAGCTGAATGTTAATTGGGCCATATTTGGTGGTCAGCACAACGAAGACGTCTTCAAACATTCCTTCTGCCTTTGGCTTGAACTGGACTGGCACATTGATGTAATGATGGGATCTACAAAGGCAATTATGGGCATACTCATTGTTAATAAACAAGTAAATACTACCAGAGAGGCAAATTCTTGTCTAGTTTTGATTGTCACCTAAACAATGTACTGGATGTGCACTGGATCATCAAGTTTACTTTTATAGATTTGATTATCTGTTTTACTTCTGAAGGACTTTGATCATAAAGGTAATTTTTTCTTTCTGATTATATGAAGTAATACAATACTTTATTGCTGCTAGTTTTCCTTGCTACACTTGGTTTGCCTCTTTGCAATACTGACAGTGCATAAACTATATTTAGAGCAAAATTACTACATTTCTCCCCTTCAAACATCACACAGATACACTAAAATTTCCAACATTTTTTTGAAGTTTGTGCATTTGAAGCTACTAAAGTAATTTCCATCACTTCTAATTGCCTCCACATTAAGAAATACTTTGCTGAATTATTGCAATTCAGTATGTCCATCTTCAAAACAGTGTTTTAGAAAGTTTATACCATTTCAGGTTACATAATTGCTCTTCTGTTTGGATTACATACAAGCATACCAAATATAACGTTTGGCTGTGTTAATTGTCAAAAGCCTAGACTGAATTATTTGGAAAATATAAGCTGTACAAGCAAGGTGAGTGGCAGTCTATTGGAGTCTATGGCATCCAACAGAAATATCCAGCACTGAGACAGGTAACAGGACCAGGCACATACTGAAATAAGAAAAGTCATGTATTGCCCTTTCAATGAGATGGCCACATCTGGCAGTCCAACATTAATTTCCAGAATAAGCACCATATGACCCCAATGGTACTGAGGCAGAGCAGTGTCTTAGCATGTGGCAGCTGTGTTAAATTCCACTCAAACTCTGCCTTCAGGTATCCATTTGGTGAGTGCTAAACAGGTTATTGTTCTTCCCTAAAAGCAGAGTTAGTTGGACATTACACAGTCTGTGTTGTAGCAGTCAGTTGATTTCTCACAATCGAGATAAGACCACTTCCTAACTTCCTAACCCAATGGGAAGGATGCTATTTTCATTTCCTTCAGCTAACAAAACTGCAAAGTTCAGACTCCAGATATAACAGCTCTTTGGGCTACTACATAACATAAATGTTCTTAGAAATGAAGCAACCCAGATGATTTGTCTCAAGTACAGTAACCAGAAACTAGTCAAGGATAGTGTCAGGACAAGTAGAACCACAGCAGTTAATTCTGCTGCAATTAACTCTTTTTTTTCTTAAAAAATCTTTTATTTCACCATATCAAATTCAGAAGGTCAGACTCTTGATATCAAATACAAACTTGCAGGTTTTTTATCCAAATTTAAAACTTGATTACACAGGACTGCTTTCAAATTTGGCTCTCAAAATTAAGAGCATGGAACAGACCGTGTTTACCACAGTACACTTTTTTGGTAAAAAACATAGGTAGGTGGTACTTTCTATTCTTATACTCTTATTTACACACTAATATTCCAAGTTCCTGCAAAGAGTCTTCTTATGCAATGAGTTTTGAACATTACTTCCTAAGATGGTCACGTTTAGAAGGAAAGAGTTAACAGTGACTTTCTTGATATTCTCCTTGATGATATTCTCAAATAAAAGCCATTTAAAACACTTTTAACACTCTTTAAAAAGCATCTATCCAAGTCAAGTAAATCTTCTATGCTATATGCTCGTAAATGGAAGAGGACTACGTTGACTTCAGAGAAATTATTTTTTAAAAGTCTAGAAAAAGCCAATATTTACAACCAAAGGAAAAACAGCCAAAGTCACTAGGAAAAAAAAAAAGTAGACTGACTTTTAAACTTGTTAAGTCTACTTTAGATAAATGCAGTAGGAGTTCATAATCTCTTGCAGAAAATATACCAAATAGCTTTTACAGAATTCCTCAAGAATGTCTTAAAATATCAAAGTGTCTTCTAGGGAAGTTACTCTTTTTTTTTTGTCAAGGATGACAAAATCAAATCATCCTGTCCTTTGTCTGCCACTGTCCAGCCTGAGATGGACGTGGCTAGTTGTCTTTATTTGGATAGATTGGATAGATTATATCTAGATTATAACTAGAAAAAGCCCTTCTGTGCCATCTCATGTGAAATATTTAATAAAAAGATGACAGTTAAATTGAAACACTAACACATGCCTAAGAGGAGTTACAACACTTGGCACTGAGAAGTGGCCTTAAGAATACCTTGAATACCTCTGGCTAACACCAGCACAGCTCTGTCTTTGTGATAAATGTGGAGCAGATTAGGAATCAGAATAAGTAGCTCCATTTACAGTTTTGCTCACCATTTCTGTTCTGTATATCCCTCGTTTCCCTGTTTTTAAAATGGGAGCCTGTTCAAACACTGCCAATGTGCTGTAGCACTTCTAATGCAATGGTTGTATTTCAGCCTTGCTGACAATTCCACTGTTGCAGATGAGCATGTGAGCTGCTGTACTTCTTGAAGAGATGACTAATACTACTGTCACATACTTGTTGCAATGAACTCCACAGATGACTGCGTTTATTTTCAGGGATTGTCATCACCAACTTAAAAATTTCTTTTATGCGAGTGAAATGCTGAAATACTTGGTATGACCAGGCAATTCCACTGGCTGTTCAAACCTCGTGTTTGCAGAGAATCTTTGATGCAGCTCTGCAGGTTTGTCAAATTAGAAGCATGATGAAGGCAATTTGCTTGGTCTGTTGTGCAGAAAGTATAAATGGAAGGAATGACTTGATTGTGCACAGCATGCCAAATGGTTACATGAAGCATTAGGCTTAACATTAAAAGCAGCAGCACTGTTAGAAACAATTTGCAGGGAAGAAATTGGCAGATGCAGAAATAACTGTGTGGGCTCATTCTGCTTCTAACAGAGATTAGAGAGTACAGCTTAGGG
>VZRZ01006723.1:1561408-1626255 GCA_013398175.1 Climacteris rufus | reverse complement strand
AAAGTTAAGGGAAAAAAAAAAAAAAAAAAAGAAACCCAACCAAAAAAACCTCACAAAACCCCCCAAACCTTTAACAAAAAGATGAAGAAAACCCCCAATCCTTTAACTTAGACATTCCGAATATTTATATTTACACTTTAGCAGTGTACATATACAGAAAATATATATCTTACTGAATTACTTGGTTAATTTTTTTTGTTAGCAGAGAATGTTAACATATGCATTACTCACCTTAGAGAGTATTTCAAGTGCTTGATGTAGAAAGGCTCTCTGGGACTTACAAATTTCAGCTGTAATTTAATACAAAATGCTTAGAAGTGCACTATATTTAAGCCTATCATATTCAATTTATGACATGCTTAAAGATAAATTAGGTCACTTACAAATACAGCTTTACACAGACCGAGGGTTTAAAAATAAAGAATGCCCACATTTGTGAACAGTAAGGAAAAAAAAAAACTTATCTCGATATTTTACTGAAGGGAAGTTACTCAAATCAGAATAATAACAAAAGAATAAACTAAATCAGAATAATAACAAACCTATCCCAACTACGATCTACTATTTTTTCATGTTAAATGTATTACAAATGCACTGAGTTATTCAGTCAGACAAAAGACAAAATACAGGAGATCAAAATTTCTCAAATAGTGACTTCTGAAACGAGCAAACTAAGACTTGTACCATTGCAATCTCTGTCAAAAGCAAAAAAAAAAAAAACAGTGCAGTTGAACTACTGAAAGGATTTACAAATATCTATTTAAGATAAAGTCTGTCAAACTTACCACATGTGTTGCAGAGGAGTTATTCCGCAGGTTGACCTTTAATGTGCATGTTTCCCCAACTCTAGTTGGAGGAAAAACGTAGAGGTCTTCTGGTGCATATACCCCTTGAAGGATCTGATTTTGTCTGATTTGAAAAAGGGATTTAAGATATTAACATTTCTGACCTATATGATCTGGATATATTCATTGCACACTTGAAGATAACAGGTGAATTTTCTGAGAATAAATCAGGAAAAGTGGAAAGCTCCAGAAAACATCAACACCCTCACCTTGAATTTTACAGGCAAGACATTTTAGCCAGAAAGAATGATGAAAGCATCACTGAGGCATAAGTATATAGGAATTTACTTATACACACTTTCACAGTATGAATTTTTCCTCCATATGCTTTATCTGAGAACTAGACTTTTATCAAAGATTCCAGGATTAACCAAACATTTTACTCCCCTGCCACATTCACATCATCCCCTAGTAAAAGAACTGACAACAAGCTTAAGACTGAATAAGAGCAGGGGTAAAACATGCACCACTGTGGTTTTCTCAAAATTTACTTTATAGTCAATTGCAGCATCCAAAGGCAAACATTCAAAAAGTATACATGAGATCCTACAGCCAATACCAGTTCATTCACCACAGCCTATCATGGGTAGATAACTTAGAAAAGGCATGGAAGATTGAAGAATACAAAGTCACTAAAAGATTTGGCAAGTCTGTTTTTTACAGCTGTTTACTTTGTAACACAGACTCATAGGATCATTCAGGTCAGAAGATACTCAGGTGGTTTCTAGTTCAACCTCCTGCTCCAGCCAGGGTCATCTGTGAGGTCAGACCAGGCTGTCCCGTTAGATTCCAAACACATTGAGGACAGAGACTGCACAGACTCTCTGTGAAGCCTGCTCCACCACAGAGATGACCCAATAGCAAAAACTGTTTTGATTTTGGGGTTGAGTTCTACACCCCCATACCCTTTTACCCAGCTGCAGACACACTCTTCTCAAGTTTTGTCTATACATACCTTGTTCTTACTGGGTGTCCTTCAGAGTAAACCTTCATTTCTGGTATAACTGGAAGCTCAGTTTTTGTAAGGGCACTTGCAGAAGCTTTCACAATCGGTGTTTCATTTTCTGGTTTAGTACTCTATTGGCAAAAACAGAGAAGACTGTAAACTTCACATTCTAATTGCTCAAGTATGCAGGTATTATGTCATTTCTCTTACCCAATCCAAAACTTTTTATTTAAAGTATAATCTTTCAGGAGCACAAGAGCCTGGATCATTGACATGGAAGCAATTATTTAAGAGGAACAGTCAACAGGCTTCTGTGCTTTGCAAATACTTATTTATTACAAGACAGTTCACAACAAACTAGCAGTGCAGGTGGAATCTCAGAAAGGCTGCTAGCAACCAAGAGTTTACTAAAAGCCAAAAAACCCCTCACTTCCTCTGCAGATATTCTGCCCATATGCCTCAAGAACAACCAAGTTGGCTAAACAACTGCTCAGAAGGAAGAAAGACATAAGACAGCTTTGTAATAATTTTGTATTGTGAACAATACATCCTTCTCAAAGAAAGGTCTCTACAGAGAGACAGAATCAGATAATGCACTGTATTTGCTACATTTGGAAGTTAGGCCAAAATATTTACTAAACACATTGCCCTCATTTGGTGAATTTTACAAGGAGACCAGATCACCTGATGGGAATAATGTGACAAATAACCAATTTCAAATCCTGCATTGCTTAATGAATCTTGCCAGATACTCTTTGGAGTCCCCTTGGGTCACAACATCTTAAAGTTAAGGAACCAAAAGAACCTCCTACACTTATGGTTGTACAACATTATGTCAATTTTTGAAATGGTGCTGACGTTTTAGACAAGCAGTTGATTCCCTTACGCAGGGAAGATGAAAAAAATAGATTCATCTTCAATAGAGCTGCTATGACAAACTTGTCTTTTAGACATTCATTTCTTCTATTGAAAGAGCTGCTAATCAGTCTGTCAGAAATAGCAGCAGCCATAAAAAAAAGCTTACTTTTAAAGAATATATTTTTCAGTTGCAAATAGCCCATGAACCCCAGTAGAACCCAATACACAAAGACAAAAACGGATTTGCACATGTGTCTTGTTTCAAGAGCTTTTAATTTTCCACAGAGTGAAAAACATTAGATGTCGTGCCTCTGCTATCATTCAAATTCTAATTTAACAAAAGGCAAGTTGACTGCATGAGAATAAGGTACATTATGGAAAATGATCAGAAGCAACCCCAGTCTTTATAAGGGCATGGTGAAGTACTGCGTGCTTTACCACAGCCTGTACTGACTTCTCCTGTTTCAAATGAGAGCAGTAAGTTAACACTCCAAATGCTTACAATTGAGTGCTGCAGTTCAAAGGCACCTCAGGAGCACAGAAATTTGTATAGCTTGAAAATTGGAATTATTTTGCTCACAGAGTTTAAAAAGGTTTTTCCTCCTCTCACTTTTAGGATACACAAAGATGAAGCTTTGTGCTGCTGACAATAATAATAATTAGATCAGACCTCTTAGTTAGCAGTAAGTCTTGTGTTAAGAATGAAGAAATTCATCTCAGTTTGCTGCAAAATGCATACATGAGCTGTGTAACTACATAATTTTTTAAAGTACATAAACCATGTAAATTAAAAAATGCCATGCACTGAACATTTGTACTATCTTCAAATAATAGCAGGGGTCTTTATGAAGTCCTCAACTTTCTACACACTAAAGGAACAGCCAAGATTTCAGTGCTGCCTCAGCCTTGTGGCAGGTGCTTGGCTAGTTCACCAGAAGGGACCAATAGTTCGACCAAAATGCAGTCCAAGACTTCTGGCAACACTCATTCTTAGCTCCCTGATTTTAGAACAACCTGCAAAGGCAGCCTAACAAATGTTCCTCAGGAGAAGAGAAAACTTAGTTTGAAAGACCAGTACTGAGAGGCTGGGGCTGCAAATCACATCCAGAATCCCTCCTTTCTTGGTCTCTAGGATTGGTTTCAGGGACATGATGATCTGAGCTCCTGACTATAGCTTCCAATGGTGAGGACTGAAAACACATGCAGAGCACAATCACAATTACAGTTAATTAATTTGTTCGGAAAAAAATTAAAGTGGTATATGTGCCACTGATTTTCCTAACTTAATGTTGTTCTTTTAGATCCTTCCTGAGCTCTTCCAGATTTTTCATTTCTTTTCAAGTGGTGCTATAAATAAACACCACTCAGTCACTCTGAATGACAAGTCAGTCACTCTTCCCACTCCATTCTATCAGAAGTCACATTAACCACAGCTGTAGCCCTCTGCCTCAGCAAAATCAACAGAATCCAACTCTTGCTCAAAATTTCAGTAACACTGCCTAAACTCTTGATCCCTGGAACACAACAGATTATAACTCACTTGTCTTCTCAACTAAAAGCTGCAACACTGAGTAAATGTTCTGTGTCAATCCCTCTTCTGAACAGATGTATCATTCCTTACCTGGTTTAATAAATAAAGTACTTCCTTTTCAAATCTTTCTGAAAATGATCGTGACATGCATTTCAAGTATTTTCCACAAATTTTTCCCTATGTGCAGAAATGCTATAAAGATCTAATTGTTAACAGCTTTGGAAAAAAATCAAGAACAAATCTGACACAGTAGTTCAAAAACATTAATATCAAGTTATGCTGCTCAAAGATTCACATAACTCTGACAACTAGTCACGTTTTAAGAAGAGAATTCTTTGAAACTCTAGAGTTCTGTAAAGAATTCATCTTCTCCCCATTTCAACCAGCTTTAAACAGAAAAATGACTTAGATGTTTTCCTCATTTTCAGGAAAATGATGATCAAAGAATTTGATGAAAGCTGAATAAAAAACCCTCTCAAACCAAATATACAGGGCTCTCATGCCAAAAATCAGAAGTTATTTAACATAAACCTTTTTTCAAGTACTCTTTCAACGCTATTAATTTGGAAAGAACAAGGAACCTACAAAATAAATGTAAGGTACCTCAGCAAGAAGGATAAGTAAGGTTCCTACTGAAGCATGCTTGGTTCTCTAAAGAAAGATCACAAATCTTTGCGTGGACTTCTTAGAAAAACCAAGTCAAACCCTCTGGAGAAGACAGCAAAGGATATACAGTAATCATGCCATACTGAATGTACAAAGCTCTTCACATTCAGCTTCTTTAACTAATTATTAAAACTAATTCTTCCTTATGGCAATAAACCCTCTGTCCTATGTAAATTCCTCTGATATGGATAGTAAGGTAGAGATAAAGAGCAAGGTAAGGAGAGAGAGCACAGAAAACCAGTTCTAACTCCCACCACACTTTTTTCAAGCCTCACCATAAAGTTTGAGCTGAGGAACAACGGGTGAGCAAAGGAGATCTCAAACCCAATTGCTCCCATGTACAAATTTCACATTCCCCACATACATTGTTACTCTGATAAAATACTGAAGCAGGTTTTATTAGACACATGGATAGCTCTAAGATGGATATTTGAAAATTCCAGAGCTGCATGAAGTTATGTATTATAGCAAAGGTCAGTTACTTCGCTATTTATTTACAAAAATAAAACCAACCAACAAAAAACCAAACAAAACTGACACAAATAGATCTTTGTCCACACAAAAACTGCCCCTAGAATCTAAGTTTGTCTCTACTGTCTCTGAGCAAAATCAAGTTTTACATCATAAATGGCAAAAAAGAATGCATTATCATATAAGGAAGAGGAAGAAGGTATTTTTCTACCATAAGAAAAAAGCAATTTAGCCCAACAAAAATATTAGCGGGGTTGAGGATTTTTTCAGAATATACCATGTATATAAGAAAGAGTACTGTAAAGTAAAAATCAAGATGTTATCCAAAATTTGTGCTCAAGACAGTGTTTATAGCTTTTATATACTCACTGTTCCAGAAAGCTGAAATTTCAATTTGTGTTTCCAGCTCGGCTTTTCAACTGGGTGACACTCAAGGTCCCAGAACTGGGAGTAATCTCCTTTATCTCTAGGTAAAAAGATTACAGCAACCTACAAAAACAAGAGAAAAATTTTTTGAAGCTTATTAATCTTCACATCTACACAATTTTACAACATTATGGTTCAGCCAGCATAAAATTTACACACTAGAGAACACACATGCCACACACAGGTGATCTTGCAGGAAACTATACAACTGGCTAGTCCTCCTTTGCCCACAAGTGAAAAAATTGGATGAAATAGATTGTGCAAGCAATTTTGAACAAAATCTGAGTTCAGATAATCTGCTTTAGGCAAAGTCAGTAAGTGTTTGCACTATTAATTCTATTAGTAAAATGGAGGAAAAGGGGACCAGGAGGAGAAATACATGCAGCTGAAAAAACATTTCCTTCATCTGGCAACTAAGCTGTGAACAACTGTGCTCCTCTGGCTCCAAATCTGTGCTACAATTACGAGAAGGCCTGAAATTTAAACCCACTTGCAACCTATGACTTTGATCCTTAAAGGTCACCTATATAACAAAGGCTTGTCTCCATATAGTGCTGGACCAGGTTAATTCAAGAATAAACTTGCATTGCTTTCAGAATTGAGGTTGGGGCAAGAAGAGAAAGAGCAGCAGATTAGAACAGATCACCACAACTATATCTAATTAGCCAAATACAATATCCATTGCAAAAAACCAGCAAATCATGATAGTACTGTACCTTATCAGCTCCAGCCAACAGCCTGATATGTCAATAACATAAATGTTACTCAAATAAGCCTGAACTAGGATGGCCAAAGCAAATACAATAGTTCAAATTCATGTTTAAATTAATGGCTTGCAATATTATGAAATTACTATGAAACTTGACAGGAGTAAGGTTTTTTATTCTTGTAAATAGATTACAAATTGCATCTTTATAAAAGTCATGTCATAATAATCCATAACAATTAAAAAATAGGTATTTGTGAAGATGAAGAGATAAAACTCAAGAAGCACTGTGGGAGAAGACGAGGGAGGAAAGATCTTTATAAACCCATTCAGTCTGTCCTTGGATGTGCTTCATAATTGTGGTTATGAAACCCTCTACTGGCCAGGAGATAAAATTGTAAGTCAAATGAAATCAACTTTAGGAACAGACAACTGTTCTTGAACAAGTATGACAAGAATGCTTCAAGGAAGAGAATCAGATTCTCACACTGTTTTGTAAGAACCCAGTATTATTTGCCATTTTGTTCTGCAATTTTACAAAACATGTAAAACAATTTTCTGTTTTAAAATAATTTGTCCTTAAAAACCCCCAAACAGTAACACAAATACATCACCACTTTGAAATAAAACTACATTGATTGCATGATTTCTTAGAACCAACTCAGCTGACATTTTAGCAGCTGAGATAAGCAGATACTGACTACATGATACACTCCAAAACCCTGTACTAAAAGGCCAACATTTTATCATTATCAGACAAAATTTATTTCTCATTTCAGATCCTATTTTACAATTGAGATACACTAATATACCTGAAATATTTAGAAATGCTTACCTTCTCTTGTGCATGAGCTTCAAGAGTACCAGAGACATGGGAACATCTGAAAGCAGAGTAAGTCACCCTAAAAACACAACCACTTCCATCCACATCCTGCAAATAAAATTATGAGTCACATTCAGAAGAGAAAGGAACAAAAACCTGAAACCACACAATACACCCACCCACACACCACCCTTGCAGAGGGCTGAGGAAAATACACCCAATCAAGCTGCTTTCAAGTGAACAAGTAATATTGACTCCCCAAAAGCAAATTAATAAAGACTGAAAGTACTAAATCCAACAATAATGACTACTGACTTGCAGTTCAGAGGTGCTACAGTGGCTGGAACATGACATACTCAGTCATATGGGGTACTGCTAAGAGTGCTACATAACCATTTTTCATCATTTCACAACAGACCATAATAATTCTAGCATAAAATCAAAATTCTCGTCACAGCATTTCAGACTATCAAAAAAATAGGGAAGCCTTTCCAAATAGCAATGGCACAGCTATGCACAGGTGACAGCACTGTAATTAAAACATCCTTGACCTAACTCAAATTCCTACAGAGGTACCATGTGCAGTGTAGTTTGAGCAGCACAAGTCTAAAACAAGGCAAGTTCTGAAGCCAAAAGAACCCACCCATCTTTCATTTATGCTTGATTACTTAATGCAATCTGGATGATGATACTGCATGAGCAGCACAAGCAAATTCTGTAAACCAGTAAGTGAACCAGAAACTGTCCCACAGAGCACTGATTGATTCACAGCAGGGAGCACATCAGAGATGGAAAAAAGGAGTAAAACATTTCCCCAATGGACAGGGAAAAAAAGAACAACTTTCTAAGTGAGGTCATCCTTAAATATATACTCTGTCTTGAGAGAAACAGAGAGAGAGGCCACAGCAGGAAGAGAAAAGTTTAAAAAACCCCCAGGAATTTGCATAAAATTCCCAATGCAAGTATATTCACTCACTTTAACATAGGGCGGTGCAAAAGATGACAAATTCCACTTCACATTTTCATCCCCTTTATTCTCCATTTCCAGGTAACACTCTAAAGAGAAATATCAGAGTAGTATACTAAAAGTCTTAGTTCATGTATTCCTGATCTTAAGAGTTAAGCAGAAACTATGTTTCTAGACACACAGAAGTCTAGTGTAAAGTTTTCATTATAACAATCTCAAGAGCAGACTCAAACAAAGCACACTGTCATAAAATTCAGGAAAGGATATAAACAAGCAAACTGGAGGTCTTCTAGGGAAGAATCATATGGAGGGCACTTACAAGAAACAAGGTGAAGGTTAAATCTCACTCTCAATAATTGTAATACATAATCCTCTAAAGGGAGCTGAGGCATATCAAAGAATGTTATGTGAACTCTTGCTGATAGTCCTGATAGTTAGAAGTCAGCTACTTATAAATCCAGAACATGACAAATAGCAGAGAGATCTAAGTCACCTCCAACAGTCTCACTTTATTGCATTCAGGTTTTTGACAGATACCTTCACATTACCAGTATACCAAAAAAAAAACCCCACCAAAAAAACCCAAAGATACCCAACTCCAACCCAAGATATCTGATCATTCAGACACAAGACACAGAGTATTCCAGTTTGCAACCAAATAAAGTTGCATCAAAATATCTGTTCTCATTCTAGTATGGGCTTATTACTCAGCATACATATAAATACATGCCTCTTGACAAGAATTAACAGGACAAGATCATCTCAGTCTGAAGTAGCACTTAAAGTTTAGCTGCATATATACACTATACAGGATGTTTACCAAAAAAGGAGTATTATATTACAATCCTCTTTCATAATTTTAGCAAAAAAACCCAGATATAATTAATAAATTAAGCCATGAAAGTTCTGAAGTCTGTTGGAAAAAAATATCAATGAGTCATTACAAAAACTCTCATTATCTAGAATAGTAAGTTCTACAAAAAAATCTGGCATCTAGATAACAGAATGACAGTTCCATAGAGTTACTTCGAGAATTTTAAGCATTTCTGGAATAAAAAGTACAGACCAAGCATTTCAGACTTTACTATCAACACTGTTGTCCTCGATGCCCATGTACCAAGACAAAGCCAGCCAGTCTCAGAGCTGATATTGCTGTTCTCTTAAGGAAGAACATTTATTTCTCTGCTAAACACAGAGAGATTCATCTCACATGTTATGGGCATAAACACAGATGAGAAGGGATCCACTGCAAAGGTGCATTGAGCCAAAAGAGCTTCAATTAGACACAGTAATTGTAACACTCTCCTTTCCCAGGCAGTGCAGTTGCATTCACAACAGTGGCTTAAAAAAAAATCAAGTCATCTGTCTGTATGCAAACTTATCTGTGGGAAAAAATGTGTGCCTATACTGCATAAGGAGAATTAAAAAAAAGAGAAAAAAAAAAAGGAATAGCATTTCAAGCTAAAGGCACAAGGGGGGAACTGGTCATTCACACTTCTCTGACTAATAGAACAAAACCAAAGTCAAGGCACTCAAGTTTCCAAACATGCAATACAGTAAACAAAGCCTCTGAGCACAAGATACTACAAGAGTTATATTTAATAAGTAAGCCCTCTTACCTGAGCTTTGACCAGGTATTGTTTTAGGAAAAACAATGTTTCTGTTCTTTATCTCCATTCTTGTTAGAGGGAGCCTGGAGAGAGGCTCTGCCACATGAACAGGAGGATTTTCAGACTGTGGAGTAATTGTATCACATCTTCTATATGGGAAGTCTGCTCCAGACACACTCTGTGCAACTGCCTCTTGAATATGCACTTTAATAAACTTTTGCACAATTTGGAGAAAAACAAAGTTTTAAACGGTGAAAACTGACATATTAACAAATCAAACTAATTAGCTCTATTTCCTTGAGCTGCAAGAGCTTATGTTCAGCTTTACATTCCAACAGAGAAAAGGTCTCATACATTAAATCACCGGGTCTTCTCCAATCTCAAAAGTTTAAACATTTTAGAACAAGTTTAATTGAGAAGAAAAAGGAACATTCACTGAAAATTTGCTATCTAGACATTTTAACTCAACTGGAATAATAATCTTAACTAGTCTTAACTGAAAATTCCTACAACATTCTCTGCTTGGAGATAATGGAAACAGAGCTGCCTCATTCAGAAGGAGCTTTGTGTTCACTTCTGCTACATAATTAGAACTTTTAGAAGTTTCAGTTAATGCTAGTAAAACCTCAGCATACTTTTTGCTGATTTGGATAGGGAGCAAATAAATGACAAAAGCATTATAAGCTACCAGATCACTTACAATTTGACCAGGTTTGCTACATTCTCTACACTTGTCCTAAGTAGATTTCTTAAATCCTTTTCTCATAGTGTAGAACATAACATATTTAACTATGTGCACAGTCATAGTTTCCTTCTCAACAACTTCCCTGTTTGGGTTTTTTGAAGGCAGTTTCCAATTCTGTATCATACCTCCCACTTCCCTCTATGCAGAAGGAAAGTAGCTATGTTGTTTTATCCTTTCAGTGTCTATTTCCCTCTCCATGCATTGTTACAAATAACCCAAAACACACACTGACTGTAAAAACAAAACAAAAAAAAAGGTCTCTTTCTTTGGGAGGGATTATCAAGGAGTCCTACTCTTACACTGATGAAAGAAGAAAAACTCTTGGCTTCATAAATTTTATTTCTATGTCTCAATCAGGGAAAAGTCTTGGATTAAAATCCATGAAGAGCAAGAATCTGTTCTAGATGTTCTTTATCATAAACCTGTCATCCAGAAAGTCAAGTTTACCTCAAGGGAGCTTAAAAGGAGCTATGGTGACTTGACCAATAACCTCTTTTACCTTCTTTTATTTTAAAATATCATATGGACTACTTTTATGTGTGCACATGTACAGGTACATATTCAACATTTTAGAAAATGATGCGTAAGGCAGTGGTGGATGCAATTTTGTTGGCAATTCAGTTAAAATGTTCACATCACAGTCTTTCTTCAGATATGAATGAACTAAAAATCTGAGTTTGCAAAACAGCATCTCAACTACTTCTTTTAAACAAAACTTTTCAAATTAAAAAAAAGAATAATGGAAGTTGACAGAACTGCTAACTCAAATCTAAAAGGTTTCAGCAACTTTATTAGACCTTATCTGACACAGTAAAATTAAAAGTTGCAATCTCAATTCTCAAGTAAACCATGTACCTTTAGTCCATTATCACAATGGATATAGATTAGGCCACTCCAAGGAATTAATGTCGGCTTTGTGGCAAGCGATGGATTAGGACTCACCAGAATGAGAGTACTGCCCCTAAAAAACACCAAACAAACCAAACAACCAGCATGATTCTTCTATTAGAATGAGTATCTACAACAGATCCCACTAGCCCTCCCCAAAAAAGAATGCACTTTTAAGATAGCAGCTAAGTGAAGATGCTCTACAGGTAGTTAAATTGAAAGAATTCAGATATCAAACATATTAAGCTTTAATAGCCTTGATCCCAGGACCTCCTGTCACCATCCCTGAGGACCAGACCTTCTCCTTTCATGGCCTAACTCAGTGCAGGAATTCTGTGGGATCCAGCCATCACAGTGCAGAGTATAAAAGAATCTGGCTGGCTCCTGTCCTGACAGGATGACTGCCCTTGGCACTGCAGGGAGATGCTCATGAAAAATAGAAAAGTGGGCAAGCACAGCTTGCTGTGCTTAAATCAGCTGTTCCCACGGGGCTGCTTCCTACTTGCAGACCTCTGTTCTTCATCCAAACTACTTGGACCCAATGTGTCAGGATTATGCCCACTCTTTTCCACTGAAGAGAACACATTTTAAAATTCTACACTGCAAAAAAATTGCTTGCAGAAGGCCTTCAATATCCTCTTTTTAAGAAACCATTCCACAGACAATCCTGAATTTAGGGTATGAGACATTCAGTATGTCCTTACTTTCATAGCTACTGGAAAGTTGTTCATTGTTACTGCTTTTTGAGAATATTGCTCTTGGCACTGATTGCATCTGCAATGAGTGGCAGATATCCTAGACCTTCCATGGAACTCTATTTTGTTCTCTCTCTTGGTGAAACTTTCACAGCAACTTACATCTATGTGAATATGAAATTGAGTGTTTAAATGTTATGGGTGATGCAGGACTGAAGAGGAAGTATGCTTGGGCAAACATCTTCAAAGTTAAAGCAACTACTGAAATATAATTCTGAAAGCAAAACCTATTTTTTTTTTGTGGGAGAGACTATTTTATAGGATGAGAATACATTAATAACAGGGTCTTACAGCTGTTCTGAACTGACCTTAAAAAAACCCCAGAAATTTAGAAGGGAAAGGCGGGCAGACCTTTGCTGACATGTGTGAAAAGTCTCATACACATATACAGTGATATTATGACTACTGTTCCAAAATACTGCTAATTAAGGCACAGGCAAGCTGGCTTGTCATTATTTTCATAGCTATAGATATTGAGAAGTCAAAGGTTGAATGAAAAAACACAGTTTTCTCAAAATAAAAGAAAAAGAAATCCCATAATCAAGTTTGAGGAATATCAGCACATTTGCTAAAGAAAACACTAAGTCCCCAGAAGAGAAACCTTCAATAAGAGCTGTTATTTTGCATTTTGTTTATTGGTTGTAGGAAGGGAGGAAGTCTTTTTTGTTTGTAAACACAGGTAAATTTTAAACAAAAAATTATTGCAAAAGTAGATTTTTAAAGCTGCAGCTTCACTGGCCATCCAGCTCCTTGAAAATTATTCCAAGCACAGAAAATTCCTAGCATCCAGGTAACTATATAGGTGACAGAAGAACATTCCTATTATACAGAACTGTAAAGGGATAAGGTTCTAAAATATAAAAGCTAGATTTGCATGGTAGTTGACCAAAAGTTTCAGGGTACAGTCTAAGCAAACTAAAGCAAATTCCTGGAAACCAACTAAAATTCCTAAATTAGTTACACTCCTAAACTAATTAAAAATAAATTCCTCCAAAACCTCACCACACTTTCAAACATAAAGGAACTTATGGAAAGAAACTTACCCTGGTTCTACATCTCCATGTTGTGGGGTTATAGTAAGGCAGTGAGCTGGCCATGAAAGCTCAAATGTCAACATTCTATTGGAATTGTTGACAATTTGGACATGTCTAGTATCTGCTGTTCCACCTGGTACACAAAAAAAAAGCTAACATGTACAAAAATTCACAAAAATGCCCAAGATACAGAGATACATCAATTAAAAGTATTTTCTGCCCTAATTTTACCTTCACAATACTTTAAAATCTTCACAGGTATGCAGTGCACACTATATGTATACACACAGCACATCACCTCTGACAATTTATCCAAAACTGTGTTCAAACCAAGCTTGCAGGATGATTACTGGCTAAACCACACTTACAAACATATTATGTACTACAGTTATCTTAATACCAAAATGGCTATTTTATTAATTTCAAAAAGTACTTACCAAAAGAAGGAGATGTCAAAGTCAAATACTCAGGTGTAACAGCCCAAGTCTGTTGAGTGTCTGATTCATTCTGAACCAGATCATTCCTTTTCACAGATAATGAAGGACCCTGAGGGCCTTTAACAGGAAGAACATCCAAAGTTGCATTGGTATGTCTGACAACGTTCTCAAACCTGAAAATGAGACTACCTTAAGCAAAAGCAGTAATAAAAATAACCCATGAGTAATTATATAGTATCCTACTCTTAATATTTCTCAAAATGTCATTATTAAAGTACAATGTTTTTTACATGGGCCCTCAATTTTATTCAATTCTCTATTAAGTAAAAAACAATTCAGCAGCTATAGCATGACACAGCTTTTCACAGAATGTTTGGGACTGGAAGGTACCATTTAGAATGGAAAGTACTAAAATAAACAATTTTATCCAGAAGATAATAATGTCAAATAATTTAAATAAAACATATATAGAGGAAACAACTATCACAGAGAGAAATAGGACAATGCAAGTTTCACACACATGCTGGAGGGCAGGAGGGACCTCTGGAGATGACCTAGTCCAACACCCCTGCACAAAGGAGGGGCAGCTATTCAGGCTACTCAGGACATTGACCAGGCAGGTATTTCATCTCACAGATGAAAACTTTACAGCCACTCTGGGCAACCTGCTCTAATGTTTAACCCCCTTCACGAGAAAAAAACAGTTGCATACAAAGAGTTATTAATTATAGTTACAGTACCTGGCCAATTCCAAATGGTGTCCAGGAGCCTGCTGAAATCCCTCCTGATCACAGGTGGAATAGCCAACCACAGAAAGGATAACCTTCTGCATGTTTGCATAGAAAAGACGGATATCATTGGTCCCCCGTGGGATATCACACACTGAAAATGAGAGTAATAGAACAATTCTAATAAGAACAATTCTACAATACTCAGAAATTACATAATGGTGATTTAGGATACAGACCTAGCTAATAATCCATCAACTAAGAAATCCTAGATCATTCAAAAACTACTTCCTGCAACTTTAGTTATCAGGTATAACTCAACATTAAAATCAAGTATAGTATCTAAATCTAAATGCACACAAACTTTAACATTTTATTATAAGACGTAAGTAATATATATTATAACATTATATAAGTAAATATAGTAAGATTATAATACATTTCCCATCTTTATTCAAATTGTATATACCAATCTGATTCTATGCCAAATTAAAGTTAGGTTTTACCTGTTTCTCTAATACTGGCTTAACAACTTCAAAGGATACACCAGAACCTAAGCATCTAAAGTGCACTAGGATTTCACCTCAACCAAGACAAACAGTCAGCAATTTTTACTTTTCCAAGTAAAGACAATATACAATTCATAGGTAAAGAATGAGACCACAACGTTTATGCAGGTGTAGTAGCCTAAGAACAGTAAAACCTTTCCATATGTGAATATAATTAGTTTAAGAAATAGGGTTTGACAGCAAATTTCTTCATGACACTTATGGAATTGAACAGTTGGGGGCAGGGGACTTTAAGGACACCTCTACATTCGTATTAATTTCTTACTAAACAAGCAGAAGTAAAAGTTATTAAATTTAAGAAGGGAAATAAATACATATTTTGGTGTCATCCAAGATGTCTGCCTCTCGATTTTCAAATTAAGATGTATCTGTGTACAAGAAACTGAATATTTCTCAATAATTAATACAGCAAATACCTTCCAAATAAACTGAGCTTTTTAAGTGCTATAATATTTATAGACTGGGGTCTCATTTTGCTAGGAGAAAAGCACAAAAAATGGTTTAAGTGAATTACTACTTAATGAAAGAAGGCAAATTCTGTTGTGGTGGGTTGACCCTGGCTGGAAGCCAAGTGTCCACCAAAGCCATTCTATTGCCCCTTCCTCAGCTGGGCATGGGAAAGAAAATACAATGAAACTTTGCCCAATACATCTGTCCAAATTCAGAATTTTACTTCTACATTTATAAAAAAAAATAATGAAAAAGTAACTAGGATTTAAGCCAAAGCACATCTGCCACCCAAAAACAAGTATTAGATTTTTCTTTTAAGAAGTCAGACTTACCTTCTGTCACAAGCTGCTCCCCTTGAAATTCTTCATCAAATCCAACGTTTCTCAGCAAGCTGTTTTCTGGGATTATGTGTTTTTCTACCTCAGGTTTATACAGCACAGCTCTGTTAAAGAGAGAAACAGGAGTCATTAAATTACACAAAGTACTAGAAACAACAAATTGAAAAGATTGATAAAATTGGTGAGAATCCAGTATAATTTTCACGTCATCCTTTCTTCGCACCACCAAGCTCAAATCTGGGAGCATTAATTTAAAACTGAATTTTCACAATCTTAAAATGGTTAAAGAAATACCTGTTCTATTGCTGCAGGGTAAAAGGAAACACTGAAATAATGGTTACCATATGTTTGCCTTTTCATACTTGTTCTCTGCTGTCAGTCACACCTACCTAGATTTCTGATAAGTACATCAGGCATCTAAGTGATGTTTCAATCACCACAGGAAGCAAGAGAATGTTATTTTGGTTACAAGTAAAAGCCTTTTGAGAGGAAAAATTGACTAGTCAATGTCAGAGTGGCAGCAGGTGCCAGCCAACAGCAGGAACACAGAGCATGGAGCATGACTGCCAACAGGACAGAAAAGACTGGGAGGCATGGGGATAGAAATAATCCTGGGGAAAATGGGAAGCTACAGGTCAGCAAGAGGGAATCTGGCACTCACATAAGGTCAGAGCTGTGCAGGTGGAAAGAACACCTCAGCACCACTAACTCAGGTCTAAGCTACTCACCAGGCTGCTGACTGTATATTATGTTGGAGTAAAGGGCTTGAGGCACAAGTTGGCAGATTAGACAGAGCACTCATTTCACATTCCTGCCCCTAAGTCCCAAATCACATTCTCATTCTATGCACAATTACAGAATTGGGTTTGACTGGCTTAGAGAACTCAGTCATTGCAAGAAATAAGCATTTCTTTCAAATTCTCAAAGAAGATTTCAGAGAACCTCTCACCAAGAAACAACCAGCTAGACCACTGTTTTCAAGAACAAATGCCCTGCCTGCTGACTAAAAAAAAAAAAAAAAATCAAAAAATAATTTTGCTCACATACCAACACCCAGAGTTTGAATAAAAAAGTTTTCAACCATGTAGTTGCATTGAGCTTCTAAATGGGTTTTCTGTTGATCTGTAGATCAAAAGCTTTCCCTAAGTACTTTTGCTCTTTAAAGAGGATTCCATGGTAGTGAGCATTGCTTCATGCAAGAATTCATACAAAAATTGGAAATGAGCACCTGCTAAGATACCTAAATTAAGCCAGTTTCCTATTAAGGTCACGAACTGAGCTATTGTGTGAGCTTTTTATTCAAACCCATGCAGTTAGATTCAGCTGTGTTTAATACTTCATTTGGATAAAAATACACTCAATGACTTGCACACATTTTCAGGCAATCACATTTAAAAGCAATAGTGAAATCACACTGTTCTGAAGTTTTGCAGGGAATTATTATCATCAGCACCTTAGCACTCTACCTAGTCTTCACATTCTGCATTACACTGCACACCATAGGCAGCACAAGTCAAAAGTGACACTTAATTCATTAAAAGCAGACTATGCCATTTTTGTGTGTTTGAGTTACACAAACTGAAAAGCAGAGTATCACGGCCTCTATTTAAGATCAACAAGGTATTTTCTACAAGTTTCCTTAGTGTGTGACAAGCATATGTGGATATTATTTCTCTATACACACATCTACTCAAACACTCCAACTTTGTCAGCAGAATTCAGCAAACCAAGACATGAACCTTGCTGAAGACTTAATACTCCTAGATTTCAATACTACTCCTTTTATGAGTCTCTTCTTTTCAAAATTAAAGCCACATATGTATTAGAAAGAGATACCAAGACAGAATACAAATCTATTTTGATGCAAAAAAGAAAACATTTCCCCAAAACCCAATACACTTGAATTTAAGAAAGGCAAAAGAGAATAAAATCCTTGACGAGGATTGTGACTACAGTATGCAAGCAAAGCCATAAATGAATAAACCAAACCCCCACCACCAACTTGCAGATGCAAGACTTAATAGATCTCTACATATCATCACCATCTTTTAATTTGCTCTTGCTATTTCTGGAAGCATGTGAAAACCATACTTGTAGGAGCACATACCTCTAGTTTTAACTTTTTATTCAACATCTGTCTGTTGTAATAGCAAAGCACATCTTACCTGCGATACTGCTGCCTAGAAACTTCATCTCCACAAAAAAAACACACTGTCGATACCAACATGTTTGCTGGATGGAAATTCTTTTCCATTGGATTCCATGTTACAGTAATCACCTGATAAAATAAATAGACAACAAAAGGGAAAAAAACTTATTGTGTGCATTAACATTTGGAAGATGAGTCAAGAGATTATTGCAACAAAAGTCAAACAGGACATAACAAAACTTGAGGGAAATTTTAATACAGAACCAGTCGGACATTTTCATTGACGACATTTAATTTAAATTCATAAAATTTGCTCAGAATAAAGCATTGTACTTACTTCATGTGTTCCTTCTCTTAACACAAACTTCTCTGGAGATACCATCATAACCTGAGGATCCATCACTGTTTTTGTCTGTAGGTTGGCTAAGCACAGGGCTTTAACATAGGCAGCCCGGGAGCCTGTGTTCCTCACGTGGAAGGAAGCTTTCCGTAATCTTGCAGACAATAATCCATCCAGTGTAAGCATGTAGCTATCTGACAATTTTTTAACATTTTCTAAAATGATATTGCTTGTTCCTCCATATCCTGATAATGGTATCTGGGAGAGAAAAAAAAACACCACCAAAAAAACAGTATTTCAAATGAAAAAAAGCTTCTTAGGAAAATTTATGTATAAGTATGGTAAACTATATAAAGAGTTACAGAAAAACAAATGAAAATGTATAATATGTGAACTGAAAAGCCTAAATTTATTTAATCTTTTTCAAGTTCTACTTAAAGTTTAAGACCTACCTATAGAACAAGACAAGTTCAGATTTTTTAACACTTCTACAGTTTAAATCTTAGGCTACTTTTAATATAGTACATAAAATATTCTGTCCTTCATGAGGGAAAAAATTGCATGCAAAATTGACACTAATGTTCAAAGTGTAACATTTACTGCCCACGTGTTTTTAACAAGTGTAGAGATAGCCACAGTATATACATTGAAGTTTCAGAGTTTTGATAGAAACAGCAATTCAGTGCTATATTTTCAATAATTTTGAAACATGTATGTTTTAAATGATTAGAAATTAGGTTGGGACTCTTACAGTAAACTTAATTCCTGGCTGTGATCGAATCCCCAGCTGCTTGATTTCCAGCTTTGCAAAGCAGCAAGTGATTCGAGTGGGTGTAAACATCAAGTATATGTTGGTGTCTTCTTTGGGACGGATTTTGAGCTCCCAGCTACTGGTTAAGCGTTCTTCTGACCCAAATATACTTTGCAGCTACAAAAACAAAGACATCAGAAGTGAGTGACTACAACAATAACAGGAAAAACACACAGCAGCAAAACTTGCTACAGTCGTAACTCGAAATTAATGTCTTCAAACTCCACATTAACTCCCTTGACAATGGTATATTTACAGTTGTAATGCTTAATTTGCAATGAAAAAGAAAAAGTTCAAGATACTTCATATTCTCACAATGAGCATTTCAATGCCTCTCAGTTTAGAGAGTTTTCTGTCCTCAATCCCCAATCCATCAAGGCTGAACTTTACCAGCACTACATTAATTCCCTCTCGGTGTAAGATTTTAGATATAAACATCTGAACATTTGAGGGGAAAAAGGGGACATAAATCAATGTAGATTACATAACAAAAGACCCCTTAGCTACCATAATTCCTAAAGGCTAATTCCAGTATTTCTATTCTCATCTGGACTCCCTCCTGCAAGAAGTGCCTCTGATGGATCACTCCACCAAGTATTGATTCTGCTGTGATACAGCAGCTTAGAGAGCTGTAAACTGAGCTCCAGCTTGCTGCAGCACTCTTACTTCAGCTGTTCCCAAGGTTGCCAGTGTGGATTAAGCTCTGCTGCCATGTTCACCTTGTCAGTCTCAAAATAAATACACAACCTGCTAAGATTTCAGGGCAAAAACATTTTTATTGTAAGCATAGCCTGCTAATTGTCATAAATACTAAAGAGAAATTTTAATGACAGCCACCTGAAAGCAGTCTTGATCCTGGCCTCTTATCAACAATCTTAAATGTTGGGTCACAGATGGAGAGTCATTTCTTAGAGTTAACTTCTTCTGTCTGAAAAATATGTTTAGTTTGATTTTACAGCAAATACAAATTAACTTCATATATTTATTCATGGAAACGATGGAACTGGGACAGTCAATTTTGAAGTAATTAATGAAAAGAAACACAACTTCTTGGAACAACAGAATCTATTAGTTTGAAAGTTATTTTTTTATTCTGTAACTTACACACCCTACAATGTTACACACCATAACACATGAATACTCGTAAAGCAAAACAATCCCTAAATGTTTACCTGTGTGTACAAATACATACATAAATATAGCTTTTCTGCAGTTCAAGTACTGTACTTAACAGCTTGAACTTCTAAGGCAACCAGCAATTGTGTCAACACAAAAATTCTTTTAAAATCCCCACTTCAGAAGAGTTATGATGAGATTATCCACAGCCAGTTACTTACACAGAAACAAAGTCTTGTGAGTAGTCTGGCCTACTGCACAGTTGTAAAGGACTAAATTCAGGATAACTTTTACTTTTTAATGTACTATTAACACAGAAAGTTATGGTCACTTGAGAGAATCAGGTTGACCAAAGCATATTTTTTTTTCTCTCTCTGATACACCCTAGCATTGACCAGGCTTCTGGTACTCAGAGCTTTCCTCAGCAGAGGTAGGAAACATCTCCAGCAAGGGAAAGCACCTTTGTACAAGCACCTTTTAACAACTAAAAAAACATTCACAGAAGGATGTGACAAGCCCTAAAACTGCTAAAACATGAAAGAATTGATCATGGAGTCAGAATTAAAGCAGAGGACAGAGAGAGTAAAGCCTCTCCATATCAACACTGGCAGACACCGTTTTCTTCCCTCTTGAAATCAAAATTATAAAAACAATCTCAGCTTCCTAAAGCCAAGGGTTCATCAAAACTGTTTTACAGGAGGAACAGAAAATAAAAACATAGAAACATACAGGAAAGAAGCAGTAATTTCCAAACACCCAAAACTACTAAATTAGAAGCACACTACCTTAACAAAACAGAGAAACAGAAATATAGCTATCATTAACAGTTCTTGGCTACAAACATGGTTTGCTTTTAAACCACCAGGAACATCATTAGATTCCTCAAAAAGTTCAGTATCAAGCAACAGTGGATTAGTCCTTCAAGTAATACTTACCAGAAGTCCAGAGATCTGCAAAACTTACATACTTTACATAAAAAAGAAGCAAAGAATACCCAAACAATTCTAAACCGCTTCACTAAGCATAGAATACTGAACCCATAAACTTAAAATTAAACAAGTGCAGACAAGAACAAGTTTGAAGCATAATTATTAGGGACAAAACAGATTCTCCATCATTAAAAGTTTTAACATTGAAACACAGTCAAATAAATTAAGGGCTGTTCAACAGTTTATACTATTCAGATGGTAAAGTTACATTACACAGACTGGATTCTCTTAGTTGTAATGGATGATTTGAAGAAAAACAAGCATAATTTATCTCTAGGAAGAGATAGGTATCAAAAGAACCAACAGAATTTTTCCATCACCTTAGAGGGAAAACACTTTTCTCCTCACATGACATACTAAACTTACAGAATCAGCTATTATTCTAAGGATAACTAAAGAGTCCTCAAGGATACACAAACCTCAAACAAGATCACAGTTTGTTCCCAAAATTTCTTGCACAAGAAAAATAATTGTAGTATACTGCTTCTTTCACTTGAGGCATAAAAAAAGGTTAGTTTACCATCTCTGGATTACCAATTTGAATAGGAAATTCAAATTCAAATTGGAAAACAAACAAGTGCAATATATAATCCTTCACATGACATTCTATAGGAACAGCTATCCAACTTCTACTTACACTGATGATCCAAGTGATACTGCTCCCCAGGCTACGAATTGCTTGTTGGAGAGAATGGGTGGAATGTCTGAGCACCCAGCAGCTGCAGACACAGGTCTACTTTGCTCAGACTCCACCTCACCTTTTATCATCACTTCATACTGAGGCCCAGATGGCAGCACAAGGATTTTCAAAGTACTTTAAAAATAAGTAAATAAATACATTTAAATCCCACAACAGAATAAGATTCGCTGATAAAAACAAAACATAACTGAAAAAAAATTACAGATAGGCATTTAAACTAACTTCTTAAGAGGAAAACACAAATACTTCTTTTCAGTTTATTACAAAGGCCAGCTTTAAGCATAGCAAAATTTAAATCCTTTGGGTTCAAAATACGTATGCCATGTGTGCCTCACGCAATCTTCTGAAGTATTTCATCTGGAAATGGTTAAGGTAAGTATTTCAGGGACTACAGACAGGCAAGTTATTTTCTGCCCATACTAATTTCTAATTATTTTGACAGACTAATTTTGAAAAGAAACAAAGTCTGGCTGTAGATTAGAGATGCCTTTTGAAAGCCTTGAGACCCTACACTGAATTTTTACAGGTGTGAGATACTCAGAAGTATCAGGGAAGGAAATCTAGCTTTTAAATAACAGGCTGAAGCATTTGCTATAGCACAGACATGCTTCAAGTCAAGAAGAAAACTCAACTCCATTCTGTCAATGAATTCCTGTGATGCCTGCTGACAAAGCCCTGAATCCCATCAGGAGGAACCATGGACCCTCACTACTCCCTCAGTTAGTTTACTGGTCTTTTAGCAGCACTTGCATGTAGACTGCAAAGTTTCCAACCCTCCTGAGTAGCTCAAGCCCATAAAGCAAAGCAGTGATGTATAAGGTCACAGGAAAGCAAAGACTAAACCCTTTGTGTGTCTATCCAACAGGATCAGGCTGTCACTAGCACAGAGCTTCTCATTCTTTAATTTAAATGCACTGGGTAGGCCTGGTTAAGCTAGATAGTGAAGCTGAACATATTTTGAAGATATTCCTTTGACCATTCTTGCTCTGTCACAGCAGAAACTGGAAAACATGTAACAAGAGAGGAAAGGCTGCTCTGGAGAAATGAGTCAGACCCCTGCCATTGCCAAAAACTCTCACATGACATTTTAATGGTCACTTGAACCAATCAAGTTTATTTTGCAGAATGAAGTTCAGCAGGTGCTAATGCACAAAACTATGAATGCTTCCATCTGCAAAAGGAACAAGTACATTAGTGTTGTACCAGAACTTACAGCCAAACTCTCATCTGATTATGGCAGGCAACAGTGATGAGTATTTGTGATTCTGATCTGTGCTTGAGCTTTTTCATATGTAAAATGGAAATAACACTTCCCTTGCCTCAGCAGAGAGACAAGGAGGGAAGCAACTGAAGAGGCTGCTGAAGTAATTCTGAAGCTTTTTTGTACTTTAGAAATAATCACCATATAAAGGGCTTAGGGATTTACTCCATTTATTTACACTAAACAAGTCTCAGAATATTTTTTGATGGGAAATATTATCTATTCATTCAGCTATACAAACCTGAAGAGGCAGATAATCTATGGAAAAGGTGAACCTTTGCAAAAATCCTTTTGTAATGGGTGAGGACTCTCATGAAAACAACTGAAGCTACACTCTCTCTTGTAGGTAAAACTTTCAATTTGTTCATCACCTTAAGGTCAAAAGTAGTTCAGTTCAACACCTGCAGCACAGAATCAGTTCTATTACCTTTCTGAAGTTGTTATGCTTCTTGGAAGAAACAGGACAGTCACTGCTCGTTCCTCTCCAGGAAAAAGGAAAAGGCCCTCGGGTTCAACAGCAAAGCAGCTGTCCTGATCTGATGTCTGCAAGCAGGCAAGGGGAAAACAGAGGGTGAGTTACCTATTTCAGTGGATTAAACATTTCTAAAATGTAACACAATTTGGTTGTGCTGAAGCTGAGCAACAGAACACCCATATGCTTTTTCCAATAAAGTAAGCTCATCTCTTTGCTACCTTTCATTCTCTTTACATAAACCTGTAAAGCTTTTGTTCAACCACAGAGCCCAGCTAAAATCCCGAGGCTCAGCTCTGGTTTCAATACAACATGAATGGCACAAAAATCATGATTTTGGAAGAGAAAAGGCAACCTACCTTAACTTTCAAATATACATTAATGTTTCCAGCATTTTTCAATGGCAGCTGCTGTTTGACTGTTGAACCCAGAGTAGTAGACAGATGTATCCTCTGTAAAAATTAAGTGTGTATGTTTAAATATATATATATGTAATAAAACCAAATATTACAAGAGTAGGAGGGTAGGAGAGCCAAACTGTTCCTGAAACACAGTTGTAAATATACTCAAACCTGTAAGTCCTTTGGAGCATGTATCCTTGCTGTTCCAGCTCTTGCTCTGAGAGAAATACTTTTAATCACAGTGCTGGGTCCTGGACTATCCACTTCCACATCCACTCTTGCCAAGAACTCATCTGCTGGACCCAAGGAATCTAGAAACAATTCCACAAGTAGCAAAAGCAAGCAAGGGTGCTAGAAGCAAAGGCCATTCCTATGGATGTGTGTCTCACTCCAGCTACTGTTCAGTCTTCACCTATTCATGTTGTAGTGGTATTAACAGAGGGTCTCCCATTACTCTGGCAACACTTTTCTTTCCTCTTTTAAATAAAGTCTCACAGGATCTTATTTAACAGTTTTCCCTTTCTGTCAAATATGACTGAAATTGTCCCTAACACAAACAAAAACCCCCAATCCTACCATAACAGCCGAACTAGTCAACATATGTACTATTTTCAGTTGAGGAAGCCAGGAAAAATTCAGAGGTATCTTCAAATTTCTTATCTAGTTTTCAACCAATGCAATGATTTCATAAGTAATTATTTAATTCCCTCATCAAAATGAGCAATGTGAATTCCACACATCTTGCAGAACAAACTTTGTACAGCTGGATACTGAAGTATAAACATCCCTGATAACATATCAGAGATTGAGACATAGAAGTATTTTGTCTCCTACAGTTACCAAAACTGAATGTGATACCCAAAATATTAGGAGATGCAAACCAAAGATGGCTCCAAGTTTCTAGCCTGTTCCTGCAATTCCAACACATGTATACATTGAAAATCAAATCTGTTTTAGTTGAAACGGAAATCAAATTACTATACCTGAACAAGAAATTTGTTTCTTAGGTGCATGGAACAGAACCCAAACTGTTAAAGCTTCAGGATCCTGAAACAGAAATTGACTTACTTTTCAGGAGGGAGAGAATGGGAGGGGAAAAACAAACAAACAAAACACCCACAAAACCCAAACAAAACTATACTGCTCAAAAAGGCAGACTCCCCAAAAATCATTATTGTGAAGTCAGACATTCAACACTGTCATTCTAGATAGCAAGCAACAGGAAGAATCAGCCAGTTACTCACTTGCCCATCATAGCTTGCATGTATCACATGATTTACAACTGATGGAGCTGCTATCTGAGAAACTGCATCCATCTGTTCATTAGAAGCATTAATTGGTTCCTTGGAAAAGGTGAAGCAGCGCCAAGCTACTGCATTCTGTCAAAGAAATAAAATATTACAAGTATTAAATCTCTTCTTGTCACTAACAGCAATGCTGATGAAGCTGACAAATGCAAGACAAGTTTTGAATGATGCAAGTAGTTTGGAAAAAAAATAATCAAAAATTAGCCTGTAATTTTGGTAAGTATATGATAGTCCAGCAAACCCTCTAAAAACAGTAGGGGATCCTTCTGCAGCAAAAGGGGACAGAGTCTGCTTAGCTTCAGCCTTCAAAAAGTTTGACTGTTCAAGACCAAACACCACTAGTCCCCGAGACAACCTGTTCCATCTTAACATAATGCCAGTCCTTTATTCCTCTCCTATGGGAGGAAACAAGAGCTGCTCTTTCCAAGGCACAAATCAGCAGCCAGCCCAGCCAAAACCCTGAAATCTGCATTGCCACAGAGATGCAGAGAGTATTAAAATTCAGTTATCACAAGATGTTAACTTACACATACAGGAAGTTTTCTGTACTTACTGCATTAATAATAAGTCTTATTGGCACAAAAGCATGGGTTTTGTTGATTAGTTTTAGGGGAAGAGCCTTCCAACTGCCAGAAGTCAAGTCACCAAAATCCAGACAATCTCCTTTTCCTGTGTCCACCTGGTTTTAAGGCAAAGCAAAAGTCAGAAGGAAGGAACACCTCCAAAACACACAGTACCATACAAAGGCACCAAGAAAGTAAGGATGTTATTCATCTATTCCATCCTCTTGATGCTATACCCACATAGAACACACACCTTCTGCCAGGAGTAGGAGGAGTCTAAGAAATATGTTTTCCTTGATATTAAATGGGGCTACAGCCAATTGGCTGAATTGATTCAGGCAAAATATATGGGAGATAGCTAATCTTAGTCCACCAAAACCCAATATGCAATCAAATTATTTTGACTACTTTAAAACAAAATTAAGCTTAAACCATGATTATTGCTAGCAATTAAGAAATGTCAGTTTTAGACAGTTAAAAAGTCACTTCAGCAATTAAAAGCTAAGAAAATAACTAAGGGGCAGTTAACTTTTGCTAGCTTAAAAACATTTAAGTGCCATGATCTGCAGCAAGATATAGCTTTTATTTGTTACTTTTTCCCCATCTCAAGAATGTAACAAGACATGCAGAGATTGAACAGAGGGTTTAACTTTAATTTAAATATGACAAGCTTGAACTATATACTATGAAGAACATGGAGAATGGAGGATTTTTCAAATTACATGTCAAAGAATTAAAAATTTGCATTAAATAAAAATTTATGGAAGAAACATTAAAAATCATATCCATTCATGTGCATTCATCACTTTAAAACATATATTTAGCTCAAAAAAAATAAGCAAATCATCTTAAATGAAAAAAAAAGATTGTTAGCTGTGGCTAATACCTGAAAACTTTACTTTTATCAACTGTGTCAAGACTACCATGGAATTTGTTCAGGCACCTCCAAAAGTACCATCAAGGCTTTTTCTGCCTGTCCATACTCTTAAAATTAGGACCACATGAAGCCAGATGTAATTCTTAATGTCACACTGTCTTGCACCTGGTTGTTTTTCATTATAAGACTCAAGACAAAAGCATTTTAAAAATACACTTACTTTTAATTTTTAATTAGTCCAAAATAAGAAAATATTCTCTACAACCATAAACAAGCTAGAAGTAGTAAGAAACTAAGACAAAGCCTTCTTGAGGTAAAAAATAAAGACATCCTTGTAATTGGAAATAAACGCTTTTTATTACACTTAATGCCCAATCTGACACAGCAGATACTTACTTAGAAAGCATTAGACATTAAAAAATCTCACCTAGTCTTTTAACAATGAAAAAGTAATGCATTTTAACTTATTCTTTCCACACAGAATCCTTCAGTTCCAGCTAGGTGCTTTTCCACAACTAGAACTTCCCAGATAGCAATAAGCTACTCAAACATTTTCTTATATTCCCTTCTCATTCAAAACATACGAATTTCCAGGTTTCTTTGAGGAACAACTTTGCATTCCTATTCTTTTCTAGTGTCATTAAATTAACCCTTCATCAAAGTGCAACAAAAAGAAGACCCACAATAAGCAGCTGCTTACTTCTAAATTGGGATTTTCAGCAACTGCTGTCAGAACCACCCTGCTGGCCAAAGCTTCTGACTGGACGATTGTCTCAGCATCTGCAGACACAGGCCAGGATGAAACATTGAGGATGCACTGAAAGATCCCAGCATGGGAAGGCAAGAACAAGATCTTCAGGTCGTTGGTGGAGTAGGATCCTACAATGGTTTTGTTCTTGAAAACCAGACACTGGTATTTCATAGGATCCATCTGAAAAACAAAGCACTTGTCATTTTCAAAAGGCCTGTTGCTAGAGGACAGTTCCTTTCCAAATATCACATTTGTCTGGCACCACTGCTCAGCACAGACATCTTGCATATGTTTCTCCTCCATTTAATTAATGTATCTTCATTTTCATGGCCCATTTCCATCCCACTCCACTGCAGGCCTTTTAATTTAAAGTGAAAATTGCTGGGGCTTCTTCCCAGCATCTCGTGAGAGATTGACACTGGGAAAATGGATTAATAAGTAAAACCCTCTGAGAAAGAACAGCAGTGTATCTCAGAGTTAACTGAAAAAAGTAGGTTTTAATTATACTGTGCAAACAAATGCATGTATTTATTACTGGAAACAACTGTAAAGCAAGTTCATTTAAAAAATCACCTCTTGATACAAGAGAATCTCTGTTTAGAAGAGCTGCATAAAAGGTTATGATCCTGAGTGATTAGAAAACTGTGTAACAAACTGTAACTCCCACATACACATCTCTGTGTGTGTGTGTATGCACACACACAGTTGTGGCTTGGTGTTCTTTAAAGTGGAAATGTTCTGAGAAAACGAGATCAAAACCAGAAATCAAACTTCTGGAAAGACACAAGCTACATCTGCTAGAAGAACATACCTGAGGAGGGATGTGATCAGAATTTATAAGACTGACAAGCTGCAATATTTGAGTGAATCACTGCCTGACATTCTTCAGTAATACAGACAAAATAAAACCAGCAAGAACCAGATTTACTTTACACAATCTACAACTGAGCTGAACTGTGGACAACACTACATAATTACAACAGATTAACTAGATAAAGAGTAGTCTGCCAGAAACTAATAAGAACAGAAATAATATCCAATACAAAATTCCCAAGTATCAAACTGCCAGGAGCTCAGAGTATCCTAGGCTTGTACTGTTGTTATATTCTTCTCTATTAAGTGCATTCATCAATAAAAGAAATTAAATCAAACTGATGGACCTTTAATGTAACTCATTCTCATGTTCTTGAGATATTTTACTTCTGGAACTATTACTGTGATAACAGAAGTAGATAGAATTTAACAAAATTAAAGTGCAAGACAAGCAGTTTATGACCTACAAGCTACCCACAACCCACAGAACAATCCATTTAGCTTGAAGCCTGCTCCAAATACTTCTCATTCTCCATTACTCAAGATCTCCTCATTTTGAGAAAAATAGGAGCAAACTGCCGAAAGTGTTTTAGCAGTAGCAGTCCTGAGCATGGATGCTTTCTTTCCTAGCATGCACAAAGGTGGGAATGAATAACCAGTAAAGTCAAACCTGCCACACTTTATGCACATAATACATTTCTACAAGTCACTCCCCTGGTGTGGCATTTACCTCACAGTCTACTTGTTAAAGGAAGTCAGGTGGCCTGGCTGAAAGAAGGTGGCACTGCTTTTGTGCATATAAACTATAACATAGGGAGAAAATTGTCAATCTGTAAAGAGAGCTCTAATTTTAACATTTGACATATGGTAAGAGTAAAAGAAAAATCTCTTACCTTCTGCCCATTCACTGAAACACTGAGGATTCCAATGCTGACCTGCAACCACCGGTCAGTTGGATTATAAATGCTAAGAACTGTCTGTGAAGCAATTCCCACACAACAGGCATTAGGGAACTTCAGTTCTTCTGGTACTTTTATATGTCCTTTGGAAGAAAAGATGCTCCTGTTAGTTACAAGCACCCAGAAGCAAAGCAGCATTCAGGCTGCCACCATGTCAAGTTTATGAACTCATCTGACAAATTCTCCATTAGGGCAAGGAAACATTTGGCTCCTTCAGTTCTCTTAAGGATGTTTTCCACAAGTCTAAAATTAGAAATTTCAATCATTTCGAATTTGCATCTTAAAGTTTTACTGTCACAAAAACAAATACTTATGGAAATAGCATATTCCATGCAGCCCACAAAGTGTACATATATACATATATATACACACACACCTTATATAAAGTACTTAATGGTCACAATTTAATCAGTACTAGCCCAACTCAGAAAATTTGAATATCCTATTACATCATCTTGTTAGTATAAAAATAGGCAAGGAGTAAGAAGTTCAAATTTCACTATTTTAAAATGCACCAACAAGATCAATGATTTGGAATAATCAATAAATGAGTACTAAGCTGTCACAAATTCAAAGCTTCAACCCCACTAGCTTGTCATTTAGACTGAAAGAATTAGCCAGAAAAAAAAGTATAGCAAAAAACCACTAACAAGATTGTAGATTAAAAGAAGCCTTTAAAATGAAACAGTAATTTGCATCACTTAGGTTTCGAGCTAAGTCTAGATACAGAGAAATGGCAGAAAGGACAGAAGAGTCTTATCTTTCCCTTCATAACCAGCAAACAGGTTGAACCCTCCACACTCCTCGGAGGTCTGGCCTTCATCAAATGCTAATACCAAATTAGGCTGGAAATAGAAATGTCATCTCCTTTCCAGAAAAAAATATAATGGAATTTCAAGAGCATGACTTGTCTTGCCTAGCTTGAACTGCAGCTAGGATTTCTCTTCCTCCTATGAAAGGCAGTTCTAGATCCTTTACACAAACACAAAACAACTGAATATTGAAGAATGGTGAAATTCTTCTAAATTATCAGAAATTTCTTTTAAGACCATTAGGGGAGCTACAAGTAGAGACACTGAATTCAGAGAACATCATTAAACAAGGAAAACTAGTAACAGTGTTTCTTTAAATAACAAAGTTTGCATAAACAATAATTGTGGTTACACTTAGTAGCCATCTTAATTTTATTTACTATAATACATGCAATGTCATCATCACCATTCTCATCCATGGCTGTATTTCAACCACTGTAAAAAACACACTTACCAATCCCAGGTGACTTTGACAATTCCCACTCACTTCTACCAGCTCCAAGAGGTTGTCCAGTACAAGGTTTTATATTTAAGATATTATTATTCCATGAAGTAGAGTGTGGATTATAAAGTGAAGCTGCACCCAAAGAGCCAGGACCAATATTTGGACCTAAAGGAATTCCTACCATCAGAGGATTCTCAACATTTCCTGCTGGGATAGCAGAGCATGGCAGCCCTGCTGGAAGGCCAAAACCTGCAGAGCTGCAGCCATGAAACTGAGACAGAAGTGCATTTCCAGTAGATTGTACAGTTCCCAGATGCTGTTGTGCAAATGGAGCTGTAGCAAGAGAATGCCCTGTAAGCAAGGTGGGAACAGAAGAAGAAATCCCTTGACTCTCAGAGGTAGTGACATGGGGTTTTACAGTTGATACAGGAACATAATGTTCACCAGGGGAGTTCTGATTGCATGGCAAACAAGGGTTTAATCCAGAATAGGCAGGTAATTTATTCCCAGATGGTAATCCTTCTCTCTGTGCTTTGTTTGGTTGGTCCTGACACACTTCTTGTGCATCAACATTGACAGGAAGTGACTGAAAGGTGCAGAGTTTACTCAGTAAAGCTGATTTAACGTGGTCTAGCTCTTTAGGATTTGCTGGCATATTTGAAGGAATAGATGCAAGCTGCTTTGCATTCTTCAGAAAACCTTCTTTGGATAGTTCTTGATCCAGTACATTATCAGGATTTCTTTGAAGACCCACAAGTTCACTTTCTTCTTGTTTCTGGTCAATACTATGTACTGCTTCTTTTCTATTTCTTTGCCATGAGTGGTCTTCTAGATTTTCCTTTGTATGTTGCTGCAGAGGAGTTGGGCTGGCCCGAATTATTGTTGTGCTCAGTTCACAAGCATTTTCACCCTAGCAAACAAAGATAACATGCTGTATTACATATTTTAGAACATCAATAGGGTACATAAGTCAGAGCCTAATACTGGTATTGCCTGTTTAAGAAACTTTTCTGTCTGATCATTACTGGTATTGCTATCCAACATAAATAATCCAGTTTGTCAAATCTTGTCTAAGTTGTACTTTTGTAACTCTTGGTCTTGGACTTGCAAAAGAAAACCTGCAACTTCAACCTGTCTGCTATCTAAAGTCACATTCTACTGTGGGATAGAGTTAATTCTCTTCACAGCACTCTCTATGGTGCTGTATTTTTAGATTTGTCTTCAAAACAACATTGATAACACACCAGACATACTTGCCAGACTTTTTTAAGAAAAAAAATAAGAACTCAAAGGCCTTGAATCAAATCACTAATCAAAAAGTATTAGTCACCAGTCCTGAAAAGCCTCATCCTCTGCAAATGAAAAGAGAAGGCAGAGTAGCTAGTATTGCTATTTCCTGTTAGAGAAATGCACAACTGATAGAGGTATTACAAAATAAAGGCAGTCACCCATATTTACACAGATATGTATGTAGTCATACAGGTTTTTAAGGCTTTGTCTGTCAGCTTTGTAAAGTTCCATCCACAATTACACACACTTGGGAAGGGGGGAGACATAACAAAAAGATTTCAGATTCCAAGGAGCACAAATTCAGATAAAAGATTGCCAAATATTTTAATCAGCGTAAGACTGCATGTCTGAACACAAATTTCACCCTCAGTGTACATTCTTTTCTAAAGCAATAAAAACAGTCAGAATGACTGTCAGAGGTAGAAAATTATATTTTCAGTCCTGAAAATGACAGCATAAGTTAAACTATGTATTTATAAATATGTCTCCAGAAAAAAAAACAAACCAGAAAAATTATTTTCCTAACAGTTGAAGCCAAACAGAAAGGGAGCCTCAGAAGTGAAGAAAGCAGAGAGAGATCTTGCAAAATACTACTGGAATACTGCACTACATTCCAAGAACAGAACGACTTAACAAAAATTTATGGAAAAAAATGAAAGGAAAAAAATACACCAACTCTAACTTTTGAAAAAGTTTGTAGTTCTTTGATTGTTTTACTATGTTTATATTTATTAGTGTGTGCATTTAGCACAGTTGACTCCAAAATTCAAATTTCTCAAAAACGCAGAAGCTGGAAAGCAGCAGAATACCTCTTCCTTCTGCACAGCATATCCTGAACTGTTTTGAAACCCTTACAGCTTTTCTAATTTACTTTGAAGGTTTGGTTTGGGGGCAAAGGGGAGGTGCTGTTCTGTGCTTCTTACCCAGTATGTCTCTGGATTATGTATCACTGCTGTGTTCTTATGGGTACTGTCAGGTGCAGAGACATAGGTTAATCTGCTCATGCTTGGACTTGAATAAACTGACTGAGGGAGCACATCCTCTTTGCAAGGAGATTCCTGACAATGTGATTGGCAAGTGAAGTCCTTTTCAGACCTGAAAAATAGATCCAAAGTATGCCAGTGTTAGAATCTATTTCTAATGCTGGCCTCAACAAAATCAATGCTACACATTAGCTATACCATTCTAGAGGGCAGTTTACTCAGCCATTCTGTTTAACACAGTCAGTAGAAATGAGAAAGCAACTCTGAATCAACCTTTACAAGTTCTGGCTTTGGTGTACATGAAACTCATTTTCATTGTATATAAGTCCATATAGGTAAAGCATCAGAGTTCCACAAGAGAACTCAGATGTTAAGGCCACAGAAACAACACAAATTATTAAAAGAAAGCAATGTGAATCAATATACTTGTATCTAACTAGATGAAAGAAAGTCAAATGAAATCATTCAACTTCCCAGGCATCCCACATTATTATTTCCTATTCACTGCTAAAATTCTCTTCCTTTCACACACCTGAAAACACAGGCTCTCTCACAACTTTGTTCAACAAGAAAAGCTAACATGACAACAATTAAAGTCACTAACAATTTTAACTGGAAATCCTAATATCTATATAACATGCCTGCAAAAATACACCTTCTCCTTCTCATACTAATTTCTGAGAAATGCCAGACAACCTGTAATGCAAATAACATGTACAAAACACAAACTATAGTTAAGTACCAAGAAATGAGCTTAAATTTTAAGTCAAAGAAATGAGTTGTCTCATCTTTTTATGAGACTGCACACAACTCTAAGTTTAAGACTTTAGAATTAATTTAGTTATAATCTTATGACACTTATTGTTATGGGAGCTCATTTAAGAAACGTTGTTCTCTCCATTGCTAAGAAAACCTTAAACTTTAGACACAATTAGGTATCAAAATACAAAATAGCCAAAACCAATACAAATATTTCTACCCATCCTCTCCCACAACAAGCAATGATACCAATCAGAGAACCAAAAGGAGTAAAATACTACTAAGTTTAAAAAACACATCTTCATTGGTCTATAGAATGTCCAGCTTAGTGTATAATGAAGTCTTAGCCTAAAAGATCATCTATAAATCTAGATCAAGGTCAACATTCAAATTAAAACCTGATCCCTAAACAGTCCTCATGAAGCATTAATTCTTATAACCTGCACCAAGAAATTTACCCTGAAAATGCTGTTCCAGAAGTCTCACTGGGAGAAGAGTGAATCAGAGGTGAAGTTGAAGGCCTGAAGCTGTACTGCTCACCCTCCAGAGGCTCTGAGTCACTTTCAGCTAGAATGGGTTTATGCTCTGCAAATAAACAGAATTTTAATAACAGTATTTATTTAAGCACAGGACACAAGTATACTATCAAGAAAAGTCTTTTTAACTACTAGTTGCATTTATATAGGTTTACTTACCAGTACTATTTTGGGAAGCTGGGGAGAGCTTCTCAAAAGTTACATGTTTCACATTCCCACTGCAAGGGGTACTGGCATCTTTGTTTCTCTTCTCTATTTTTGCAGTTTGCTTCCTTTCATCATTGTTCAATTTCTGCATAGGCTTTGCTGTTGTAGGACTTACTGAGACATATTTACTATATTCCTTGGCAGGTTTTAGGTTCCTGAGTGACAGAATATTTCCTGTACTTCCTTCCATCAACTCATTACATGGTTCAGGAACAACATTTGTTGCTTGATCTACTATTTCTCTATCTTCTCTTATACAGCATTCACTAGTGAGACTGCTGTTCTGGTAAGCAAGTGGACTTCTCTGTGCCACTTCTATTTTTGCTGCTGAGGGAATTCCACATGTGTTGGCTTCATTTCCATTAAGTGTCTCTGATCTAACATCAGCATCCACTGAATGCAAATGTCTACTATTTACTAAATCTGACAACTTTTCTGAATATTTAACATTATCTGCAATTATGTCTTTGTGGTTGGGAACACCAGACAGACCAGAAAAATTCTGACTGTCACTTTCTTCACTAAGATAATCCAGCAATGGCTTCTCTATTTCTTGTTTGCTATGATTATTCATTAAGTCTTCTGCAAGAGCATCCTTATGTTTATCTTTACCCAATAAAAAGGCATCAGATATGAGGTTCTCAACAGATGCTTCATGTTTCACAACACTCTCATATTCACTTTCATGTCTGTTCTCATCTGTTTTTTTGAGGTATTTTTCCATGTCAAATGAACTGTTTTCCTCTTTGCTGGATAATACCGCCTTAGCAGAGAGTTCCACCTCTTTAACAGTTCCAGGAAGGACCCGTGCTCTTTTACTTTTATTGGAGAGTGCCATCATCATAGCAGCTAGCTGGGAAGGTTCAGCACTGGTGGAAGCATTAGCAATAGCAGCTGCAATTGTGCTGATACTCAAGACAGAGTCAGAATTATTAGATAAGCCATCCTCCAACTTGTCTTTATGAATTCCATCCTAGAACAAACCAAAATGAGTTAAGCACCACCATAAGAAAATTTTTGTTTAGTGTTTTGTTTTCTTGCATTTCAGGATATGGCAATATATTAACATTCTTAGTTGTCACATTTTTAATTACCTGTGAAAAAGGAATGCTGCAATAGAAATAATTGTCATTCTGCTGATTTTTTAAGTCTAGTCCACAAAGGTTTTTGTTACAGATTAAATAAATATTGCCTGCTATGAAGCCTTTGTTCCTTTGAAACTTTTTAAATCCTAAAATGTTTTAATCAAGTTGAAAGAACTGGGAGTAAAATCCTATCAGAAGCAAACAGCAGAGAAGAAGCTACCATGACCAAATATACAGTAACCTCCCAATTAACTTTAAATCATCTGCCCCCACAGAGAGAAAACAAAGGGAATCCTACAGCTTTCACTATCACTCAAGTCTGATTTCTTCTTTACTTTTCACATTGGCCATTCTTAGCAAAGGGCATGGAGTAGGTACATAATCTCAGACTACAGTCTCTTTCCATCTCTCTCAGATGGATACAGATTCAGGAGGTATTGAAAACATTTGTCCTCCTGTAGATAGGCATGCACATCTTCACAACATCCTCATTACAAGAGAGCTGAAGTATGAAGCAGGGAAGTGGACCATGACTGGAATGGAAACTAGCTGAACTGCCAGGCTCAAAGGGTTAATCAGCAGAACCATCAGCAGCCCATCAGGAGGCCAGTCACTCACTGGTCAGAGTAGCCTGGGGATCAAGACAGGGCCCAGTACTGTTCAATGGCTTCATTCAAAATGTGGAAGATGGGGCAGAGTGCACCTTCAGCAAGGTCCAACACCATACAAAACTGGGAGGTGTGGCTGATGTGGCAGCAGAGTGAGCTCTCACTCAGAGGGACCTCAACAGGACAGAAAAATGGGCTAAGAAGTTCAAAGGGAAATGCCAAGACCAGCACCTGAAGAGGAATAACCCCACACCCCTGTACAGGCTGTGGGCCAAGCAGCTGGAAAGCAGCTTGGCATTAAACTATAACAAGGAGTTGAGGGCCCTGGTAGCCAGGAAGCTGACCATGAGCCAGGCAAACAAGGCCAACAGCATCCTGGCCTGCATTAGGAGGAGCATTGCCAGCAGGCTTAGGGAGGTGACATTCAGGCAGAGAAGGTAGGTGTCTAGGACTCTCAAACTGAAAAGACTCTTTTTTCAGACTCACACCATGTTCATATTCTTAAATTCTATCAACTAAAAGATTTTATTCCCCTGCTAAAGACAAGCTGTTTCATTAGAAAAACAGAAGGGGAAAACACAGCTGAAATTCAGAAACTTGACTGCAGAACACCAACAGTCTACAAGTCTCTGAAAAATTAGGGGGTGACAGACTGAGCAACTCCAAAGGTGAGGCTGGAAGAAAAAGGAAAATGAGATGGTGATAGAAACACCTGACACAGGACCATGCCCTTCTAATGAAAGGATCCTAACAAGCAGTGGCACCTCCTACGATTCAAACCATCTATATAAAAAGCAGTGAGATGATATCAAAGTCCAAATTTAGTTGTATTCAAAAAAACATGAATAATGGGAATCATCTGAATTTTGCTTCAGTTCATAGTTGCACTTGGAAGAAAAATACATGAGAAATACCTTTTCTTTACTTTTGGTAGCAGCTTCTGTATTAATGTTTTCATGTAGTCCAGCAGCACTATCCACCCCAAGCCCTGATCCTTCAGAGTTGGTAAAATTTTCATGTTCTTTTGGCTGTGCTTCTAAGTCATCTAAGAACAAGAACAATAAAAAAAACCATGGAATTAATTTACAGCAAGCAAATTGTCTAAAAACCTGCATTCTTGGGATTACACATGCTCTCTTAATGCCACATAGCAAAAAAGAGCAGTTCCATAATTACCTGAGAACACCTCAGACAACTGTGAAATCTCATGGCCAGTGTCACCTCCTGATGAATCAGATTGCCTTAGCAAAGCAACAGGCTGTCTTTTCTTTGGAGATGTAATATAGTAACCAAAAGATGGCTATAAAAAAAAATCCCAGAATATAACATGAATAAATTCAATAAGTAACCAATAGCTTCAGTGGGCTTGCAAAGCAGTTTCAGCCCACAGTGCCTGAGCAGTACACTTCTTGTACCACTAAGAAATAACATGTGCCTCCTAGCATGGCAAATGCCTAATCTAAATACATACACTTCCCATATGCACATAAAATTAACTAACAACTGGCATGGATGAAACCCAGCTAGTGACTAAGCACCACACAGGTGTCTGCTCAGTGTCCCACTCTCCCCACCAGAAAGAATTGGAAAGAACAGGTAAAACTTATGGGTTGAGATAAGAACAGCTTAATAACTGACACAAGATATAAATGATAACTACAATAATTGTGATGAAAAGGAAAGAGAGGTGAACACAACCCAAGAGAAACAAGTGGTGCACAACACAATCACTCACTGCCCACAGACCAATACCCAGTCTGTCCCTGAACAGGGATCCCTGGCTGCCAACCAACTCCCCCCAGTTTTCAGACTGAGCAGGATGTTCTGTGACACAGAATATCCTTTGGTCAGTTCAGAGAAGTGCCAGGTATCTGACAGATGCAAGAAATACACAGATGTGGGTAAGGCAGGATCTAGAGGTTTACATTTTTACTGAAGCTGGGCACTTGCCTAGATAGTAATATCAATATCACCAGCCATTCAGAGATGCCCTCACTGTTCAAATACCCCTGTCTGAGCAGCATTTCATTCAGCTATCCTGTGGATCATTTGCTTGCACCTCCAACATGCACCCTGTATATGGTGTACTTTTCTCCCTCTAATCCCACACATAATTAGTACCTGATCAAAATGTGAGGATCAACATTCAACACTAGCACCAGCCAGCACTGCACACCAGAAATTTCCACTGGGAAAACAAAGTCAACCCAGACCTGTCACACACAGAGTCATCTTAAAATATTAGTACTCAGAAATAATTGGTTACAAAGCAGCAAAGTAGTGCCAGTTTTTGTTTTTCTTGTCTTTTCCTTGTCTCCATATTAACAGTAAGATACATACCCGTTTCACATCACTGCCTCCACCAAGACAACCAAGAGCTTCAGATCTCTGCCCAAAGAACTCTCCCAAAGACAAACGTAAATAGCTGGCATCTTTATCAAGAGCAGACCTCCTCAGCAGAACGCAGCTATTCGCAGATTTCCACGAGGTATTTGCTAATTCAGATGCATTTGAACTGTCTACCTTTCCTACCTGCAGACAAAAAGGCTTCAGAAAATGCAACTTTTAAATAAATTAGAGAACTATGCTGTTTACACTGACATCATTAGTTACCTGCACAAGCCTGTGTGCTTTCTCAAATTCTTCCTGGTCTTGTGCAATCATAGCTGCTGCTTCAGCTTAAAACCAAAGAGAACACTTATTAAAAGAAGGCATAAGTTACCAAGTACTGTCATTATTATTTGTCATCATTAAACTCAATTCTGATACATACTGCATTATATAATTCTAGATCTGATACAGTCTGGGACACACTAGGAGTTATTCCATCCCATTTTGGTGAGAAAAGTTATACGAATTTAGTTTGAAAGGAGCACTCACTGCACCTTTAGGAGTCAAAGTAAAATCAGCATTTAGTTAACTAACTTAGTGGTGAATAAAGAAAGTCTCTTAGAGCCTTAACCCCAAACTAAACTATAACTTTTCACAGGTTATGCTATACCCATACTAGCTAGAACCAAGCATCACATGGCTACTTCAGATCAAACCTTTTCTATATTTGGGGTTGAATTTTTTTCCATCAAGGTGGTACCTTTAAACTGGAGCAAAATAAACAGACTGGCTTGTACCAGTTCATGAATAACCTATGCAAATTTATAGACCAAATAACTCAATCTTACTTTTGAATTCAAATGCCTGTATTATTTTCACAATTACCATCTACAGAACAATTAATGGTTAAAAGTCTCTTCACCAAAATGATGTGAAAAACTCATCAAGAGACACTGTTCTACCACCTAACTGTAAGATCAATGTACCCTGAAGCTCATCAAAACACCAAAAATGTGTGCCCTTGTACACAGAGCACCCCTAGGCATAGAGGACACAGGGTAAAAGTTGAGAATGGGCACAAACTTGTAAGGTGAATACAGCTGCTGCCCATAAAATTACTCATGGGAAGTTGCAGTACATATTCTAAGGAAAGAGACAAAGTTGGAATACATCTTTATTGAGCAATCCAACTGCACCTCCTAAAGGCAACCTGGCACTATCAAGGACACATTGTTATATGCAGCTGGACCCTAAGTCAGCAGCAGTTCTTTCTTAATCTTCTATATAAGCCTTACTTATCAGCTTTCCACAGACTCTGTAGAGCACCCAACACTGTCAAGTGACCAATCCTGCACTACTGCACACAAGAATACACTGTGTGCACAGTTTGCTGATAGAGAGATGTCTCATAAATGAGACTCTGAAGAATCAGATGTAACATTTCCTTTCTGTCCTTAAAAATAAAATCTCTTCAGCTGTCAAACACCTGAGCACTGCAGACAAGCAGACTAGTAGCCAGAAGAATGCTAACCACATGGAATCTGTCAGAGTCTTATCATCTACTACAAAAGCAGAGTTGCTTTAAAAACCTATCAGGTGGGAAAAACCTAAACAGTCTTGGAAAAATTTGCAACAGTCAAATATTCTAATCACTTGACAGCTCAAGCCTAAGATTCAGGAAAGTGTCTAAAATACAATGGCATTTGAAAAATAATGGAAGAGTTCTACTTTACTGACATAGTAGTAGGAAGTTTCTCCCAAATGGGATAACATTTGCTTGAATCAACAGAAAACCACTACAGTGTTGAAAAACATTATTTCAGCCAGTCAGCTCTGTTTGGTAACTCGTTCAAAACAGAGTTAGACAGCATTGTCTTTGAAAGAAAGAAGAACCTTGAGTGGACCATGGGCATCTTGAGAATACATCAGCCTATCCATACATCACCTTTAGAAACCAGAAGAGATTAGGAGAAATGCTGTTGCACACATTGTTTGAATCTGTCTAACAAAACAGATGTGCAGATGGCATTTTGGTGCTAAGGAATTGATTTGTCTACAGCACTACAAGTGTTATCCAAACCTGTATGGCAAACACAGGGGCTCTCATGAACATCAGCCTGAGACATCTTAAGGATAATAACTTTCTGAGTAAACAGACCTTCTAGAATTCAACAGAGGGCCTAGAATTCAACAGAAGATGAGAGTCCTATAAAGTCCCTCAATGAGCTCCAACATTTCTCAGTACCAGGACCACTTTTCAGCATCAAGACATTCCCAACAAAATTCACAAAAACATCAGCAGCTAGCCAATTCAACACTTTCAAGTCTCCCAAATTTTGAAACTCTATTCACATTCTAGTTGATTTTGTACTAATTTCTCGTTTACAAATATTTCCTATCTTATAAGCATCATGCAATACAAAACTACTCTTCTTCTCCTCTTTTTGAGAGAAAGGGTAACAATAATTGAAGTCCAAAAGAAAAACTGTGGAAATGACAGGAGTTACTTCAGCTCATACAATAGGTACCAGTGGCACATGTTAGAATGCTTTTTGTTTTAAAACACTCTTCATAGGAAGAGTAGGAAATATGGAAAGAAGCTATCAATTATAAATAATGATATAATATCACTGTAGACTACTATCAGCATCAGCTTTCAAATAATTTGTAGTATCTAAAGCCTGGAAGCTTTGCAACACCAAATACTGATTTGTTGAAATGAAAAAAAAAGGAAGAAAATTTACTTAACATTATTACAGACAACAAGAGCTAACTAAAAAGGAAGATTACATACAGCCAGTAATGAACTCCTCATTTATTTTTTCATCTTCACACAGATTTAAATCTTGTTCTTCATCAAATGAAGTATAATATGCAAGATCAGTCACCCATTTGCCCTCTTCATTTTGATAGACAATGCTATGTGGTAAATCACCTGAAAGATACATCAAATGCTACATTATGGATTAAAATAAAAAGGAATATAGCAAAATGTCTTAATTTTAGACAAAGTTCACTTGTCAGAAGTCGGCAATGAGTTAAAAAAACAGAGCTCAAGTTGCTGCAACTGTAAGCTTAAACTAGTTTCATCAGCAAATAAGTAATAGTTAGGGGCAACACACAACAGTCAGTGCTTCTTAAAAAACAAGCAAGTCAGAATTAATCCATACTACATTGATTTTTATTACCAACTCCTAAAACTAAACAAAAATGCCTAGCTTACAGTATTATTTCTTTTTTCATGCAACAGAGTATGATCACAATGGCATAGATAGATTATATCTAAAGCATCCTACCTTTGTCTGTTGCAGCTAAACTGAAGTTCTCACAGCTGTCCCCAGCTGGAGACAGGTAAGTATCAGCAAGACCAACTCCACATTCAGTTGCATCTGCACTAACAACTTCAGGAGTGGTGTCATGCCCCAGAAACCCTCTTGCTGAGTGTAGCACTTCTGCAGCAGAAGCAGCAGCCTGACAGTCAGAGGAGTGGATTTCTTGCTTTGGAAGGACATGTGAGACATCAGTTTGACAGCTGTGGGTGCACTGGAGGTACAGGGAATCCAATCGCAACTCAGCAGCAGCGCGGGGCTCCAGCACAGCTCCAGCACTCACGGAATTCTTTGAAAGCAATCATCATTTGAAAAGTGTCAGAAGTGCACTTGTTCACTGTGTGGACTAACAGTTCTAGATGCAAAACAGTCCAAGTTAACTTTGTTTGAAAAACATACCTAAGACCAAAGTGTTACTAATTTTTTGCACAGAAAGGTTGGGGGTTAGCTGAAGAAGCAGGAAGTTTTCAAACACACTGCCATCTACTACAGGCTTACTCTATGTGACTAATAGGAATTTTATGGCAATTTCATACCATTTGCTGTAGTGCTCTGGGCAGCTCTTAACTTTGCACAGGACATCCAGTTATCCCTTGATTTTGTGAATCTTCATCACTAGCATTTCCAGAGTCTACTCCTGTCATTCCCTCATAACCGGCAGAATCTTGGAAGTTCTCCTTTAAATAAAAAACACAAAATACTTAAGTTACACTACAACAGATATACAAAAGGAAAAAAATTAACACTACGGGGTCTTTTAGAATTTTAAAAAATTCTCTAGTAGGAAAGACATTAATGATACTTTGTTCACTGATTTGGCACCGCCATAGCCAGCACCTCTAACCAACCTTTATCACCAAGGACAATAGTTCCTGGCTATGCCAATCCATGCACCTGCCTCCAAGGGCATACACAGGAAAAAGATTGGAGGATCTCTTCTTATTCCTATTACATCCTCTCATTGCCTCTAACATGGGTACTGTGCTATTCCTCTTTCCCTTCTGACTGACCCATTGTTGGATGAGGGCTCCAAATCAGACCCAGAGCCCCTGTACCTACCCCACTGCCTATAGTGAAGCAGGGACATCTTGCACAAACAGAGAAGACCCAAGACCAGAGAGGAGAGCTCTTTTATTCTCACTCTTCAAACCACTTATCCCTTCCTTCATCTCCAGCCATAGCAACTGGCAGCCTATCCAGACTGCTTGTCCAGGGTTAACATCACTCCCCACACAGCGTGGAAACTCTGATGTCAGATGGGAAATTTCTGGAAGCTCAGAAGCTGCATGTCATTTAACTGTTTAAATCAATCACACTTTTCTGGCCAAGCATGAGACTGCCAGGATTGCATCCATTGTTGCAAAGCCAAGAAAATGGAAAGGCACTCAGCTCCATTCCAAACAGGTTGCCAGGGATTAACTGTTGCTCAAAGGCAAACCACAAGCCAGCCTGTTGCTGCCCTACATTTACCTTTCACACACTTTCCAATTATTTAACAGACTTATTTACTCTCCTGGAAACACAGGTCTCTGTGTTGCTACACACTTAATAATACCTTGGACACTGCTATTTCAAGAATAAAAAGTGATCAAAAAGATGGTTTAGAAACTGGTTGTAAGATAAAAAAGAAGTGCCAGCATGTTGCCTTAATAGCTATATAAACATAAAAAAACCCCCAAAAAACCAGTTAAAACTAACTGTATTTAAGAACATCAACAAATGTAACTACTGAAAGTTCATTTAACATGTTTAAGGGCCATTGGGCATGCTGAGCTTTGAACTTTAAACCTACTTGAAATAAGCCATTTTCAGAAAGCTTTAGTGCTGCACAGCATTCTGAGAGTTTCTGCAGGTTGGTGTCTCCTCTTGTCATTTCTGGTTGGATCAGCTGCTCAAAATACGCTTCTAGTTGGTTATCAAAGAATTCTTCATCATCAATATCATCATCTATGGAAAAAGAAAAAATACCCTTTTCACTTTCAACAGACATTTTATACCACCTGATATTCTATCAGAACAACTCCCTAATTTACACTGAACACTGAATTGCATGATGAAAATGTGTACTTTGCACACTGACCAGGAAAAATAAAAAGATCAGTTAGCTTCACCAGTCCTGGAACCCTGAATAGGCAAATATTCCCAGTTAACAGCTGTGGCAGTGTGTGTGGTTAAAGCCACAGCATGTAAGCCTGAACACTGGTGGAAGGGAGCTCAGCACACTGCCCTCTGAGACAGTTATTCTGTTTAGGGTGACACTGTTACCCATTCCATCATTCCCTTGGGTTGCTGTTTGCATCTCTCCCCAGCCCTCAGCAGAGACATCCAGCAGCGCGGCTACAAACAGCTACCAACTCCTCAGCAGGGCAATTAAAAGTAAACTTTATCCTCTTGAGTTGGGAAAAAAAACAAACAGTATTTTTACCCAGCAAACTATTAACTTCATTCTTATACACTTAACACTCAAGTGAAGTTATGGAACAAGAAAGAATAAAACAACTTCAAAAGACAGTGATGACATCTGGAGATGCCACGGGAGAAGTGCAGTAGCCCTGCTTCAATGCAGGGCTGCCAGACCTCACAACAACAGCAAACCTGCTGATCACTCTGCCTTCCTCAGTGCACCTAAGAACAGGCCCTGTCACCCTTCATGTCATGGGAAAAAGCATTAATGAAGAAGTGCATGTTTGTCCTTCAGTAGCTGTCACTGGAAGGGCACAGAAGGTTCTAAACTCTTGGTTAGTGATACAGAACTCAAGAGTCATTTTTATGCCTGCAGGTAAACTGGACTTCCAACTTGGATACCCCACATATGCAGCACCTCAAGAGAGCTGACCTGAAACTCAAGCACAAGTCCTTTCTAACTGCATGGGTGTGCTCTTCACCACAGAATTTTATCTCTACTATTCTGACCTGATAATGTAGCTAGGGTTACCACTTTATTAAATCAATGCCCACATTGCCCCCTATATTTTTGATTCACAGTAACTAAGGACTATTGTTCAATTTTTTAGACTAAAATTCCAGTTGTGATCTTCTCTGACAAATTCCACAACCGACTCCTGTTACAATTTAAAAATAGTCGATTTTCCAAAAAACACAGGTTTTAAAAATACTTTTTACTAGTTTTTGATCAAGCATAATCTGATATTAAATACTTAATTAAAACAGTAACTTTCTTCTCAAGTATGCAATACCATTGAGACAGAATTACAGACTCAGCTACCAAGAGTTACAAACACACCTACCAGTGGCATCTTCATCTGAGCTTGGAAGAGATGAGAGCTTCTCATTTTCCAAAAAACTTGAAAGACTGTTGCTGAGATGAACACTTGTCATAGCACCTTCTATCAGCTTTTCAGAAGGTTCAGATGGACCAGCCTGTGAAAAGTACCCATAGAGAAATGTTCCTAGGAATTACTAACTACTGTATAAATTCAGTTAATAATAAACAGTTAGTGAGGTTAATCATATTCCAAAATTCCACACAGTTTTTTTTCCTACTTATCCCAGCAAACACCCTAGTTCCAATGGACTTTGCCTGCTAGCTTCCAGAACTGATGCACACAAAAAACACAGGTTCATAAAGGGGGAAGAGCAAAAAAGCACCTGAGGGACACCAAACTTAAAAGACCTCAAAAATGAAGTAATGAAACACTGCATTAAAGAGTTTACACTTGAAAAAATTCCCTCCCTCATTCTTTGAGCTGCAATCCCAACTTAAGTGTACAAAGACACCTCTCAATAGTTTCCTATGCTGTTAAAACAGTGCCTCTTCAGAAACTGTACACCCAGATCCAACCTTTATTGGAAATTTCTCCAAATGAGCACACTGAATTACTCAAAGTAATATTTCAGCTGAATCTAGCTAACTGAAAATATTCTATCTTTTCTATAGCTAAATTATTTTTAAAAACAGCAGGATGTAATGTCTGGTATAGATTTAGTCTCACACCCTTTGTGATGAACCCACAGCAAAAAAAGCCAAAGTTCAGAAAGTAAAGAATTTGAAAGGAAGCTAAATTATGGTTTTTGGAAGACAGCCTGCAAGCATTCAACTGCAACTCACTGACCACTGTGGCCCCTACAAAAATCAAATGACAGAACACTAACTCAAAATACCAGCTGACACACTAAGGAGTATATATGGGACAGCATTTGGCTGCAGCCTGACACAAACTTTCTACAAGGACAGGAGAATCCCCATTCCTGTCAGTGTTGTATCTCTGCACTCAAAACTGTCAGCTTCTCTAACACAGTAGATAAAAACAGCTGAAGCATAACCCCACCTGTCAATACCTGCAGCTATTTCCCAGGTCTGGGACAAAGACACACACACACCAAAAAAAAAAAAAAAATACCAAGGCAGCAGGAAGATGGTGTTGTTACAAAAAGTGAAAAAGTCATCTGAACTAATACTCCTCAAAGTAATTAACAAGTACAGGGGTAAGTCAAATCAAGCTGATGTTGTCTACTTCAATTTCCAAAAGCATTCCAAGAAGCTCCTCAAAAGACTTTTCACTAAGGTAGACAACAACTGGATGAGATGTAAGGTCCTTAGATTGACAAAGAACTACAAGAGAAGAAAAGCTAGGAGCAAACAACAATTTTCACAACTGAGAAAGATTAGATGGAGTCATGCTCCCACAGTACTAATTAAATTTAGTGATCTGCAAAATGGAGGCAAAGTGAGGCATGCCAGCATCTTTACAGACTTAAGGAATACACAATACAAAATAATAAACACAGTTCCATTCCCTCCCTCCTCCCCTCACAGAATTAAATCCATTATAAGATTAGTATTAGAAAACATTTCATTTCACTGTGTTTGGAAAAGCTTTTACCTTGCTGTTCTTAATGTCTGGAAGAAAACATATTCCAGATGGCAAAGCTGAAACAAAAGGAAGTGGTGTAAGCAGCATTTTGGTAGTGTAACATGAGAACATAATAAGTGCTAACTGTTCTCTAAGACACCAGACTGGGCCTCTGGAAGGTCTTGGCATACACCATAGAATTAACCCAAACACACACATTACCACAACACCAAAGCTTGTATGTTCTTATGACAGTGACCTAAAGGATCTGTGAAGAGTTAAAATGGCAGGGCTTCAACAGGCCCAGAACTCTCAAAATGATGAAAGATTCACAAGGCAGTGAAAGAAAGTAAGGAGTACCAGTCTGTATTAGCAGGAGGAGGGACAAGTCTTCTGTTCCACCACTGCATTACATCTACTGCCCCAATTCTTTCTTAGGATCATTTTAAGCAGCTTCCACTTGTGTGTTATACCCACACATAATCCACTTGCAAGTCCCACAAGACAGAGAACATTTTAGACATGGACATACAGATTTTAGCAAAAAAGGTTCCTAATTCTTAAGCAACAGTTGAGAATAAAAGGCAATTTCCAAACAGGAAGTTTAAACCAAATAACTAAATCTGATGGCCACTATCAAGTCCAAACTCTGGGCAGTCCCAGTTTTCCAAAGCATCATCATTTCGTTGCCATAGTTACTGCCACTTCCTCAAAACTACAGCAATAAATGACTGAAGTCAACACTTTCCTGTTAAAGGTGTTTTTTATAAGTCTATTTATATTACAGGTCACAGTACTTTTTAATTGAATATGTTATCTGTCAAAATTATTAATACCTCACAAAAACCTAGGCAAATACTCAAAGCTTAGAAAAGGGTAATGACTAAAAGTATAAATTTGCTAACTATATTTACTGAATTTTAAGGGATAAGTAGAAATTAATCACAGAACTGGCATCAGCAAAAACCCCAAACAAAAAGACATGCTCTTAAAATGAGTTTTAGAATATTTTTTTGCTTCCAGTACTCTACCCATACTTCCAAAAAAGTCTAGTTTTCACAGCAAGTATACAAAACTACTTTTTCATGCATAACCTCACTAAAACAATATGTTTCCAACATCTACAGCTGCAGTTAAAGACATCTTTTACAGGTTGGAATAGGGCAAAAAGAGATGCTAGTTAAAATATAATCTTGCAGCCTTACACCTACTGAAATAGAAGGGGTAGAGAACAAGTTACATACACTTCTTCCACAAAGTTCCTGGAATCAAGTCAGATTACTACTGGCATTCTAGTTATGGTACTCTATAGTAAACATTATTTTCACCTGCTTCCTGTCCAGCTTTGTACTTCGAGGAAAAAATCCAAGAACATATCAACCACAAGCTTCCTCTGTTTTCAGTTTGCTCAAATCCAAGAGATTACTTCTCAAAATGCTTTTACAATCTGCCATAAAACAGTCAAAGTTCCAAAAGACATCTGTAGCATAAAAAGCTAATTGCAGTGACAGGAAGTCTAAGTTTTTTCTTAAAATTTAATACCTTCCAATCGCTCCAGTGGCAAAACTTCACGATGGGTACCTTGATTGAGATTTGAATGCTCAATGACATTTTGATCTTGCTCTCCATATACTGAGTGGGATTCTTTCAAGCTAACACAAGTTGGCTGAGGCTCTTCAATTTGTGTAGCAACTTCCCTAGAAAGAGAATTATTTCCATGAAAAATCAGTGAGCTACATAGAGCAACATTAGGATATAGCATCTCTCTAGATAAAGATTTGATAGTCTCCAAATGCTTTGTCTCAGTCAGCTGTATCCAACAGCATACATTCCAGAGACCTGGCATTTTACAATAAAGGAATAATATCAGGATTACAAAGACTTCTGTTTCACAATCTAAACTGTGAAACAAATACTGAAATTTCATGCAACATATGCCTCTCCACCTGTTTGTTCCCCTCTTTTATTTCTGTAAAAAGAGGGAAAAGTGTAAGGAGAAGAGGGTGTCCTCTGGGCTAGTTCCATGATCCATTTGAGACAAAGTCAAACCCTAGACAAGATTTTCCCAAGTCCACAACATCACCAAGCCTTTTGCAATACTAAATTAGGGACTACATTGTAAAGACCATGACTTACTGAAATTGCATGTAGTTAAATAACAGCTTTTCCAACTATGCAGGAAAGTTATTCTGGTTTTACAAAACTTCCACACAGGCAAATAAGCTAATCATGCCAGATGTCAAAATCTCCACATTGAGTGAACTGAACCATATTTTTGCTTCAGTATTTTAGATAAATAAATGAAACTGATGTTTGAGAGTCTAAACCACAACTGTTCCAGGTTCTGTGTGTTCTGTTTTTTCATTTGAGTACAACCAAGGCACTGACTCCCTCTGAAATCCTACATTCTTTGTTTTATAGGGACGTACTGCCTAGAGTGCAATTTTATCAGTGAGAAAAACACACATTCACGTTTCTATCACAACAGGAACAAATCTGACCTTGGTTAGAATAGCCTATGCAACAGCTTCCAACACTTCCACCACTTAGCAGTGCTTTCCCAGTTTTATCACTATCAGTAATTATTTCCTAAGAACTACCAATCACTGAGGCTACAAGGAAGGCAAATTTAATAGAAACTGTTGTCTCTTTCTGTATACAAACTGCATGATACTTACTCAGAACATATTTAACCAGTGCAAAATGCCATTCACACACCTGACATGAACCAGAAAGATCAGCTTAATTCTAGATTATGTAAAGTGAACTAAGTAAACGCAGGCCACATTCAAATAAATCAATTAAATAATCATGCTTAGAACACTTTTAATTAGTGTGGCAACAAAACAAAACCTCACAGTTTAGAAAACATCACTTGTAAAGATTCATTCCTGTCATGTACATGAAGTCCAATCAGTCAAACAAACAGCAGAATGCTGCTCCTGTAGGGCTGCACAGAGAGCTTCCACATGGCCTGGCACTATCCCTCTTCAGCAAACGTGGAGGAGCTGTTTTAGTAGGAAAAGCTGCCCAGGCTGCCAAACAGGGTAAGCAAACAGGCTAATGCACAGCTGAGCTCTCCAGTTACTGCAATCCAGCAGTAAAAGCTGCTGCTTTCAATTCTCCAATTCAGCTCTGAAGTAGCCCATAATGAGGCATATAGCACACATAAATACTACATCCTGCATAGTGGGAGCTGCATTTTAGCACAGAATCAGATTTTAACTGCCTCACTTACGTGTCATCACGAAAGCAGAGGGCAAATCTCTCAACTGGCTCAGGACTACTGTGAGAAGATCCTGATGGAGGTGAATGTTTCCCTTCTAAATAGGATGCACAATTATCAGAAAGCCTGGAAATGTGGGGAGGAAAAACACACATTATAATCATTCTAATATGCACTGCTCCTGTGTTCCAAAGAATTAGGGGGAAAAATCATATTGATGGCCACTTATTTCCTGTAAGTTAAGTTACTTCAATATTTTAGTGGTTTTTAGCTAATCTGTATTTACAGATACATTTATGCACCCACAATGATCTTCTCCAGTCTTCTGTAGCTCTTTAGAGAAATACCACGTTATAGTTTTTAGTGGCTAGTGGTGTCCTCTAAGACAGGGTATTAAAGTCTCATCTTACTTGTTGCTAAGTTAGAGGACAGAAGTGCAAAGGGTCCTAATTGTTACTCTTTGCTGTACTCGTTGCTAAGTTTTAATTCTTATGCATAACACAAGTTGTTATGCTGCCCTTTCTAAAAGGAGCCAGATTCAGGTAAGTTCAGTGAACAGTTAAGAGAGGTAAGAGAACACACATACAAAAAACACATTATTCTCTACACAACTTCAAACTTTAGTAAACTCAAGAACTGAGCTGAAAGAAACTTGAGTGTTATTAGTCTAAAAATGAAATTACTCTTAAAGGGCAATTTTTGCAACCGTTAAGTATTTTACTAGTTATAAATTAAACGCAGACTTTTCACGGGTCATACAGACAATCCTATGGTCGCTGATTACAGAGACACCGATTGCTAAACAGTTTTATCACCGACCAAGCAATCCGTGAAATGAATTTTTCCTTTCCAAAGTCAAATGCTTCCAACCGTTCAACGGTTTTTCCACCTTCCCGAGTGGCACCCAGTGACACCTCACCTATTGTCACCGCCCGCCTGGCTCCGGGCAACAGTGGAGGCCGCCACAGGCAAGCCCGGGTTGGAGGAGACGGTGATATTCTCAAAGGCGACACTCGCGCTGCTGTTGAAGGAATGGCCCAAGAAGCTCGGGAACGTCTCGTCGGCGATATTCCTGAAATCTTCCATCCTCCTGCACAGGCTGCCTGGAACAGGACCCGGCCCGGCAACACCATCAGCGCCGGTCCGGCAGCATCTGCAAGCAGGACCCGGCAGGAGTCAGCGCGCTTTACTCACACATCGCTGCCCATGGCCCGGGGAAATCACCCCGCTTTAGCCACAAACGTGCTCAGGAATCATTCCCAGTCCTCTCCCACGAGTTCCCAAGAGTTTCACAGCCCTCCCGGACCGCCCAAAGAGAGCGGCGCTGCCGGGGCTCTCCGAACGGCGCAGCGAGGCGTGCCAGCCCGTATTTAGCCTGGAAAGGCGCCCGGAGCGGGGCAGCCAGAGCTGCCTTCCTCCCTCCCCGGCCCTGCAGCGAGCACCTGAGGCGCTGCCACCTCCTGTGTCACCGGGGCCCCCGCCCGGCCCGGCAGCGGCGGGAACGCTCCGCCTGCTCACCGACAGCGCTCCGCCGCGCAGGCCGGAGACGGGGCGGCGACCCCCTCTCTCCCCAAACAAGCGGGGGAGACGCTCTGCCCTTCCCGAGGCTCCCGCGGCCGCTCTCCCGGGAGGAGCGGCAGCGCCGGCGGACGGACCGACCGCCAAAACTTGGGATCCGCCCCGCGCGCGCCGCCGCCGCCGCCGCAGCGCCCCCCAGCGGCCGGGCGGGCACGGCTCGCTCACCCGGCGCGCGACGGAAACGGCCGGGGGCGCGTGCGCAGCGGCGCCGCGCGCGCCTCCCGAACTGTCCCGATCCCTGCCCGCGGCCAACGGGAGAGCCCCGAACGCGGGCGGGGATTGGCCCGGCGCGGGTCCCGGCGGGAGGGAAACACTGCGGGAAGAGCCGCCGGGAACGCTGATTGGGCGAGGCGCGCGCGGCTCCGCCCAGCCCCGCCCCCGGCCGCGTCCCGCCGTCCGTGAGGCGGGGAGGGCGCGGGAGCGTCCCGGGAGAGCGGCACCGGGAGGTGGCTCCCGTCTGATTCGCGTGTTGCTCTCAGGCCGGCGAGTTTTGGGTCCTGCTACCAGTGAGTAGCTCGGGCTCTTCCAGGGAAGGCCGCTGAGCGTCCCGTCCGACCCTGCTGTCCCACATAAAAATGAGAAAAAAAAAAGTTTCATGTGGATTTCCTTAAGTGACGCTGTTCATATTAGATGGGGCTGACCAACACAATCGTTAGGGTTGGAAGGGCCTCTGGAGATGATCAGCCCAACCCCCAGCCGAGGCAGGGTCACCTCGGGAACGCGTCCGGGTGCGGTTTGAGCGTCTCCACAGGGAGACTCCGCGGCCTCCCTGGGCAGTTCCAGTGCTCTGCCACCTTCAATATAAAGTTCTTCCTCAGATGAGGTGGAACTACTCGTGTTTTAGTTTGTGTACAGAACATGGAAAATTTAATTTCCATCTTGAGGCATACACTTTTTTGTAACTAGGCGATGAGAAGGCAGCAGGTTCTTTCCAAACACGCGTGTGTGTGCATGACAACTTCAACAGATCTACATCTAATTCAGTGCTATCCAGGATGTTTTTACAATGCATTTCTACACTTGTATTCCTGGTATGAAGAGTGCAAAAATCTGGAAGAGTGAAAATCCACGTTTGGCATAATCAAATTCATACTGTGTTCAAGTATGTTCAAAACAAAACAATAACAAAAGCAAAACTGCCACACACACACAAAAACCCGAAGCAACCAAGCAACCAAAAAGCACCAAAGCCATCTCGTGGCTACTACAAGACCCCAAAACTTTTAGTCCTCAAGCCAAGATGTGCTCCAAGCACAGAAACAGCAGAAGGGATAATGTGGGTATTCTTTCAGAAGATGAAAAGGGAGAGCAGCCTTACAAAGTGCTGGATAAATTAAAAAACATTGCAAGTACTTGCTGTAATTATCCCTTTCTAAGCCTTCCCTCCTAGGGTTCTACTGCTATGTCCAAGGGCCCAGATCCTGAACAGAAGTACAGTTCACAGCCTTGAATCAAGGGAGCAAGACATGAGCTGAGGGAAGCTTGAGTTTGACTCAAGGATATGGATCGAAGGGTCCTGATTTGGAGAGAGGTCAGTACAAAACAGCAGGCAGGGAGAAAGGCAGGCATCAGCCACAAACCAGCCTGAGCTCATTTCCTGAGGTTAAAGTACTTGGCCAGTGTGTTCTAAAGTGACTTGTTTGCACTGAAACTAACAGCATGTTTCCATTAGTAAGAAGTGTGACTGGAACTGGGATATCTAATAATAATACATGTTCATCACAGAGGAAAATAATGTGACCATGCTGAATAAACTACAAACAAATGCACTAGAAGCTGCAAAAAAATTGTCATTACTGTAACTGGTTATTCTGGGTTATTCAAGGGTTAAGACACAACTTCGGCAAGTGGCTTAAAACTTCAAAAGTGTATTTTGTCACTTGCATACCCAAAATTAGTTTGCTCTGGTTTAGGAATGAATCCCAGCATATTAGTTTTTGATCTTTTTTTTTTTTTTTAAATGATTCATTCTCCCACAGAGGACTAGTTACTTTCCACCCCCCATTTAAACCTTATTTTTTAATTATATAACATTTCTATTGTTTACCATACAAAACAGAGCATGGTTTTGTAAGTGTTAACGTCTTCTGGTAAAAGGTATATTTTTTTTTTCTTTTTTTCTTCCTCACTTCTGTTCCTGCTGGCTGGAAAGTATCAGCAGCCTCCCTCCACACACACTCAGCAAGCACTCAACACCAGTGTACCTGGTGGGTTTTTTAATTAAAACTTGATTCCTTAGAGAGAAATCAACAAATGTGGGGGAGCTGAGCAAATGAAGTTTTCAGAATACAGGTAAAACTCACAGGAACTTGCTGTCCCTTTGGAAAAATGCAGGTTGCCCTCTCCATTACCTCATAGTAGTGGTCTAGTCCAGGAAATAGGGTAAGTCCATCTTGAAGCATGTTCAAATACACTATTACCCTTTGGGTTTCTGCTGCACAGAGTCCTCCTTTTTCTTTCCTCCCCCCAAAATCTGATTAACAAGCTCAGCAATGACATCCTGTACAGCAATGCTACTCCTGGGCAATACCAGGTATTCTTTGCCCACTGTTATCCTCACACTTGTCTTGCACCAGTCTGAGTCCACAGCACTGATGTTCCTGTGCTCACACATCAAAACAAACATCTGCCATTTTTTAAGCCAGCATTCTTTCTTCAAAATGCCCTGATGAATTCAATCACTGCAGAAGAGTGGGGAGATAATGTGGAACCCAACAGCTCTAGCACTCTCTGCAGACCTTCAGCACACCCATGAGAAAAGTTGGAGCAGGCCCTGCGGCACAGACCTGGAATTGCACAACTACGGAAAAGCTGAGCTAGGAGGGACACCTGAATCAGAACTCTCCTTCATCAGGAACCTATTAAAATAGAAAAAAAGCTTAGTACAAGGAAAATCATACAAACACAGACCTTTCAGAACAAGTTTATTAGTCAACCACAGTTATAAAATTAATTTATACAGCAAGATGGAAAATTCTAAAGTAACCAAAAGCTTCAAATTATTTTGCTGCAATATACACAGGAATGGTTTTCTTCTTTTATGAGCTGATCCAATATCATTCTTTACTCAAGAGTGTCTTGAAGGCATGTTTAATTCTGAGAATGTGTTTCACATATCAATGCAGTATACAAAAAGAAAAAAAAAGACCATAGTAAACTGATTTCAAAAAGGAAAAAAAAAAAAGACAGGCACAGTGAAGTCAGCTACTCTATCAATTGCTTGTGGCTAATACTGCTTGCATGTGTTGCCATAGTTCAGAGTACAAATTAAAATGGTCCTTTCATACACAAATAACACGTTCTAAATGTTGTTTTGCAAAACATGCACGAAGTTCCCATGTTTTTAAAAAAATCTTCTGTACCAGAGAAAGAATACAAAGGCAGCCAGAAACGGAAGCATTCACAAACACCAGAATAAGGCCCTTCAGAGTTTATTTAAAGGAACCCATTAAAGCCCTTCATTCTCAGGTAAAAGATGAAGAGGCCGAGACACACATCGTCTGCGAGGGTGAGGATACTGGAGGTTGGCAGTGTCAGCATCACAAGACTGCTCTATCAGAGGAGGAGGAGGAAGGAGCTGGGCGTGGCTGGACCATCTCGATCCAGCCCGTGGGGAATCCAGAGGGGGAAAGAAATACCTGAAACAATTAAGAAAGGAACAAAACACCAAAACAAAAAAAAAAAAAACCAAACAAAACAAAAACAAACAAACAAAACAAAAACAAAACAAAAACAAAACAAGAAAAGAAGAGAAAGGTAGTAAATACAAGGAGAACCAAAGGGGAGAAAAGACATGCTGGAAAAAAAAAAGGCTTTAGTATATCCATGCCAAAACCAATAGAACATAATAGCAGAAATCAAGGCTTGTAATTCAAAACAAGACAAATCTGGAAACTGTTCTTTAAAGCAAAATAATACAGTCTCTTCCACTGAAATTCATTGAAAATAATACCATAGTCATAGTCCTAGTACACATTTTTACAAAAGAACGGATTGCTTTGGAGATCAAAAGGATGGTGCAGTACAGCTATTAACAGGCTTTCATTCTCCCAGAATTTCTGTGATTTGTTAACAGCTTTCAGTAATGCTTTGCTTGTGACACAAAATATACATTAAATATTATCAAAGTACATTTTCTGCATATGCCTCTAATTCAGATTAACTTCACAGCATTTCTAGAATAGACGTAAAAACGCCGCTGTTTTTACATGAATAATATACATTTACAGAGATCACTGCTTTGAATGCAATACAGTCTTTGCATCTATTTACATATTTCTGCAAAATCCTCAGAGTAAATTCAAGATTCCTGGTGAACACAAGCTTCAGAATGATGCCACTCCATGTCATTTTGCTGCTGTTTTTATTAGAACTTACCCGTAACACTTGTGCATTTTAGTACAACTATATCAGATACCTACAGATGTTTTCTGTCTTGTTTACAATTCTGTGGACTTACATCAAGGAACAGCTATCAGTTAATTAATGAAATTATGGGACGATTAACAACAAGCTGCATTTTGGTTTATATCTTTGTATGGCTGAAGTGTTTGCATTTTTAAGGACACTATGTTTAGAGAATTTAAGTACTCCATGTAATTATTACCATAGGAATGTACAAATACATATCAGAAAAAGTACTTCTCTTAGGATGAAGTATGACAGTACTTACAAAACATTTATTTGAAGTCATACTCAAGAATAGAAATGAAGCAATACCAAACTACTAAAAGCCACCATCTGTACAATTGTCAAAACAGTTTTCTTATTCCTTTAAAACTGACAGTTGCATATATTACAAAGCAGTTACAACCTTGTAATGTTTAGGAATCTTAATCAAATGCTGAACACTCTGAAATGCAAAACAAATCGGTTTGTCTCAAAACAATTTTAATGAAAGTTATTGCAATGGTCATTTCCCTCCTCCCATCCCAATCAAGGACAAAAATTCTTGGTTTTAATCACAAACTACCTTTTAATTTGACACGCTTTCAAAAATATGTTCTGATGGAAGTTTTGGGGTTTGAGTGGGTTGTTTATGTTTTTTTTCCAAACAAGATGCCTCTCCAAATATTTTTCTATCAGGAGTTCCATCAGTATCAAACTGTGCAGGCTAGTACAAAAAAACTCAGGGTGTTTTAAAAAGGCTTTTTGAACAGCATTTAGTAGTTAGCAGGCTGCTGGTGTCTTGGGAGAGGTCAAACGGCGCTGGGGAAGGGAAAAAGGAGTTCGTTTTCCATTCCTGTGTGCATGCAACAAGCAGCAAAACACCAAAGTTACTCCAGTTAGCTTGGTATCAGCTCTGCTTTCTGTTAAAAAGGACATAATACAAATGGAGAATGGAAATTGTATCATAAATCTAGACACACAATTACATCAACATAACAATACAGCCTTACTGGTTGATTTCCCAACAACCTACATCACCTGTTCTGAAATTTACTTTGAGTATAAATCCAGTTTGGTCACTGTGCTTTTATAATTTTTTTCACATCTGCCTGTGCTTCAGCTGTTTTAAGTATTTAAATGTGTGAAACATAGCATGTACAGAGAGAAAATAAATTATGTGTAGAATACCTATTTAGTCAAATGTCAAAACATAAATCTTTATCAACATGTTAACACTAACACAAACGTTAGCAACTGTGCTTACACAATTCAAGCCAATGTCATTACAAAAGAAAACATAGTTAAGTGTGTATCTTTTCTAGTAAGGCTCAATCCTAGGACAAGACACCATATGTTTGGAAATTCCAGTCATTGACTTAATTCCAGCATTAACATTTTGTTACAAACTGAAAGCAAGAATAATTTATTAAAAACCAAATCAAAAACACCTTCCAAAATACAGAGCAATGGAGGGAGCCTAAAACAGTGCTGCAAGTTTCAGTTTGACCATGGCCTAGTACCAAGTTCAGGGACAGGAGAGGCACCAGTAGGGTGGGACAGGGTGGTCTTGCTGGCAGCACAGTCTGAGATAAAGAGATTGTGAAACCACAGCCCGTGTTAAAGGGGTGTAAAACAGCTCCAGTTCCCCACAGGAGCCCAAGCAAACACAGCTACACAGCTCTGGATATCCCATTTCCAGGGCAGGGCTGCACTTCAGCATTTATTTGCTGCACTGTAAGTAGAATCTGGAACCAGATGAGCAACATCATTCTGGTGAACTTCCTTGTGGGAACTGGGCCCATTATCACCTCCTGCTCTCCCATTTATCTGGTGAGGAAAATGTGAAACCCCTTCTCTGTTTAACAAGGCTGGGGATCTTGGACTGCCAGTCGGGATTGACTGCTGAAAGGGAAGGAGGGGGCAGAGCAGTGCTACTCTCCAAAAGCAAATTTGACTGATAAGCATTTCAAACTGAAAACCCCCCACACGGGTAGCTGCACTTGGATGGAAAAGGAAGCTATCCCAAGGCATTTGGAAAAAATACAGGTGGTCACAAAACTAGGACACTGCTGCTATAGAATTCAGACACATTTTATCCTTACACAGGAGTTTTAGTCCTGTAAAGCTCATTGTACACACTCCACCATGCAGATGCAGGACTCGGTGTATTTCCACATTTCAGTGTACACAAATTAAAATGTTTTTTCAGAAGAGGCCGTTAAATTTATCCACTAAACAGCAATTATTACAAAATAAAAACCTAGCAGAGATTAAAGCAAATTATCTGCAATACAAATGCCATATGAGGAAGATTTAGAAACCCACAGAACTTTTATTCAATTGATGCTACACCTGCAAAACCCAAGTAAACTAACACTAACATTTGATTGTTGAAACCATACATTATGAAGTAGCTTTTCCTCCTTCCCTTCTGCTACATTATTCCAGTGAAAACCAGAATTTGGTGCTGGTATTTTTGCTTCACTTTTAAACATGTGTCTAAAACAAAAGGGCAGTTATACACAGTATGATGAAGCATCTCCTTCCCTGAAACTATCTCACAAACGTTTTTAATAATGTGAAAGAACTAGAAGTGAAAATAATTGTTTACATTCCTTATTTATACAGACTGATTCAATATAACTTACTGTTTTGTTCATTTTCCTCTGAACACTGGCATAACAGACAACACCACAGAGCAAAACCAGAAGAGCTTGTAGAAGTATTCGTGCAATAAATGACATTGCACTCCAAAAAAATGTAGAGCAAACATGAAAGCTAAGTGAAATCAAGAAGACTGAGAGAAGAGATCACTTACTGAAAATCATTCTCTCTACTAATTAACCTACCTGCTGGCAGATGATCCATTTAGTGAATTCTGTAGACTTGTATTGGCTGAACCTAGAGAGGCATTAAAAATTCCCTGCTGAGAACTACCATTCACCGGACTCCCGTTACCTTTCAGAATACCAGTACACTTCCAGTTGTCCATGTAATTAGCTGCAAATACAGATAGATGGAAACTGTTAGTCTCTCTTCTGAAGTTCAGCTTTCCCTACAAATCTCCTTCAACTGTCATTCTGTGTGAATCAGAACTGAACTTCAATACCAATATGTAATTTCCCAACAGCTGAGGATCTGGCCCTTCAGCTGGATATTCTCGGCCTATCTGTAATTTAGAACTCATTTTCCACTATTATAATACTGAGGAGAAAATGAGAATGTGTAAGGAAAATGCCAGTGGGGTTTTGTTGTTTTGAGATGTTTTTTTGGGGGGTTGGGTTTTTTTTTTGGGGGGGGTTTGTTCTCTTTTGAAAATATAAACAGAAAAAAGCCCGTTTGCCTGGACACTGTGACTGATGGTAGATTTTCTGGATTTAGCAGAAGAAAAAGACATAAGTTACTTTTTAAAATTACAACTCTATGTAGCTCTAGCTTGGTGAAACAATTTCAGGGTACAGTAACAACTATTCACAGCAACCTAAATCATGCAAGTGTTCCACCACACGAAGTTATTTTCTTTTTCTGAAATGTAAACATTAAAAAAAAAAATCTATCATTCACAAATCTAAAATTAACTTTCATTCCAAAATTATGTTTTGAGTCAAATTTCTCAAGTATATTCAGCAGACTACAAAGTGAATGTATTTCAGGGGGGGTGGCCTTACCCTTCCAGAGCCTAACACAGCCATCATCACCAGAGGAAGCAAGCACTGTGCCTGTAATATTCCAGCTCACTCGCCACACCTGGGAGTTGTGATTATCAAACTGTGCCACAATATGAATTTCAAATTTGGTTAATCCTCCTGATGAAGTCAATTCTTTCCTGTTTAAGAGAAAAGCAACAGTTCTGCACACAACTGTTCAAAGCTCTGGGCTTGGACATGATGTCAGAAAGGATCACATCTTTCAAGCAGTTCAGATAGCTGCTACTAGATTAGATATTCAGACAAAATTACAGACTGGCTCACAATTCTGTCACCCTAAAAATAAGGCAGCTGAAAACAATCCTGCATACATTAAGTTACTACTTCTGCTTTCCAGACACTATTGAAGAAAGACTGTATGGTATGCATCACACCAAACCATCTTCCTCTTAAGCTCACCTTAGAGGTTTCAGTGTGAAAATTCGTACGTCTTTGGTTGCTACAGCCAAGATGTGGAAGGATCTTCCCAGATTTGGAGCAAATGCAATATCATGTACAGGATCTGTGACTGTCATCAGAGCTTCTGCTTTTGCATATTTCCTGTACAGAGTAAGCAATTAACCTTTAATGCCACGAAAATTGCCAGTGATGCAAGTTGTATAAACCAGACGTAGTGGAAATGGGAAAAAGGGTTAAGTACACGTGATGAGACTTGCAAAAATAAAAGTACGTTCTTAACATAAATTTAAGTAACAATTTCAAGCTGATTTTGTCAGAAATTGAATATATCAGACACAGTAACCACTAACAACAGTATGCTACAGTATGCTAAATCATACAACAAAGCAAGAATTCTGGTACAAAGAACAGTTTTGTCTACAATCTAAAGGGAATTTGCATCTCAGTAACTTACTACATTTTCCACGCTTTTAAGCAGACCACATCTGCCTCCTCTGCTCTATGACAAACATACATTCCATTTCCTTAGTAAGTTACAGTTACTTTTTTGTTAATGCATGGAGAGCATTGCCTGAAGCCAGGCATAAAATCCACAGAACACTTTGGCTCCCTTCCCACATCCATCACTCCACATCAAATACAATTTCTCTGTTATCATTTAATTGGAAGTGGTGGTACACAAACTTCCTAGCTTTGTCTGGTGCTGTGAACTTTTGACTGTACACACTGAGCTTTGACAGAACACTGGCAATTCACAGGACTTTCTGTCATTATAATCATGCCTTTAAAATCATTCTAAGGTGGCTTTGAATGAAACAGTGCCTGGTGCAACATAGTTCAAATTTCAACTCTCCCCTGTTAATTCCTTGTGCAAAAATTAAGCATATAATCCAGTAGACACAGAAACAACAGTTCTCCCCTTAAAATGCTGGTAAGAACACTGGCATTTCAGCACTGACATAGAATAAAATTATCAATATAATTTTGTTATCATCAGCCATTACTCTGAGGTCTCCCTCTCTTTTCCCACCCAACAGCTCAGAAACAAAACTTAAGATATTATTATTTACTACTCCACTCCACATCTAATGACAGCAATAAAAGGCCATATAGTATAAACAACCCCATAAACATTATATATTGTTATTTAGCATACCTGGTATTTTCATTATATTCATAAATTTGAACCTTAGCCAATATATTTGGACTGTTGTCATCACTTCCTACAGCTATCATTGGAGAATGTGCTCGAGAGCTAAAAGGTGAAAACAAATACTGTTATCTTTACAAATGACTCCACAGAAAGTACACCAAGTCATTTTTCAAATTTTAGCTTTAACTATTAAGAAAACAAAACAACACCACAAAGTATCACAAGGAAAAAAAATCTCAAAGCAACAGGAGTTTAGATGCTATTCAGAGGTACCACTGTCTTCATTCTGCTGTTTTGAAAGCCCACTTTACACACTCACTAAGGTGAAACCATTAGGAAACATTATTTAGCAACTCAAAATGATGTTCCCAGAGAGAAGAGTTGACTTCCTACATGCATCTGCAGACTAGTATTTGCCACAAGTTTCATGGCAAAGTCTGCATTCTTTGCAGAGCTTTTCATGATTGATTTAGGGGTATTTCATTCAGGTTTTGGAAGATAGATTACACAAGCTAAATGTAGATGAAGCCCAGTTTTTAAATCACCTTTTACCCTATCTCATGCATTAAAGTGAAAGCCTGTATTCTGGACCTTCAGCAGAGTACTGCTAATGAATAGAAGAGCAACTGGATCAGCAGGACACAACACTGGCTACAGAGAAAGCCATTCAGTGCTTCTGGACACACAGAATTCAAAGCAGTTCAGCCTTGAATGGCTTTTCCCTTCCTGTTACAGTCATAAAGCAAATCCTACAGTTTTAATAACATACCTTGAAGGATTCCAAGAAATACAACTGCAGCTTAGCTTACAGGAGATTTCATGCTGCAGTGACCACTGGCTGAGATTCATCACATCTGGAGCTTCATAAATCCTTACAACTCCATCTGCTGAACAGGTTGCTAACATAAGGCCCATATGTTTGGGAGCAAACTTCACATCTGTAACTGATGTCCTACTGTCCACTAGAGTGGTCCTCTTGACCTGCAAAGAAAGGCAGAGATTTTTCAGGGAAATGCTAGAAATTTGTCAAAAATTTACTCCCTAAGGACAGCTAGTCAGAGTCTGACAACACCCTTTCATGTAATTGCTTACATCTTCCACCAAAAAAAATTTCCCCTCCCAGCTTGCTCTATTGTTTGAAAGATGAGCAAGAAAAGCCAGTGTTGTTTTGAATAATTTCTTGTCAAAGAAAAACCCCACAACTGTAATTCTGCTGTAGATGGGAATTCATGGCAAGCTGCTTGCCAAGGGAACATCTTATTATCAAAGACTGGTAACAGTGACACTAAGGGGCTTGAATGTAGCCATTTAGCTGCTTCCCTCAAATGTTGTAAAATACTTTATGTTGGAATATTGCCACATATGAACAAAACATAGCCAAAATCAGGAACACTATTTAACAGAAAAGAAAGTCTCACCCAGTGACTTTGGCCTCGGAGTTTATCATTTGACTCTCCCACTATTTCTTCCCATACAGCTGCTGTTCTATCAAATGAGCAGGAAGCCAGAACCTGCCCAAATTCAGGATGGGCCCATGTCACACGCCACACTGATCCACTGTGTGTCTGCAAGGTAACATCAAAACACTGTAGAGAAGCACATTTCATTGCATCAGTCCAAGGGACCGTGTATTTTCATGACTTTCTGCAGCAGGGAGTTCTAGGAAGCAGTAAGACTGTTGCTTTGAAGCTGATGTTCTTTTATACAAAGTTACATAGCAGTTCTTTATTCCAACCAGCACGGCAAACTTTTGTTGCTATGAGTGTTTAAAAGGCAATTATTACAAGTGGATGTCAAAGCATTATTTATTACTACTTGAAGTTCCAAACTATGACTTTGCCTTGATGCAAAAAGTACAGCTTTGTTTCCAATCAAATTTCAGCCATTCCCATCCTCACTTCTAGCTTGCCTATGCTTTTCAAAAGCATTTGCAGACCACTACTTATTTTCATTTTACTATAGAGTTCCTCTGTCACACCTAGTCAACATTCCTTTCTTAGAGAAGGGGAATTCAAAAGCCTCCCTTGCATTTCCATTTCCAGGGATGAATGCATTATGGTCCCATTAAATACAAGCTTAAGAACAATTGAGAAGCTGAATGCACTAATTATCCAGATGAAGCAGAGTCTCTATATGACACAGTTCTCAGAAAGGTTTTGGGGAAAAAAAAACCAGAGGTCAAATGTTGTAGCATTTACTAGCCAGACCTCTGCCTTTTAATTTTTCCCTTTTTATTTTTTTTAAGTCTTACTATATGCAAAAAGGAAATATTTAATTAAAAATGAAGGTACTGCTTTGCAACTCCTTAAACACCAGTCACTGCTAGGTTTATTGATACCAAAGTCTGCCAACATAACTAAGTACTAAAAAGAACAGACTGCATGTCAGCCTCTGCTTTAAGTGAGAGGCTGAGATGTTTTAAAAACATCTTATAAAACTAGAGATGTTTTATAAAAGCAGGGGAAAAGTATTCTACTTAAGACATACAGAATCTACATCAAACAAAAAGCATTTCTACTCTAAAATTCAGCAGAAATGAAGCCTTTTTCTTCAAAAACAAAGGAGAAACGATGGTTATGTCTGTGTAATTTTTGCAAACACAAACCTTCCAGCTGGCGGTGCAATGCCAATCTCCATTTTCACTTTTGTCCCAGACCTATTGAGAAATCAAAATACAACGATAAAATTTGTAAACAAAGCTTACTAACTAGTACTTTAAAAAGATTTCTGCCTTGATTTATAACCACATGCAAGTCACTGAACCTTCTGCCCTCTTGATTCCCCATTCATCTTTATAATTTTGACTTTTTTACTGAAAAATTATGTAGAAAGTCATGAATGTAACCAAATGAAAGACACTGCCTGACATCCACTCCTGTTTGTCATTCACTCACTTTAAAGCTTCAGTGAAAGTCACCTCACTTCTGGCCCTCTGGATCTCTAACACAACCCAGGTCGTGTTGTCCCACTGGTTGGAGGAAAACTTCTGAACAGTCTCATAAAGGATTCAGTTATGATTGGAAAATAACATTACACTGCTATAGAACAGAAGTTTCTGCGTTCAACCTACCACTTGTCATCTTTCTTAGGAACTGCAAACCATAGGTCTGTCCTAACCAAAGATCCACATGATTTTGGTTTAATTTTTGGGGGCACCGTTTAGTTGTTGTGGTTGATTATTTGCTTTTTAATCTGCGGTCAGGGAGAAGGGGCTGCTCTCTTATTCTTAAGCCTGCTCTACACGTGGCATAGCTTTCTACGAAAAAAGCGATTTTCTCAACCATTTATCTGGACTTAACAAAAACCACGACTGCTCTCTGTAAAAGACATTTCTTAAATCTATCCACACGACTCCTGAACTTTTGTTCATCTTCTCGCTATGCACAAAGAAGGCAAAAACCAATCAACTTTTCGTTTAAATAAAGTATTACTTTATTTCCTCTAAAAGAAGGTAAAACTTGCGGTTTCCAGTACTTTATACCTTCCATAATCTGCCAGGACACACGGGGGACGCTCCAGCTTTTTGCTTATTGACAGCAGCCTCTTCCCATAGTAAATACAGATTTACTACACTAGCACTACATTATGAAACAGTTTCCCCTTTAATATTCTTTAACAAATATAGATTTTCCCCCGAATAAACAAAACAAGCGGCACGGCAGCAGCCGCGGCAGTCCGGGAATGTTTTCCCAGCGGCAGCAAAGGACGGCGAGCGGAGTTCCCGCCCTCACACACACAACGCGCGCTGTGTGCCAACAATTCCCGCCCCGCGTCCCGACACCGCCCCGGCACCTGCGGCGGAACGAGCCCTCGGCCGCGCCCCGGCCCGGCCCGATCCGCTAGGCCGCGCACGGCCGGTGCCGCGATCCCGCCCCGGCACCGGGCCCGGCGCCT
>VZRZ01006723.1:1542632-1561185 GCA_013398175.1 Climacteris rufus | reverse complement strand
GCTGCACCGCGCGTGCGCGCGCCTGCCCACAGCCGGGAAGCGCGGGGGCGGGACGGCACGGAACGGAACGGAACGGAACGGGATGGAATGGAATGGAATGGAATGGAATGGAATGGAATGGAATGGAATGGCAGAGCTGGCCGCTGGGGGTCAGCGCGGTGCGTTCCCCCGCGGGAGTTTGCTCCGCCGCCGCGCCTCACCGCGACGCGTCCCGTCACGAGAGGACAGAACCTCAAGCTGCGCCAGGGGAGGTTTAGGTTGGACGTGAGGAGGGATTTATTCCCAGCTTGGAAATGGGAATGGGCTGCCCAGAGAGGTGGTGGAGCCACCGTCCCTGGAGGTGTTGAAGGAAGGACTGGACATGGCACGCGGTGCCGTGGGCTGGTTCACTCGGGGGTGTTCGGTCACGGGTTGGACTCGATGGTCTCGGAGGTCTTTTCCAACCTCATTGATTCCGGGATTCGGGGTGGTGCCCATCCCGGTGCCGCGTTCCGTAGCGGCTCTGGAAAGCTCCGGAGCTCGCTCTGATAAGGCAGATCGATAAACAAACACTGGGCGCGGCGCTGTGTGATGGACTGCGTTTGCTTCGCCAATGGTTTACTGTGCTAATGAGCGCTGTCAGACGAGCCCTGTGGTGCTGGAGAACGTGAGACCTGCCTCTGTGTCGGGGAAAATTTGGGAGGTTTTGTAAGGAGGATGAAGCGCATGGCCTACAATGTAGGCAGGGCAGGAATCCACAGACGGGTGGGAAGCTCCTGGGACGAAAGGCTGAGAGAACTGGGATTGTTCAGCCTGGAAAGGCTGAGAGAACTGGGATTGTTCAGCCTGGAAAGGCTGAGAGAACTGGGATTGTTCAGCCTGGAAAGGAGATGGCTTCGGGGTCACCTAATTGTGGCCTTTCAGTACCTGAAGGGAGCCTACAAGAAAGATGGAGAGATGCTTTCAAGGAGCAGTGAGAGAACAAGGGGGAATGGCTTCAAAGTGAGAGTAGGTTTAGTTCAGACATTAGGAAGAAATTCTTTACTGTGAGGGTGGTGAGGCACTGGAACAGGATGCCCAGAGAAGCTGCAGATGCCCCATTCCTGGAAGTGTTCAAGAGCAGGTTGGGTGGGCTTTGAGGAACCTGCTGTGGTGGCAGGGGTGACCTTGCCCATGGCACGGGGGTGGAACGAGATGATCTTTAAGGTCCTTGGCAAGCCAGACCATCTAATGACTGGGAGTGAGACAAGGTGGGTGTAGGATAAGATCCACACTAAGAAGCAGAACAGAAACTGGTGTGTGGTAGAAAACACATAACAGTGACTGAGCTCCAGGCAGGAGCTGTAGACCAGAAATGACAAGTCTGTAATCAGAGAGCTGTGCAGAATAAATGAACCACAGAAGCCAGAGCCTCTTGAGGGCTCATAACTCTCAGCCCTGACCTGCCGCCTTCCAGGGAGCCCCTCAGTAGAAGCAGCACTTTCTTCCTGTTTCTATCCTGCAGTACCAGCTCACAAACTGGATCCTGCAGCTCACAGTGCTAATATTTTAAACATACCATTCATTTGTTGTATCACTGAGCACAAGACCGTTCCAGCATCTGTTTTTAAGGAACATTTATGTGTAAGCTGTTATTTACTAACTATTCTGCAGATAACTACAATAGCTGATAAGTATTAACAAAGAAAAAAGAATACATGCACAGTATTCCAAACAGCAATAATGCAGTTAGTCGATTTAAGAGGAAAAAAAAATAAAATTATGATGGTGGTAACAACCAGCAAACACACTTGTATTTAACTGGTTTATATTTCAGGTCCAAAACAGTACTGAAGTCATTAGGACACCTTCAGTGCCTTATAGCTATGATCCAGTTTTCCAATCATAATAAGCAAAAAGGGAAAAGGATGAAGTTCCCTGAAACCAGATATACTCAAATTCTCTAGATTCAAGTCTGATTCAGACCTTTTTTAGAACGTTTATTTTGTATCTGCAGCTTTAACAAGATTGGTTTTAACATTTTCAAAAATACTTTTGATTCTCACCACCTCATCTACAATTTTCATGTTCATGGCAATGAGGAGTCAAATTCTGCCCACTTGGTGAATTGAATTTGTTCCAAGATGTCCAAATACTTTACATAATTATAGAGAAACCATTACCCGCTTGTGGAATAAAAATGACAGTTTGATATTTAATGCATTTATTTTTGCAAACTGCAAACTACATTCGATAGAGACTGATGGAGCTGCTGTTATCATGTGCCAGAGGGATCACTTCACTCTTTCTGCATAACCTGAGTGCTTAATATGCAAATATTTAGCATCCTCATGCATGTGTTTCATTGGTAGGCTTTATATTAAAACTGGATGTGCTGGTACCCAAATGTGAACAGGAATTATAAGAGACAAATAAGAATAGATTGAGATAAATTATAACAAACTTGGACTTGAAGGGACACCGTGGCTTTCAAATGCTAGGATTCAATTATTTTAATGACATGGGGTAAGGAAAAGTGAGTATGTTGAAAAACACTTTCTTGCCCAAGCACAGCAAATATGATAAATGTTTTCAATTACAGAGGATGGAAAATGTGGAAGGATTTAGAATAAAAACCACCAGCTGGTTTTACATTCTTGTCCAAGTTGGCCAATGATAGTTTTAAAATTATATTTTTTTTAAATGCTACAGAGCTAAATCTTGATGGAGAACAACAGCTGGAGCTGAAAAGAGGAATTTGCAAGTTGTTGTCAAGCAAATTTAAACATCTGAGCTTTACCTGTTTATATCAGTGGAGAAATTGAGTTGGCATTTGTAAAGAACAGAAAATTTGCAAAGCATTTAAAAAAATGAGGAGCTGATGAAAGGAAGAGGTTAACATTTTCTTGTTTCTGAAGATGAACTGGTCTTGCACAATTCCTCTGCTGGGGGAACCTCACTGTGGGCTCTAGGACTATAATACAAGTACCCTTTTTTTCACCCTGCAATCACTTAGGAATTTGAAATTTCAGTATTTTCTAAATAATAGCTAAAATTTAAGTAAAACAATAGGAGAAGCAAGCAAATGTGATTGTTTGTGACTGTTCCGGTGCTGTAATTAGGGAGGTGCTAAGTTTTTCATGCTATTCTGATATGTAAGAATAAAAAAAAAAAAACCCACAAAAACAAAACCAAAAAAAACCCCACAAACCAACAAACAAAGCCCAAAAATACCTCCCCAGCAAATAATAGTAATGCACTTATTTAGATTGCTAAGGAGAAAGATTTTTTTATTTTAATCTTTTAATCTAAGAATAATTAGAGACATGTGTGCTTTGAAACTTCAGTTATTGCTTCATTCAAACAGCTGGAGTGACAGTGCCTAATGAAAACATTAAAGCTGACTTATAAGTTCTTTATTTTGTGGCAGTGTATCTGAGTGGTCGATTTTGTCAGCTATTTTGGGGAAATGTCTTTTACTGTAAACCATTGACTATGTTTATAAAAAAAATTGCATTTTTTTTTTCAGAAGAACTGTTTCCAGTCAGTGATTCAGCTGTCAAAACCCAATTCTTTTGCAATTTTAGTAATGTAATTATTTAGTTGAGACTTGAGTATGTTACAATTAGTGAATCAATGTTTTTCACCTGCTTAAATTTAGATTATTTCTTCAGCCAGTGGTATCAGTGTAGTTCAGCAGGGCAAAATTATCAGATTCACAAGTAATTGGCATCGATCAGTTTCATTTGAATAATATATAAATAGGTAAATATATCACAAATGCACAGTTTTGTTTGACCCAAAATATTTGTTTTCTCTGACAAGACACAAAAATCATACACTTCAGGTCAAGAGCAGGCTTTATTTCTAACATTTTAGTTTGGTCAGTAAGCAAAAAAAAACCCCTCCCAACAACTATCATTTTAATTTTTAAAATACATATACACATACACAATTATTTGTCCATTTTTTAATACAATCAACCCCTGACTTCATTCTCTAGATTCAAAGCAGCTTAAGTCAGTTTAGATTTCTTTAGAAACTGGTTCCAAAATCTTCATTTACTTGAAAAAATCCAGTGGGTGATTGTCATCCCAGAATCTTAGTTTACTGTTGAGTCTGATTTCAGTCAGTAGCCAGGAATGAGATAAATACATTTACCTCATGCAGACATTTGTGTCAGATGTCTTTTGTTAGTAGAAAGACTGACACAGAATGAAGGTTCAATAGAGGAAACACTTCGTAGTGAAACATCAGATCTAGCAAAGGGATGAGAGGACAAGATACAGCCTTTGTGAAGGCAAGCAGTCATTAAATAGCCAATTAGGATGGAAGGTCTAATGAAGAGGCATTCACATCTTCTGGGAAATGAAAAACACTTGTTTAAATTCTTTTAAATGGCCAGACTATGTCTTGCATTAAAAGTAATATAAAATTTGTTGAATAAGATCAAATCTCTCTGGATGTCTTCAGGAAGATTTCAAATGTTCCAGATAAAATGGCTATAAAATCTAACATGCTACATCAAAAGAGGGATTTTCCAGTGATGTAATATGAACACAAGACATCCAGGACCACAGAAGTCTTGACATCTGGGATAGTATGGTAAATCAGATGGAAATAATAGGAATAGTATGTGAGGGCTTTTCTATTGCTTCCTCACCTAGGTGTAATAGAAAGCTTCCTTATGAATAAATACTTCACAATAAATGAAGTCTTAAATGAATACGTCAATTTGTTTTTATCTTAATCTAGGTGAAATTAGTAACAAATTCAAGACTACTGCATGTTGATGTGCAGAGGAAGATCACACAGAACGATGACAATCCTGATGCATATTTTTTAGCATTTGGATTCAGTGTTATGTCTTGATTAAATTAAACTGAACCACAGCATAGGGAAAGAAGTAAAAGCCTCTGTAATAAGGTTTGTTTTTCACTTTTGACACACTAGGCCAATTTTGTTCTCAGATTGACTGTATAAAGCTGCATAACTTAATTTATTTCTGCTGGAAGTCCAGTGTAACTGTATTAGCATTGGGAGAGATAGCCTCATTCAAAATTACTATAACTGGCATTGCTTTGGATTTAAATAAAATACAGTTACTACTTTCCTTTTCTTCCTTTTGACTACCTTCTTCAAGTACAAAAAAATGCTTTTGCCTATAGAGAGAGATTTTAGAAAATGCAAAGTCCTGCCAAAAAGGAAGTAAATAATGAACTGTATATATTAAGGATGTTTGTATTAGCATGGGATAGAGTGAAGAAGCCTGTCTTATATGGCCACCATTGTCACATTCTTTGGTTATGTCTGCACTAGGAGCTGGTCTGTTACAGACAATCCTGGATTATCATGCCAACAGCCAACAGTTTACAGCAGAGTTTAAGGTTCCATTCCTGACAACCTTTTAAAAATATTGTTGTTGGCAAGGAAGACCTGCCTGACCCTGTGAAATCCAGACAATTTTCTGTACCATGTTTTCCTTAACTGAAAAACTGGATTCACAACTATTCATAGTGTTTCATAGGGAGTAAAATGATATCTGTTATTTTGAGATTCCTGGATTAAGGCACCATAGAAATACAAAGTAGTATTATCGAGCAATTATATTCAGGGGACAAAAAAATCTGTTAAACCCAGTCATATAGGAGGTTGCTTAGCTTTGAGGATCTGAAGCTTAACACGTAGAAAGAGTTTGAAAATGTTAGCAAGTGGTCTTCTATGTGCAACATAGGGTGTCACACAAACTGGAAATCTAAAGGTGGATATTTCAGAGGAAAGCACACATAATCATGGCAGTGTGTGAAAGATGTGGGAGGAATTCCTGTTCGGGAAAAAGAATACCAGCAATTCCTGTTATGAAGAGTAAGACAAATAAGAGGATCACTTACCAGGCATGACTGGCAGATCATGGCAAGAAATTAATAGCAAAACTGGATTGGATTTTGTGGGCAAAAATGAGGGTAAAGTCCCCAAGCCTTTATGTCAGTAAACTGAGAGTAAAACAGGCACTTAAAACAGAATGAACCTTTATGTGTCACCCTGCTTTGTTGCTGCTGCAATTAGAATTACACCTACAGCCTGTTATTATTTATCTTGCTAGGAAATCAATAGAATGTTCCAAACTGGATTTAAAACTGCCTGTTTTATCCAAAAATAAAGGACTATTAGAAAGATGCAAGAAAAAAGATAAGCTCCAACTCCATTTATGTTTTAACACATAATGTATAAAAGAGTACAGGAAGATAAAGTAGGCAAAATAATAATTATTAAAAATGACAGTTGAGCAAAACAGTTACCCAGTCATGATCAAGTATAGCTGTGGCAGCACATAAAAGATGAGTTCAGGGGAAACAGAAGTGATGTTATATATAAGTGAGTGGCTTATGGATGGGAAACTATTCTCAGCCATATGAATGTGCAAAGAAATGTGAGGGAAAATTGGAACGACAGGTTGACAAGCAACATAACTGACAGCTAGGAAGGGAATACTGATGGCTTCCTAACAGATGAATATGAAGGTTGATCTCAGATGGTATAATTACATCAGAGCTATCTTTAAACTACTGGTCTTAAGTTGGGAAATAGAAACAGCTTGTAGGAGAAAAAGTAGAAAATAGCTGGCCCTGAGAGTTTTCACAGTAAGAACAGACAGAAAAATCTAAATTTAGCAGCGGTGGCTTTCCTCCGTCTGTTTTGGTGAGTGGAAAGAAACATCAGAAGTAGAAGACAAGGTATAAATGCTGACAAAGTTAACAGTAAATCATTTTTGCAGGCTACAATTATAATAGAATATCAAATGTATTATTACAGCTGTTGCTCACTGAATGATTGTGTATGCTTGTTTATAAGCTAAGGAAGCCTTTAATGTCTTTACTGGTGGGTGGAAACACGAATCTTTCCCTATCTTAAAAAAAGATTTCACAGCACCACCAGTTACCACAGGAATATTTAGGAATATTTAGTCCTTTGGACAGTGGGGTTTGGTGAACTGTGTTTGAAGAACTTTTGCCCTGTGGATTCCACAGGCTCTCCATGACCTCCCAGATGAGCCACCTCCCATTTCCTTCAGCAGTTTGCTCCCAGAGGGGGAGAGTGGTGCTGAGGGAAGGAGCACATCCCACAACCTTTCCTCCTCAGCTTCTCACCCTTGGATGGAGCTGCAAGTGGCCATCCTCCTGCTCTGTGGGGACACAGGCACAGGCACCCAAGCCATGCTGGGCCACAGAAAGCAGGGCTGGGCCACGGCACACATGGTGCTGTTTGGTGCCACCCATTCTGAATGCAACCATTTCATTATTTTTTCCTTGGAGTTTTTCTTTCTCACATATTTGAAGTAAGCGTATAACGATGTCATCTGCTTAAGAGATTGGAAAATTTTAAGTGGTTTGTTCCTGCAGCTGACTCAAGGCTTCTCCAGGAAAATTTGAATTTTGCAGCAGTGCTCGGGTCTGTGTACAAAAGAACATGGAGATTGTAGGAGGTGGATATGCACAAAGAAGAGCATGAAGGAAAGAGGAGAGAGAGGTGCAGGGAGATCCACCAATGTCAAGACCATTCAGTGGGGTTTGGGATGATGAGGAGTAAAATTAAGAAGCGTACTTCATCTCCAACTTCTACAAAGAGTAGAATCAAGAGGCCTGCTATGTCACTGCATCCCAGGCCTCCAGTCTCTGGTTTCAGGAGATTGTTCCTCTCCTTGCTCATACTCCTTACCTCTCCAGCAGAAGAGGCAGGGGCAGAAATAGCACTGAGTCAGAAGGTCGCTGGTGCATACTCCCTCTTAGCCTGACTGTAAAATATGCACACATACAATGTAACACATATGTCCTTACAGTATAAGAGTGTAAACTTATCAGAGTGTTACTTATTATTAGTGTTACTTAGGCTGAGAGAGTTTGCTGTCAGTTGCTCACATGGTATGAACAGCTCATGGCCTTCCTGTTCACAGGAGAAAGGCCTTGGCAAAGGAAAGAATAGAACTTGGCTGCTTTTTATTGGGGCCATTGTGCCATCCTGAACATCTGCATCCATAGGCAACTTCCCTACATTGCCTGTACCTACAGCTGGCCCTGCTGTTCTCTGTTCAAACAAAAAAAAAGACTCTAAAGTTAAAATGGAGACTTCAGCATTGCCTATCAGAGGAAATAAATGTCTTTAAAACTTTTTTTTTTCATTTGGAAAAAGAAGAATACATTTTTATACCAGGGCATAATATCTAAATGTCTGTCTGATACAAATCTGAAATTACAGTGCAGCAGAGGTGCTACCATGCAGTTTGAAAGATGACAACAACACACTGAAGTAGTTACTATGGAAGTAACTTGCTTATTACTGTTGTTACATGACCAATACTTTCGTTGTTGGTAAGTGTAACAAACATGCTTCATTAAAACACTGTTTAGCTGTAACAGGCTAAAGAGCTTCTGAAATTAGTGTTTTAGGAAAACCACATATTCCCCAAACCCAACAGGATTACCCATTCTGAAAAAATTACTTAAGCAGTGGTACAGGGACATTAATATATCCTTGCATCTACAAGCACAGCAGCTTAACAAACTCAGGGTCCATCCCAAAACCAGCCTTCTATCTTCCAGCAAAACAGTAATCCTTGGATCAATTTTCATGTATCTAAAAGCAGGTGCATAAGGAGTAAGGAGCTATTTTGTGCTCTGGGGCTAACAGGAAACTCAGCTAAGGCAGTTTCAAACTTCCAGGAATATTTCTGAAAGGGCATAGCCAAGATTTGCAAACTGTTAGATGACACTTTAGTCTCTTCTTATGGAGAATAGACTCTGTCTCTCTATCTCAGATTTCAAATTAAATGTCTACATGGTGTGTGGGGAGAACTATGTTATAGATTTGGAATCACCTATTTATGAATGTCATATGCTATGTATAGCTTATATATAATAATTGTGAGGCATAACAAGATGGAGTAAATTTAACTAAGGAACAATCTGCGGACATAGTTCAGATAACATATATCAACAAATGTTAAATGGGCAGTGCTAGAGTAATTTTCTACTTTGACCACCATTAGGAGAAGCTAAACATATCTGTCTAGGGATGTTTCAGTCTCCAGTAGAGAGAATACCAAAAGGCTCCCCAGTGGTCTGCTAAACAGTCCTCCTCCCTCTCTGACATTTCTAAAAGGAAATGTGATGAATTTATTCTGACAATAATAATAGTTCATTGTTTCCAAAGCAATTGAAACATCTGGATTAAGAACATGTAATGAAATCCCAGACAAGATTCCAGGGGAAGCATACTTGAATTTCTGGAAGACACATGACTACAAAAGCTAATTTCCCATTCACTGGAAATTTTAAAAACTGTTTTGTTGTGCTTACTTAAGGCTTCTCCTCTGTCAGTGCAATTCTCACTAACCAAAATGCTGCCTTACAGTCAGCAGTGAGGGTGCACTCCCTTCAAAGAGAAAATGTACAGTGACTTCATACCAATCTCCAACCACTTTATTCATCATAAGTCTTAACCCAGGAATGTTGTTAGATCAGAATCATAACAAGAAGAAATTCCCAACAGGAATTACTGTGAGGACAGATTGCTCAAGGGAATCATTAGATCCAGCAAAGCATTTACATAATTTTAAATTGTTATTGTGTAAACTGTATAGTCATAGTTTGTGTTAACATATTTTCAATTAAATTATTTCTAAATCTTAAAATTTCACTGTTGCAAGAGAAGAATCGGGTCTGCATGTTGTTAAGTTTCTTTTCTATAGACTTGTACCAATTAGCATGGTTAGTTGACTTTACAGGAACAAGAGATGTTTGTGTTGTGACAGATATTGAAACTGAAAAGTCAAGGCCCATGCCAAAGCAAACAGCACAAAGCTGAGAGAGCATCCACCATATGAGCACACTGAAAAGAGCACTTGAGGATTGTAAGGCACGTTCACATTGTGCTTTAGGATTAATGGCACTTTGAACATTCCCACACAGCTCCATTGTGGAGGCTTATTAGCCACTGCTGTACAGGGATTGCTCCTTTCAGCAAAGGTCAGGTAAGTGACACTCATTGCCAGCACCTGATTTCTGCCCAAGGTAACCCATTGCTATGTGGTGGGGGAAACACTGTATGCCTGAAAAACAGAATTTCTACCCACACAACATATTTAACATTTCCCCAACCACCGTGCTTTTGAAGAAGCTGAAATACAATTATTTCAAAGATACAATATGTGTGTACCTTTGGTGAGTGGCTGATGTACTGTCCATAAGTACTGAGAATCTCTTTGGAGCCCCTGCCCTTGAGATATCTGAAATACAAAGAAAATACACAGTACATTGCAGTACTCTGTGGGAGGACAGCAGGAATAGATGATATTTATATACACAAGTATTATGCACAGAGTATAAACACACAAATAAAACACTGAACAGTGTGCAGAGCCTGCTTAGCCACCATCTGCTTACTTGCACACATTGGTGAAAGCAAAAATACTATTTTTATTTCTCCCCCGATAATGTTATGTTCTGATGTTGCAAGAGGTAAATTTACAAGAGTTAATCCTGCAATGATCTGCATCATCTGCCTTACTTTTTGTAGAAATACTTTTAAATTATCAAGAAAAATATAATTCAGCACCTGGTAGTTCTAGCTAATTGAATTCGTATCAGATTGTGCACCACATGGTAGATTTAAAGGTATACATATATGAAACTCCCATTAGGAAAACAATTGTACAAAATGCTGTACATGTAAGTTTCCAGTTAGAGTAGCCAGGGAGCTATAACTTGTAGCATAGATTTCATTAATCTAATTAATTATCAAACCTATTAATGACTCACTCCTCTGTGTAAACAAAGCACTACTTCCTCCCTCAGGAAAGTAAAAGAAAGAGAAGGGAAAGTTTTAATGTCATCCTGAGAGGTATATATATTTATGTTTTAAAACATAATCATTGCATTACTTGATTGGAACCTCCTGTCCAAAGATATTCAGGATTTCTTGCACTTGCCGTGCCAGAATTGTGTAAATTCTATAGTAATATTGCACACTGTTGATGCATATTTGACAGCAGAATTAGCTGTAATGATTGATGCAATTATTCCTTCAGCTCTCTGCCTCATCCTGCTTTCCAAGGTTGCTGAAACTCTGGAAATTAGGTCAGAGTTCTCACTACCAATTTTTATGGGACAGAGAAATGCTGGCATCACGGGCTTTGTGACATTCCCCAGAGAAAACCTCTAGAACAACAACCATGGATGTGGCAGTTTCACAAATAATACATCCCACTTCTCATTCCACCATTGCTGCTGGCATATCATTCCTCATATGGCATTTACCAGCCAAAATATTTTCTGAATCTAGAAATTAAATTGTGCATTTTTAACTTCTGCTAGCAGTATGTATAAGGTATTACCAACGTGTTGAGAAACAATAGGAAATCTGGACCATTCTGATAATGATATAAAAGTTAATGTACGAGTTTTTTAGGGAATGCAGACATGGGCTTCTGGCAGTTTTGTCTCCTAAACCCCTCCTCAGGTATCGCTTTGAACAATCTAGTCACCAGACTCAACTAAATGTTCTTTCTTAATCAAGAAAAACAAAGGGCAAAACTGAGGTGGTCTTCCTCGAGCACAAAAGAAAAGCCAAACACCTTTGCTTTTGCTCTGCACCTTACCTTTCTGGCCCAGTGCTTGAGAGGGGGCTGGCAAGAAGAAAACAGACATCTTGGACAACAAAAATGAATTTCAAGTGAATAGAGCTTCCAAAGTTAGTGTAAGAGAAAGAGAGCTAGAAGCTACCTGAGATGCTGGAGTGACCCTGGAGGATGTGTCTTGACAAATATAATCTTAATGCCATACTTTGTTTCTTTATCTCTTTGTAACATTATTCCATTACTGCAAATCTGTGTTAGAATATCTGCCACTGAAGAACCTGTGGGGGTCTCTTGAGGACCAATACCATAAAGTTTTTAAAAGGAAAATACTGTCTTTTAGTGATGTCTCTTTGCACACAGAGAGTAGGAAAAAAAAAAAAAGAAAAAAATGTGTAAAATTCAAAAGATCCAGAGAGTTTCATACAAAACATATTGGACATGTTCTGCACAAGGACACTGTTTTCCCCAGGTTGCTAATTCCAGTAAGTGGTCATGTCATGACTTGAACTGCTGGAACTGTTCCACTGGCTAAAATAAGATGTTAAAGACTTTGACAGCATTCCAATTGGAAAACGTGTGTTATGGATCCTTCTTTCAGTACATTACATTCAGTTTTTCTTTTCTTTGAAAAAACAAACAAATTGGCTTAGCAGTTACAGCCCATTTGTATACCACAAGGGTATGAATTAGAGGTTTTAATGTCTGGACCAAAGGAAACAGCATACATTCAAAAGCTCTGTTGTACTCGTTATGCCAAACAGATTTTTTAAGACTCCTTACTTTAGCAGATTAGTTTCAAAGACATTTTTATGAGACATTATCAAATTAAAAAAGGAGAGATAAATTTTATATGCACTACTAATTTGTTTTTGTTAGGAAATCATATTGTCTGAAAAATTAACAATTTAGTCATGGCTCTTTGCCACCTACAGGCAAAATCTATTTTCCTCCTTGCTTTTTGATTTACTTTGAAGGTAAAATGAGAGGTGCATTGATTATTGCAGTTCTGCCTTGCCAAGTAAATGTAGCAATGCAAATTCTGATGCAGTGTTCCATGGCCTTACAAGATGCAGTGCCTTTCCAGGGTGACACGAGTGTGAACACCTTGTTCTGTATAACATACCAAAGGACATCTCAGCAGACAAAATGAGCTGCACATTCGTGGCACTCTGCCATCAAAACTGTGACTCAGAGAATGTGGCTCCTACAGGGCTGCTCATTATCTCAACAGGACAAGCTTCTACGGGAAATGGTATGAAATTCGATATATAAATGTCAACTTAAAACAGGCAAAGATTATCACAAATCTGGCACAGACCTACCTCTGCTATCACAGGAAAGACAGAAATAATTATTGTAATATATGTTGAAGGCTCCCTACCATATGGTAAATTTCAGTTTCTATGAAGTTGGTAACAATAAGATTTTTTAAATCATTATTGCAGTGAATAGTAAAAGAAAACCCATTCCTGTTATTGGCACTTTGTGTTGTTTAGTGCAGAAATGTAAATTACAACATGGATTACAATCCGAAGACTTTTATTACTTTATTTCATACTACTGGGGCCATAATAAAAAAAAAAAGGCAAACACAATCTGGAGATTTTTACACTCATGAAAACAGTCGTAATTGCTTTGTTCAGATGCTGGGAAACCCAAAGGAAAACTGGAACATAAAATTGAGAACACACATTTATAACAGAAGCATTTACTGTTACCCCTCAGTAGAAAGTCTTCTTCTGCTAAAACTGTATTTTCTTACTAGAACTACTCCTAGCAAGTAACAGTGGTCTGGTGCATCACAATCTTTTCAGCTGTAATTCAGAGAATGCCCTTAATTTTGTAATTTGGAAGATAAACTTGAATGTAGATGAAGATACATATAATCAAGCATGGAAACCACTAAAATATAGAATCTGTGCTACAGACAAGTTACAAGGTTATGGTACTGTGATTTCAAAACTGTAAGAGAATGTGGATGAAAGACTCACTGGCCAGCATAAAGGTGTTTACAGAACTGCTCTTTAACCATTATGCAGTCATGTAAAGTGATGCTTTGAAATAATAACTGTGAGATTAGAAAGGGTCTAAGCACGGAACAGCCCTAATCACTCTGTGAGGCAATTTTAAAGTCTAATAAACCTCTTTTCTTCAAACAAATGTTCAATGTGAAAATTTGATGTCAGCTACAGGCAGTTACTAAGGTTTTCTTTTCTAGCAAAAAATGGCCTTCCAACCAGGACCCTGGAATGACACCGAGCCACTGTGGACACTCAGCGAATTCGAGTTTCTCACCTGCAAACAATAATTTCAATAAATGTCACTCTAGCTAGGGAGGAAAAGGAAAGAGGCACAGAAAGTCAAGTAATGTACACAAACCACCCCCAGCAAGCAAGATCCTCTCTACAAGCGAGAAAAATAACTCAGAGTCATCTTTCTCTTGGCAACTGGCTCTTTTCTTCTTCCCGTAGCCGTCCCCAACAGCCCCTGCATTGACTCACAGGCACTGGGCTTTGTGGCTGACTGCACAGCCCAGCTTAGGTTGCTGGAAGGGCTGTTTCACAAAGCCACAGCAGAGCCTAAAGTTGTTCTATCCCTCAGACATCCTGGCCAGCTGCCTTTTCTGCCAGCTCCTGTGTCCATTCACTCATGACAGCACTTCTGCCAGTTACCCTTTCCGTGCTCCACAATTATTTCAGCTTCACCATAGGAGTCCAGAGCCATACAGACTGGCACAAGTCTCTAGACTGTGAAACAGACTTCCTTAATAGTCCTAAATATTTCCTTTCTTCCTTGGCCATGAATTTCTTCTACACAGAACTCCAGACAAGTTTGGGCAATTGTATATTTTGGGCACAGCTGTGTTGTCCTTCTCTTCCATAACCCCATCACTTTTACTACAGAGCTGTTTTTTTGGGGGCATTGGACACTAGGATCCCACTGTTGTGGATCTCTGACTGATGTGAAACACTCCTTTAGATGAAAGCAAACCTGCTTGAGTCCCTTGCACTTCTGCTCTTCTTGCTGCTACAAGGATTTGCATTTTGCTACGTGCATTTTGAAGGCTTTGCTATGGGGTTTTGGGTGTTTTCTTTTTCTTTTCCTTTTGTTATATGCCAGAATACAATTTTGGGCTGGGGGAGGAAAGCAATAATATAATTGAGGAGAGGTATTTGCACTGACACCCACTTTCGGTAATGGGAATATTAAAGTTCATTTGAACAAGGAATACAGCTCCCAAAAGAATGAAATACAACAACTACAGTGTAAATACACACAATAAATGAAACCTGTTTTATCCTCACCATTGGACCTTTTCATTCAGCTTCTCCTACTCCCTACCAGATGCCAGGAGAGCAGCCAGCCCTTCTGGGTTTCTGGTCCCATCCAGTTCATCAGGGAAGGGAGGATCCCCTTCTCCTTTAGGCCTTGGGCTATTAGACTTAAATCAGGAATTGTATGTTCTCCTCCTTTCACATCGTGGCAAGCTAAAGCACATTACAGCTCTCTTCCTTAACAGCTAGAATTGATGTGGACTGTATTTGTGAATAAAACCACCTCAGGGAAGAATTTGTTCTTCATCTACCACTATCTAAAATGGTTCTCAGAAAAGCAGCACAAACCAGATCATTTCCAATAAATGGTGCTTAAGTAGTTCCAGTGAATGACCCAAAAAAGTACACATGGAGAAACAAATACTTAGTCTGTTCCCGACTGGTATTGGCCAAGGTCATTGGATGAAAACATTTAAAATTAACTTGATTGGTTTTCATGGGCACCAAAGTCAATTTGGAAATCAGAACTGCTAGGGATACCAACTACCTCGGTGTGATGGTTTTGTCAGCACAGCGAGGGGCTTCTCAAATTATCAGAGATTTTGATAAGAAAACGTTGCTTGTTTGTGTTTATCCTAAGACAGAAAACACTAACAATATACCAGACTTTCCAGCAACCATGTTCCTCTGCTTTGCATATGTCTCACGCTGTCTCAAGAGCTTAAGAGTTTCTGTAGTAGTTCATCTGGGTTTGGCTGCACAGCTAGTACAGAATGGGAACATCCTATTGGCAATAGAATAAATAAAGATTTCTAATGAGTGTACTTGGTTTATATTGTATATACAGTTCTCTTTCACAGACCATTAGAACTGTAGTCTTGGGCCTATCCTGGGCTCAGATTCTAAAAACAAGAGAACTGGTGCAGCATTTTCTGCATATTTACAGGAAAAAAACCAACCCAAAACCAGAGAATGGCAATTTCTTCAGAAACCTCTGCTTTACAAGTCATTGCTTTTCTAAGCCAGCTGTAAATCACAATTAATAAACACTTCTTTTAGCTTTCCACAACATTTCTCTGGGCACTGATTTGTGTTACAGATTCTAAATGTAGTTGCTACCATGAAACTCCCTTTCCTAACAACACAATTGCATTGCTGTCCCAGTGTGAACTACATCTCCAAATATCACAAGCAGTGACAAGCACAAGCTTCTCATGTCATAAATGCTATAAATACAGACCAGTCAGCAAGCTCATATACAGGGAAAAGCCTACCAAAGACTAAAATCAGTGAGGAAGGTGTCTATTTCAATTTCTTTATGAAAATGTGTTATTTGGCAGTCTCTGTGTATCTCTCTACTTTCTTACACCCAGTTAGTGCAAGGTAAGTTTTCTGAGTAAAGAACCATTTTATTTATTGAAACATGAATTCAAAGAAACCTATTTCAAATTAAAACTGATCATTACCTTAAAGATGGGCCCTTGGATTCTTCTCTGTACTCCTAAATCATAAACATAATTCACATACATTGTCTTTTTACTTGTTTCATAACTGATCACATATAGACCACTGATTAACTAGAGAGCATCTCCAGAACTACAGACACGACCTGTGCCTCACTCTTGCAGGCAGAAAAATCCAAGAAAGCCATTCCCTATATCAATTTCAAAGCTTGAACCAACAATTAGGTCAACCCAAAGCCTTCTCTTTTTCAGGATGAATAATTCCAGTTCTCTCAGCCTTTCCTCATAAGAGAGATCCTGCATCTCTCTGATCAACTTGGTAGCTCTCCTCTGGACTTGCTCCAACAAGTGGTGGGGCTGTCCTCGATCTGTTCATCCCCCAGTCTGTGCTGATACTGGGGTTTGGCCTGACCCACCTGCAGCACCTTGCACTAGGTCTTGTTAAACCTCATGAAGTTCTCACAGGGCCACTTCTTGAGCTTGTCCAAGGCCATCTGGATGGCATCCCATCCTTCAGCTGTGTCAGTCGCACCACGTTTGACTCGCTCAGCCCCTGCCCGTGTGGACGTGCCTGATGTCGGGCACTTTGAGGGGCTCAGGGCGGCGGGGGCCCGGTGGTGGCAGAGCAGGAAAGCCGAGGGGAGAGGCTGGGGCGCAGTGTGGGACGGAGACTCCTTGAGGGTGGCAGGGAGCAGATACAAACTTTTCCTGTGAAACCTCCCGGTTCGTGTTCAGGGTGGGGAAGAGCATGTGGAAGGGAGTGCCATGAGTGTTCAGGACAGGGACCCGTGGGAGATGGTGGGGCCGAGGGCAGGACTGTCACCGGGGTGCGGAGAGGCACTGCAACCTCTCACAAAATAGGAAAGAGTGTGAGGGATCGTCTGGTCCAGCCTCCCTGCTCAAGCAGGCTCATCCTAGAACACATTGCACAGAATTGAGTCCAGATGGCTCGTGAGTATCTCCAGTGAGGGAAACTCCATGACCTCTCTGGACAACGTGTTCCAGTGCACAGTTACCGGCACAGTTAAGAAGTTCTTCCTCATATCCAGGTGGAACTTCCTGTTTCTGCCCATTGTCTCTTGTCCTATTGCTTGGCACCACGGAGAGGAGACTGGCTCCATCCTCTTGGCGCCCTCCATTCAGACGCTTACACACACTGATGATACGAAGTCCCTCTTCGTGGCACTAAATCACACACACGTATTTAAGGCTCCGGGCGTTACCCAGCGACCCGTGCTGAGCCACGAGGCGTCGCTCGCCTGCCCGAGGGCCACCGGCGCTGTCCCTCCGCAGCCCGCGCAGCGCGGTCCGCGCTGACCCCGCCCGACCCTTGGCTCTGCCCGGCGTGTGCCGAGCCGCTCCCTAAGGGACTCTGTCCCAGCGAGGCAGTCGCTGCGGGACGCGGCGTTTCTGCTTTCGGGACGGCGAGCCCCGCCGTGATTTGTCTGTCCGACGCGTCCGCCACTCCGCACTTCTGCTTTTCCGAAGGAGCGGCTGCCGGCGGGGCACAGCGCGGGGGGCGCGGCGCTGAGCCGCGCTGGGGACTCGCCGGCGGCTGGAAGTGCTCATGCACCCGCCGGGACCTGTGTCCGCTCCGGGACATCGGGACAGCGATGCAGCACCACGGGCTGGAGGCAGAGCGGCTGCAGAGCGGCACAGTGGGAAAGGACCAGTGGTCAACAGCAGCTGAACATGAGCCAGCTGTGCCCAGGTGGCCAAGAAGGCCAATGGCATCCTGGTGTGTATCAGCAATAGTGTGGCCAGCAGGACCAGGGCAGTGATTTTCTCCTGCACAGGTGAGGCTGCACTGGAGTGCTGTGTGCAGTTCTGGGCCCTCAATTCAGGAAGGACATTGAGGTGCTGCACCGTGTCCAGAGAAGGACAACGGAGCTGGGGAAGGGTCTGGAGCGCATGTCCTGTGAGGAGCGGCTGAGGGAGGTGGGGGTGTTTAGCCTGAAGAAGAGGCGGCTCAGGCGTGACCTTCTGGCTCTACAGCTCCCTGAAAGGAGGGTGTATCCAAGCCCTCGGTGGCCGTTTGGCGACCGCAGCTCCCGGCCCGGCCGACCCCCTCCGACACCTGAGGGCAGTCCCGCCGGCCCAGTGACGTCACCCCAGGTGCTTCCCGCCTCCTCCTCCCCGGGAGGCGTGGTCGCGCCGGCCCTTGGTGGGTGGGGCGAAAGCCGCGCATGCGCCCGAGGCCGGCGGCGGCTGCGGGACACCCGGTC
>VZRZ01006723.1:1500949-1541750 GCA_013398175.1 Climacteris rufus | reverse complement strand
TGTCTCGTAGTAAAATACAGTATTAGCACTTTTTCTCTTAAGGAGATTAAGTACTTCCAAGAACAGTCAGTTCCATAGAACAGACATTATGTATCAGTTAGTTAAGCCAACAGTATTTTATAGCCCTCTTTCAGAAATGAGGAAAAAGAGCCAACCCCCAAAGTTTTTTTTACTGACTGCAAATTATGCCTTTTTTCTGTTAAATTAGCAATTTATTTGATTCATATGTGATTCAAACACTCTTATCTTCAGCTATTTCAGTTTCGAATACATCTGTATTTCAAATAAGTAACATCTAGCAGCAAGCCCGCCAGAGTTCAAGGAGCATTTTGGACAATGCTCTCAGGCACATGGTGTGATTCTCTGGGTTGCTCTGTGCAGGGCAGGAGTTGGACTTCACGATCTTTGTGGGTCCCTTCCAGCTCAGGACATTCTGTGATTCTTTGTGATGGCTGGATATTATTTAGGAAAACTGATTTTAGATCTAGTCATTAAACTTCGTTCAGTTTAATTCTTTTTAGCAAGCTTGCCCTTCCGCCCCCTCACTGTAGTAATGTTTCTAGCTATTTTACTGTTTCTTTTGCAAAGTGTAGGTCTGTTTCTGTGCATTGACAATTCAGGTGCTTTTACAAACAAAATGTGTTGCATCCTGTTACTGAGTAATACAGAATTCACATTTCATGGGAACTTGGGTGTGAATGCTTTCCAGCTCCGTTTGTTCCATGTGCAAGCTCCCAAAGCTTGTCAGCCATGTAAACTAGAGAAGATTCAAAATAAAAAACCCAGTAGATCAAGAGGTTTTTATACAAATATATGCAGTATTGGTGCTTGGCAGTTGCTGCTGCTCCACGTTGTGCTTCATGTTCTTTTTATGTTCTAAGGTTGGCACTGCGTTTTAAACTAAGGTTGTGCAACCAATGTGAAAAAAATGGAGCTTTCTTTTGTATGTTAGATTTCTGCTGATGCCATTTTTGGCTGTGTTCGTTGTCTGGGAATAGACTAGACCATTTAGGAAGTTTAAAGACAAAGATAGTGGAAACATTGAGAAGACCAAAGAATGCTCAGTTGTAATAAATTTAAATGCCCTTTGGGACATCGTGATCAAATGCAGCAACGTGATCTAAAAAAAAAAAGGAGAATTCAAAGTAAAATATTGCTAATTCTGTATTGTACAACATCTCTGCTGAGATGGCATCAGTACAGCGTTATAAAGAGGGAGTTCAGTACGTCGAAGGCTGTTTTCAGTAGTCTGCATAAGGTAATTCTTTAAATCCTAGAGAATGTGTAGAAATAATGCACTGAGAGGCAAGAAATTAATAAAGTGGAATATTCGTGTACAGTCCTTAAAACAGTGTGTGAGCCTGTTTGAATATCTCACATTGAAAAGTTTGTGTTAATGCGTGGGGAGCAGCAGGCTTTGATTTCACACTGACATTTGTGACTGTGGAATTCTTCCTTCATGTTGGTTCATGTTTAACTACAGGTGTGTGGGATGAACCATCAAACCACCAAGAATAATCCTATGGCTCTTAATAGCAGCCATGAAATCATTGACTGGTTCTCTTACCTCTGTGGGGTTTTGTGGTGTAAAGGAGCCAGCAGAATACTGCTCTGACTTCCATCTGAGTCCCTTTTTGCTGGGGAGGGTAACGTGGAAATCTGAGGTAAACTGTAGCCATAGTAAATATCTGGGGGTTTGGTTTTCTTACCCTTTGATCCTGATGCATCCGTTGCTTATCAAATTGTTTGGTGGTGTTAGCCAAATGTAGCAAGATCTAAATGGCAACAGTTAGGCCAAGAATGAGACTGAGTGAAAATGACATTAGGGGCTGTAAAAGTTGAGTTTAAAATGTTAGTTATTAATAATGCTGCTTCATTAACAGCATGTATAGAACTCTAATCTTAATCAGGTTGCTGGCTATAAGTAAATTATTTTTTTGTCTTTTAAAGGAAATCCGCCATAAATCCAGTGACTATCCTCACAGAGTTGCAAAATATCCAGAAAACAGAAATCGGAACAGATACAGAGATGTTAGTCCATGTAAGTATCTTTTCTGTAATCATTTCAGTAAACTTACTAGACTTTAAACACTGGACGTCATAAATCCTGGTCATTGTAAATTTTGCATTTTGTTTATTTCTGTAGGCATGTATCCTATGATAAATGTGGGGGGTTTGGTAACACACAAATGGGCAGAACAGGAGGGAGAAAAGTCTGTGGGTCAAACTCATTGTGCTGAATGCTGAATGAGAGATGGTGGCATATCATAGGTATTAGTAGATAGGTAAATGTTTGTGAGCTGCAAACTAATGTTGTAGAGATATTTTTCTCACAGTGAAATTATTTGCTTAATATTGCTTTATCTGTCATAAAAATATGAGCACAGAAGTAAATAAGCCTTGACTAAGAGAGATGGTGATTCTGCACATTTATAAGGTGCTGTGGATAAATGCCATTTGATCTCTACTGTTGCTTTAAAAATGCTTGAGATTTTGTTATTTTTGTCCATATGGTATATAAGGAATGGAGTGCTTTGTATTTCTACTGATCACCATAAAATGGTCTTTTTGACATAATGATCTTACATCTCCCTTGAAAAGCCTTCTTTTTTTAGACCAGCTTCTGTGCTGCAGAGATGTTGTGGGCTTCTTTTCAACAGCATTTTACTTCAGAAGCTGCAATCCAAAATTATTGCAAAAAGATATGTGAGCTACAGATAGGGGAAAAAAAATTGTACAGCCTTAATTTTTCTGCAGTATATTGAAGTTGGAGCAGAGGCTGACTGACTTTGAGCATGTGCTCAGGAAATGGAGCCAGGCCTCTGCTGGACACGTGTTGGTGTGTGCAGAGGCACTGCTGTGTCCCAGGTTTGCTGTGTTGTTCCAGCACAGCATTGACATCTTGCCAGTGCTAAAGGAGATCATCTTTTATTCACTTCTGTTTCATGCCTAATTTGGGATGGGGGTTGTAGGATGAGAGGGCAGGAAATTAGATTTGAACCCAGAAGTCCCAGGTTCTGCTCCTGTGTCTAACATCCTATACAACTTCCATGTCAGAAGCTGTATCCGTGTATTTACCATTTCTCCCATGAGTGGATTTAATTTCTGCCAAGAGAATGAAAATGTACTTTCATTGTTTGTGCTTTTTTCTTTCTTTTTAAAACAGTGTTTCTAAAAGAAATAAAAATACATTGTATTATTTAAGTAGCATCTAATAATGCCTCCAGTAATACCTTATAAATGTGACTGGTATTCATCTCCTGCAGTTATTTGGAGCTTAACATTTTGCTTAATCATGGCATGCCTTTTACAGTAGTGAAGAGCATCAAATGCCTCTACTGTAGTCATATAGCAAAGCCCACTTTTGAAATGTGTGTTTAGCCAGGAGAACAAAATTTACATGATGCTATTAATTTAATATTATTAAAATTTACATGATGCCATTAAAATGGACAGATGAATTCTAGTATTGAAGTAGTAGTTGGGCTCAGGAAAGGGTTGGAGCCATTACACTCTGACATAAAGTATAAAATGATGAATGAACTAAGATGGTGACATTTATGAGGAATGTGTCAGTTCTTAGCATTTATGAGAGAGAAAAGATTTGAATTGGTCCATCTACATAGCTTGCAGAACTGGGCACTAGGAACAAGGCTGTGTGAGGAGAACAGAGCAAAACACTGTGTTTGAACTAGTTAATTCCTCCTGAATTTTGGTTCTGTGCTTTCAAATATGACTCATAATTGCTTCAGTAAAAACAATGGGAAAGTCAGGAGAAGAAAGAGATGTGGAAGGGAGTATATGATAAATAAGATTTCAAGATAGCAGTGCCTAAATTTCAAAGCAGCTGGGATAAAAGTTGCATGGTTTGGTCACTGTGGTGAGCACATCTCATTGTGGTGCAGTGCATGTATGCAAGGAACTGGTGTTGCAGAAATGTGAGACAGCTTGGGCACACACCATCTTGACGTCTCAGTCCTTCACTTTTCAAATTTTACTGCTTTTTAACAGTGTTTAGATGAAAAACAGGTGATACTAATATTCCCTTATAGTCAAAGACCTTCAGAACCAGCTGTTGGACTTTTAAGATTTAACTACTTAATCATACTGCAAGACATAACTTGATGAAAGGGTTTTATTTCTCCACAGCAGTGAGAAAATGGTTTGTTAACCATGATAGCAGCCAAGCCAGTCTAAAATCTGAAGTGGTGTCTGCAAGAGGAAATGCAAAGACTCTCCTGTCTTACAGAAAATATGTTAATTACAAGTGTAGGAAAAAATGATTTGGGTTGATTTGCCCCATTTCAGCAGTGACACCTGGGACAAGTGCACTGAAACAAACTTGTGTCTGTTACCCACATTTCTAGGTAAAAGTTGATTTCTGTTTGCTGGGAAAGGCTCCTCATCTCTGCCCAATACAGTTGTTTCACAGGGTTTCCAGTTCCATGAGTATTTTGTTTGTGTCCGTTTCTGTTGGCTAAAGAGCTGTAGCATATATAAGTTTGGTTTGGTAAAAGCCCTCAGGAGTTGCTGCCTAGCTGCAAAAATACAGCAATCCAACAGTTTGGTATTAGTCTAGAATAGAGAGAGGAGTATTTTGGCTTCATGGTACTATTGAAACAGGAAGTTAATCTGAAATAGGTTTGGTTTGACAGCCAGTCATTTCCGGACAGATGAAACCATTTCTCAGAAAATGTTGTTAAGAGAGGAAAGTAACTTGGGAGGTTGCTATTCTTTTTTAATAATTTTAATGAAACTGTAAAGATTTGTGTAATTACTTTCCTTCTAAATCTTATCCTTAGTTGTTATCAGAGGGGTGTAGTGTCTCAGATTGACTGTAAACACCTTTAGAGATCTGCTTACCGTGTTCCCATATTTACAGGCAAGAAGGAAATCCCCTCTGTAAAACTGGCAGGATTTTTTTTCCTTTTGCTTTTGGAGGGTAGATGGGGGTTTACAGCTTTCTGTTCAGCCTTTCTGTGTAATATGGCATGTGGCTCAATATCCTGGGTCATCTGAGCATATTTCATATTTGCCTGATAGATCGTGTTGCTTTTGGAAGATATTGCTAGGTAGTGATTTCTCCTGTTTTCTTCTTGTGGCCTTGAGTAGACTTTGTGTCAGACCCTTCAACCATAGGCTTACAGTTGGCATATAGTACATCTAGGAGGAAGAGAAACATGAAGAGTATTGTGCTTTACAAGGAGCAGAGTTGATTTGAGCTGATTTGAATGGTTTTGCACATGGTGCTGAGTAATTATTGTTGCAGGGATGTTCCCTTTCTGTCCTGTGTTTGGAGTGTATGTGCTGAGAACAGGGAGATGTTTGGTCCAGAATAAGCCTGCTGCATTTCCTGGTGTCATATTAGATGCTGACATTGATGACTTTTATGACATTATCTAAAGAATCTCTAAAACATCTTACCACCTGAAACATTGTAAAATAAACTCAAGGTGCTGCTTGTGGAGGGACTTCTTTCTTTGGGGTTGGGGGATTTTATAGCACATGCTGATTTAAATTTTAATGTGTCATTAAGATTTTTTTTTCCAGAGTGCTGCTTAAAAGTGTAAGGATCCTGTGCAGTAGTGGCACATATATTTCAGTATGAATACATTTCAGTCGTGAGCTGGGCCATGGCTGATAGGATAGCATTCATTGTGTACAACCAGTGACAGGATGGTGAGGAAAAGTCACTTTGTCTTTCCTTTGCCTTAAGCTACCTCTGAAACTTCAGTCTGCAAGTCTAGTGACAGAGTATTGTAATTTGAATAATTTAGGAGCTCAGATAGACTAGCTTTAGATTAGTGAAATGGAGGGGATTTGCTGGTAGGTGGGAAAGGGTTAGGCAGGGTCACTGGGGTTGCTTATGGCTGCATGTTTTATTTATGACTTTCTTTAATCCACTAAGTAGCATTTCTCTCTCCTCTGTTGTTAATAGCTCTATGCTTGGAGGACCTCTCTTGGACAAAAGATAATGTAGAAGTTATGCAGTAGTTTCACTTCTAGAAACACAGTTGTTTCCAAATGAAAACCTTTCATTAACCAACTGCCAGAACTGCATGATGTACAACACCAAACATTTTGTATCTCGGTTTTAAGTGGATCTGTCATTTTCTATTAAGCAGGGAGTGAGCAGATTGATGAGCCATGTGAGGTCTTGGCCTTATTTGAGGCATGGGAAGTGTTGTCAATGGGACAGGGTTTCACTGGAAATGGGTAATCAGTGTTTGCTTGTCTCAGGGTTGTTCTGGGAGTGTTTTTTGTCAGTGCAGGAGCCAGAATGAGAATAAGTTTTTAGGTTTCCACTTCCTTTTCAGGCTGCATAGTTTGTTGAAATAGGGGAATTAGCACTTCAGAAAATGAGTACTGTACTTCAGCTGTTGTGGGCATGGCAACACGTAAGATAAATCTTATCTTAAAGATAGGTTTATCATTCATATAAATCTGAGGTACTTTGTAACTGGAAATCATACACAAACGGGAAATACGTTACGGCTCGCTCACTGTCCAAAGCTGGCTTGCTTCACTTAATTCAGAAGAGCAAGCCAGGGTTTGAGTGAGGTTTCTAGGTCATTGTGTCCTTTAAGAACCTCTTCCCTTGAAAGGAGAGAAATCAATATATTCTAGTGGCTTTCTTTGTCCTGTGGACTGTATGCCAGAGCACTTGCAGGATCTCCTCTGTTTTCGTTGGGGAGGAGGAGGGAGGCTGTCTGTGCATAGAATTAGTTGTTAAAGGGACTTAAAAAAAAATCTTTTCAGAACTTTATTTGTCATGTTTACAAAGGCAAATTTATAAGGAGGGCAGGAATGTGTGTGAGGATGGAAGCAGGAAGGCTCCTCAGAGGCTGCAGTTATCTGCCCTGGCAGCAGCAGAGCAGCTGCCGCCGGGTGATTAAACTGTTAACAGCGCTGGCTTGCGTCACCTTTCCGAGAACACTGGTACCGGTATGTGTGATTTACTATAACAAGATCTTAAGTTTTTCCTGTTGGCAAATGACATGTAATATTTACAGAGGTCTTGGTTGCTTTCCAGTAGAAACATTTCAGATAAAGTGATGCACGAAAGGAAAATGTAATGCTTTCCTATCCCAGCAAAATAATACAAAGACATATATTTTACTTCTTAGTTTTGCTGTGTCCTGGCTTGAATAATAATCTTTTTCTTCACACAGAGTTATCATAAATTTTTTTGAGACTCCTGAAAGTCAAGATGGTGTTGCCTTACAACTGGAATGCTAATGAAAACAGGCTAACTTAATGTATTTATCATCCTTTTGTATTTAAAATAAATTTTCAGCATATTTCTGCTCTCTGCATGTTTGTATGTGACTGCATATAAAATCTAGGAGCTGAAGGAGGTAGGCAGGAAGCCCAAATCTGTGTCCTTCAGCAGCAGCAAAGTAGTTCTGCTTTACTGTTGACTTCTTTACTTGAATCCAGCAGGATCATCTTTGGTGGTTGCCAATAGCAGATAGATGAGGGAGAAAGTAAAAGCAGATCAAGGCCTAGTAAATGCACTTTTCCCAGGTTTCCAGACAGATGGAAAGTATTGATATTAAATCATATGAGTGGTCTGTAGAACAAGACTCTAATTCAGTAACTATTTTTTGATTGCCATCAGCTTTTTACCTATCCAGGTTTATAGTTATGGATTTCTGAGATAAGCCTTGTGCTGTACAGGCACAAGTTCAGCTGTTGTAGGTGTGCTGAATTTGATGCTTGGTAGCTGCTCATGTCAGAGCTCATGACTCTGTGTTTCCCAGGCTGTTTGTGAAAAGGAAGTGAAGCCTTTTGGTGCAGGGTGGGCTGGCTTTGTAACAGCAGTCTGGGCCCTGTGGAGTGTTGTCTGTTAGAGCAGGTGAATTTAGTTTGGGAAATTGCATTGCATCCTAATGCACTCTGCTGTCATCTTCCCTATGGAATCACTTCCATCTCTTCCTGAAATATGCTGAAGTTTTTAAAATTCATTTCAGTTTGCTATTTTTGATTTACTCTTCTCAAACAGTCTGCCTAGACTGTTGAGCTTCAGGAGGTTTACAGTCAGTTGAATCTCATTTTCTGGCATGTAGTTGTGTACAAATTTTAAACTGAAAGGGCTGCTTATTTAATACAGTGACCCATAAATGGCTGAGGGATTACTTCCTGTGAACAAGACTGCTTAAATGTGTCCTAGAGGTTGATAAATCAGATCCTAAAAGGTTGTAGGAACAGCCACGATGACTTTTTATTATGCAGTGTTTTAGTTTGACAGTACGATAATCTTTCTCACATTAATGTTAGAATTTTAAATGAATTTTAAGCTTTACAAAGTCCTTTGCTTGCCTCTGCCATGAATAGGGGGAATTGTCTGTCTTGCCTGTGTAATTTTGAGAGATGAAAATGTGTAGATTAGGCTTCATTTAATTGGACAATTTATTAAATATATGTGTTTTTGCACGTGCCTTTTTAGTATTTTTATGTTGTGTAGTAGTAGACAATAACATACAAGGAAAATTAAATTGCTCAAAGACAGACTTGAGTTCCTGCAAGTAGGTTTTGTTGGATTTTTTTTTAGCTGTGTGAGCTTAACTTTATGATTCTGCCTCCAGCTATGAAACTTCAGTTCACCAAAAATCTTGGAATTTTGAACTTAGGAAACCATGCAGTGGAGTGATCTGGTGTGACAGGACAGTGTTGCTCGGTGTGGGTTTGATCTGTTGCATTTAGGAAATGCAGCTGTTGAGAGATGGCTGTGAGGACCTTTTGACATGTGTGGGAGGGTTGTTTTGTTTGGTGGGGGTTTTTTAAAGAAAAATGGGTATGCCAGTTTTCTGAGCAGCTTCTATGAATAGCTGCCTGAAATTACTCTGATGGAATGTGGGGGGAGAATGGGACAGGCAGTTACATGAGAAATGAGTTTCACATGAATTTGTTGTTTGCTGCTTGGGTAGTACTGCAGAATTTATTTCTAGTTGCTTGTCCAACCTAAGCTTGCCTGTTAGAGAGTATTCATCAAGATGGATGCATCATTCATTCTTAATTTGCTTTGAAATGTAGATGATCACAGTCGTGTAAAACTGCAGAACACTGAGAATGACTATATCAATGCCAGCCTGGTGGTCATAGAAGAAGCCCAGAGATACTATATTTTAACACAGGTAAGTAATACAATTACTAGGTTATTAGAGGGATTGAGAATCTAGGGGAGGGGGATTTGTACAGTTGTGATTTGTATTTGGATGGTTCCTTGTCTCTGTGAATTTTAAGTATCTCACATTAACTGCCAGAGTGATATAGTTGAGAACAGATTATTTTGTGTTTTAAGAAAAGCTAAAGGGAATATTGAAGTAGGAGTAATTTACTGCATATGAAGCTTCTCAAGTATTTCTTGCTCTTCAGTTCTTTTGGAAAGAGGTTACCACAGTAGTTTTACTCCTTAATTCATGTTGTACCTTCTGAGCGTGCTTGCAGTAGCTTTTCTTCTAACAGCACAATGGTATTGATGCTTAAAGCAAAATAGCCCTTCCCTGAGTTCTTACTGTTTTGTTTGATTTTTTTTTTTCTTAAAAAAACCCCAGCCCTTTTAAGTACCAGAATGATCTGTGCAGTGCAGTTACTTTCTTGTCTGCCATTTCTTTCAGTCTATTAATAACTTGTTTAAACTTTTCAGAGGAAGACTTTTTCCTGTTTCCCATGGCGAACTATTAACTGTGTTCAAACACTGCTTTTCCTATACATTCTCATGCCCATTTTTTATTCTTTACTGCACAGGGTCCACTACCTAACACATGTTGTCATTTCTGGCTAATGGTATGGCAGCAACAAACCAAAGCTGTTGTCATGCTGAACAGGATTGTTGAAAAGGAGTCGGTAAGTGACATGAGGCTCAAGCTGTAAAATCAGCCACATAATTTTAATAGAGTTGAGCAATGTTTGATTGTTACTTTAAAAGAACCAGCAAACATTCTCACTGGTGTGCAGCATGATGTGCATTTAATATAACAGTGAAGTGATGGAGCCAAGACATGCAGTTCAGTCTGGTGAAAATAGCATCTAACAAACCTGCATCCGGAAAGGTGACAGGAACATTCTGGGAAAGGAGGATGTACAGACAGAAATAGTGAGGAGTAGAGGCAGTGTAAGGTGTTCTCAGGACAAAATGAAAGGTGGGAAAACAAGTCTGAATTAAAGAATCTTTAGATGAATTTTTCTGACTCTAACAGAGTAGTGTATTTGTTACATAGGGATGTTGGCTGTAACAGTGAAGGCAAACTTCTGCCCGAGAACTGTTGAACTAATCTAGTTATTTTTCATTCTTTAAAACTGATGGCATACATGCAGAATACACAAATTTTCTGTTAGGGTATAGTTTTTCTGCTGATTGTGGATTTTAGATCTTGCATGTCATGTCATTTGAGGTTTATGTTTTTTCTTCCCAGTAGATTAGTTAGTGAAAATAATTTGACTGGCCTGTTTAAAAGTCACCTATTTTCTTGTGGAAAAATTTTCATACAGAAAGTTTGAGCATAGAGCAAGAGGAATGCAAGACAATGAATAGATTTGCATTGGTTTGTTAGTTCATTCTTTTCTTTGTGAAGGCAAACTTCTGCTTCAGTATTTCAACCTTCAGTATTCAAGCCTGGGGAGAACTGGATGTGATAGATGAGTTCTGTAAATGTGGGGGTGTGCAAGTCAGAAATGGAGGGGGAAATTGCTGAAATAACTAAGCTGAGATCTCAGCTCCCTGTAGAGGACTAGAGGTGGGAGAGGGAGTATGGTTAAGATGTGTCTCAAAACACGTTAGTCCTGTGATGAAAGAAAGCATAAACCCATAAAGCTGGAATGCATAATAGCCATTGAAACAGTTGTAGGAACTTGGCTGGAAACATGATGGATTTTGAGACGTCCTCAAAATGGGAGGAGGTACTTGAACCTACTCTGTGGAACCATGGGGTCTCAGAATCTGCACATGCAAAGCCCAAGACACTAGGATATTTAACCAAGCTTTTCTCTTTTTTTCTTCCTTCTTTTTCTTTCTCTTTTATTTTTAAACACTCATTTAGGTGAAGTGTGCACAATACTGGCCAACAAAAGAAGAGGAGGTTATGACGTTCAGTGAAACAGGTTTCCGCGTGAGGCTCGTGTCCGAAGACGTCAAATCCTATTACACAGTTCATCTACTGCAGTTAGAAAATATCCACGTAAGCTCTTCTCAGTCTCTACAGCTCCTGGCTGTGGGCTTCAGTGTATCAGGAGAACCACTTGGTATGATGTCACTTCAGGGTTGATTGAGCTTTTGCACTGGAAATTTGAATGCACTTGGCTTGTGAGGATGTTGAAGATGCTTGTGTGGAAATAAGCAAGTGTGTTAGACCTCAAAGATAACATCTTTGGCATTTTTATGCTACTATTTTCCCTTTGGCAGTACCTTAACATGCTGAATTGTACATGATGGCAGTGGTGATTCTAAGAGGAGCTGTAAGAATTAGTCTAAAGGGAGGAACACAGGAGTTGAAGATTCTGATTCCCTTTGGATATCAGAGACCTGACTCAGTCATTACTGGTTTTTAGTAGAACTTGAGTTTTCAGTCCAGCTATGTGTAAGTTTTTTGGGGGAGGGGTGATTACCACCTGTAGATAGGTAACTGTATCTCCTCTTGCTTACCTCCCCTTTTGCTCCACAGGACCAACCAACCTTTTCTCTTAAAAAATTAAGCACTTTGACAATTTAACCAAGTTAAGCTCAAAAAAATTGTTCCTGGCCTGAGCTTGGGTTGGAATTTGCTGCTTCTGTTTCAGAGCGGAGGATTGAAGAGCTTGTCTGTTTGTTCCAGCTATGTCTTGTAAGATATTCTCTCTCCCTATAAATCTTGCCTTATGTTAATTGAAAGTGCTGGTATGGCAAGTTTTCAAGGTTGTCTTGTCAGAGAATTTGGGAAAGGAAAGCTTAGAAGATGTTCTTTTGCATATTGTTTCATATAACTGTTGATATATTTTTTCCCAGATATTTGAATTTATAGTAACTATTGATGTTATTTTGAGATAATATTTGTTAATTCAGAACCTCCCTCATGAGATCAACATGATAAAACTTGGCATGTTGTTCCTTTGTCTCTTCCATGTAAGAAGAGCTTTATGAAATGCTGTCCTGCTGACCTGGTGGATTTCTGTCTAGTAGTTTGTTTATTGACAGCAAAGGCAAAGCAAAGAGGAGTAGTGCTGGCATGCTACTGCTTGTAAAAGAATAACTCTTCCTTTTGGAAAGCTGAGGCAAGTTTTCCTAACTAACCAAAAAGGCTTTTTCGTGGAACTGTTTGGCTGATGTTGGCCCTTGCTCTTAAACTTCCTATTTTCAAAGGATGCAATTTTCATTACATGTGTATGTTTGAACATTCCATTAACTGGAAAACGCAGAAATGCCTCGAGGAACAGCACAACATACACTGTTGCAGACTTTTGAGTTGAAACTATTGAGCACTTAAATTTCTGGGTTTGTTTTGGACCAGCCATGCAGGCCTGTCAGCACTGTACAGAGTTTCTTGTACGTCATGTAAATCAGTTTCACAGATACTCAGCAATCTTTCTGTAATGAATTTCTATTTTAATGCTCTATCTCTCTTGTAAGGTTCCACGAATATTAAGTCCAAAGAATAATTTTTATATAAAACAGCTACAAGAAGAACATACTTGATTAGTCAAGCAAAAAAAGCTGCATAGTTTCTAGACTAACACTGTGAATGGTAAATGCAGTCTTTTGTAAGAATTTGATAATTATACCATAAAACTTGTGGGAACTGAGTATTCGCAGTAACTTGAAATGTGAGCTTAACTGTGTTTATGCAAGTTCTTCTGGAGGGGCCTTTGGAGGCAGAGTGTAAGACATTTAGCCACTCAATGCCAGGAATATAGGATGACTCATGAACAAAATATACCCTGAATGCCAAGAATACTTAAATTTTAGTATTTCCTTGAAAACAGAGAACCAAGATTATAATACAGCCATTCTGAGCTCAAGTAAATTTGTCTTACTGCAGCAAATCTCTTGAAGACATAAGAAAAATATGTGTGTAGGAAGAGTAAAGTGTTTGTTTTTGTTGTTACCAATGAAACAGCCTCTGAATATTTGGTTGTTTTGTTAAAGATTACTTCAAATTACAGGTGGGGTTGGGGGGTGTTCTATTTTAGGATTGCTTCAAGGCATTTGTTGCTTTGATTTGTTCATATCTGTTCTAGGAAACATTTCTTTTTGCTCTTGGGGTTAGCATAGTCCAGTAAATCTTTGGAGATAAAATGGTGTTTATTGGTATCTTTCCAAAAGTTTTGAAAGTGTTTCTAATGGGCTTTGTTTTGCTGGTGGTTATTTTAGAATTTCCATATTTTTTGCCTGACCCAGTCTACATTTTAGAATCCAGGCATTTGATGCTGCCTTTCCATCTTGGTTCATTGTGTTTTCATGGATTTGTTGGTCTCAGTTGTCAGCTCCCTGAAAGTTGAGCGCTGCTTTCTACTGTAATAGCTCAGGCTCAGAACTCACCTTGAATCTTTATTCAGTCTTTATCTTTAATAATATCTTTTAAATCTTAATAAAGTCTTATTAAGACTTTAATAAGTCTTAATCTTTAATAACTGTGAAGGCTGGCACAAACCTGTGCCTCTGGGAAAGTAAGGGTAGAAGGGAGATACAGTGCTCATGTTAAAAGTTTGTAATTATTTATGTGTGAGGCTGTTGGGTGTCTGTGATTTGAAGCAAAGTCTCCCAGCACATTGGAAAAGTGATAGTCAGGTGTATGAGAGCCTTTTGGTAAATCTATAAAATAACTTTCTGTTGGATGAGGTTGCTAAGTTTGTGGCAATGTTACAGGAAAGTTGTTAGATAATGACATTTAACTTATGAAAGACTCCACCTTGTGTTGAATATGTATTTTTATATTATTCTTTATTGTTGCTTTTAGCTTTTTTTTTTTTTAATGCCACAACTTTGTGTTGGTCTTTCGAGAAAGAAAACTTTTGTTTTCAGAAATTTCAGGTGTGGCAACCCAGATATCTGGAGAAAGATACAGTGTGACAAAATGAGTGCTTATAAGCAAAACTGTACTACATAGATACTGGGAATTCAGACAGGCTATATAGAAGGGCAGATAACCATCAGAGCTTCAGGAAAACCAGGAATTGCTTGGGTGAGGAAATGGAGCAGTGGAAATTGAAATTACAGAAGGAACCTTAATGAATTTATCTCTGGCTTCCTAGAAGTAAGAATACAGCAGTCAAAGAAGAGGTTTGCAGAGGAAATACTTGCTGGGGGAGAAAGGACTAGGAGAAATGAAGTCAATTTGATGTGCCACCAGTGGTGTGATATTTCAGAGTAAGGACCATTAATAAATCCCAGGTGGAATCTTGAGTCCTCCACAAATAGCAAATATTTGGATAAACCCATTAGCAAAATGGATTCTCAACTTGATACCAAGCTTCTGTGTGGCTGTGGCTGTCAGATCAAGGTAACACAAGACTGCTCAGTGGCCCTCACTAGCTGATCCTGTGGATGAACCAAAATGTTTGTGATGATTATTTGGCTCCCTTATCCTCATGGCCAATTTAATCTAAATTTTGAAAACCATTTTGCCAAGTGTGAATGAACAAATAGAAGAGGCTCTGGTAAAAGTTATGATTTTGAATTTCAGTGTGTGGAATATTGCCCTTACAGCATGTCTTCTCATTTGTATATAATTTAATTGTTAATGCACTTCAGGCATGATCATTAAACACGGCACCGCTGTGGGGTTGTAGATGTGTGTTGTGCCTTCACACATGTGACCATTTCAGTAGCACTTAAATTAGGAAATGGGGGCTTTTAGAAAGGAGTGTGTGAAACTTGACAGACCAGCATTTTTCTGTCTTCCTCTGTTTTACTTGACACTGAAGGCACCCACTTAAACTGTGAGCATTTGTTCATGTTCATACTTTCAGGTGACTGAACAACCTGAAGTTATTCTAAGATTTTTGTACCTTTTCATTCTGAGTGATTGGATAGTTGCTGTAAAAGGATTATGGCAAGGCTTGTTTTGCTGGAAGTTAATCTAATGGCATTTGCTGCTCAAGTGCTCATGTGGATCTCTGCTTATAACTTGGAGCTTGTGCTTGGATCATCCTTTGATTATGCTGTTGGTGTTTCCAGCAGTCAGTGCAGAGTTGTGCAGTGTGGTGATAACTTTCCAAGTTCATCAGTTTCATCTCTGTTGCTTATTTATGGAAAGCTTATCCCAGGAGTTCCTAAAACTTTAACTCAAATGGTTGGAGTCATTAAAAAAAAATTGAAAATGTGTTGTTTAAATGTTCCATGATTATTCAAGGATTTTTTTAATTGTTACTATTATCTAGTCTTAGGGAGTGAATCTTGGAAGATTGTGTTGGATTACCATAGAACAAGCTGGTGTTCAGTTACCATGCAGAGATATGTTCCTTGTTTAGAACATAAAATTTTATATTATCATCTGAGTCTTGAAGTCCAGGGTCTTTGAATTCAAAAGATCAGCTACTTTCCTGGTAACACTTCATATTAAATTAGTTGCTCTTTAGTTGAATTTTTGTCCATCAACAGTTGTGACTCTGAAGCAAGCCAAACCTCTTCTCGTAACAGTCCCACATCACTTCATGTGAGTGCTGCATGGCTCCCTGACTGGGAGTTCTTTAAGAAAGGGTGGTACAGATGCACACAAAGACAGTGTTTCAGCTGTACAGCTTGACTGCCAAGCACCACTTGAAAGAGCCATTCTGTTTAAGAGAGAAATGTGGGAGGTTTGAAATACTCAGATGGGAATTGGCTGTAGGATTAGAGGCTGCAAATTCAAAGATGTCCAGCTGGTTCCAGTGCATTGCAATGGGACTCTTGTAGAAAGATGAAGAGCCTAGATATTTTTAAAATGAGCTGAAGAGATGGAAAATCGTGGGATGGATAAAGCCTTCAGAAAAGAAAGGAAAGAAAAATGTAATTCTGTGGATTAGAGCTGAGTGACATGTACAACAGCACTGCTTAATCTCTCCTTTACAAATAACTATTTCAGATTAGCTCATGAGTAGGGTGACACTTAGCCATACTTTCTTCTTTAGGAAGAGGATGCTAGTGCTTGTTACAGGATGGGATTGGGGGGAAAAACCACACAGAAAACCCCCCAGTCAAACAAAAACTCACACAAACAAACCCCACAGCTCACCTTTTTTTGAGGTAACAAAACTAAAAATTACAAAAAAGGGTGGTTTTGCCTTCTTGAGGTGTAAGGAATGCTTTCATCTGGAATGCTATTTAGGAATCTTGAAGGAGAGAGTATCAATAACCACTTACAAAGACTGTTTAGATTCACAAGAAGCAACTTTAACCTTTACTTGGCATGTGCATTTAGCTCACCTCGCCACTTTTCTTCTCTTTTGTTTCTGGAGTGATGAATTATTTTTCTTAGAAATAGAGGAAATTGCTTAAGTGTTATTTCCAGATTTCTTATGAAAAATGTATCTCCCTCATAACTTTTAAACAAACAGGTGATTTCAGTTGATTTGTGAGTAAACTTACTACTTGAGAAGCTAGGTACAGAAGAGCAGTAGGAGAGAAAATGTAAACTCTTTAATGCTTTGCTTCAGACAAAGGGAAGTCCCTAGAAATTTACACACTTTAGGCCCCAATACTCTTTTTTCCCCTCATGAAATCTTAAGGCAAACTTGTTTTCCCAATATCATAGATCCCACTTTGTTATCCTTGTTGAGCTCCTAGCCAAAAGAGAGAGTATTTCTGGAAGATCACAGTGCATTTGAGAGTGACTGGAGTCATGTTAATATCCACTGTTCTCTGTGCAAGTACTGGCAGTCTTGCAGTATCAGGCATTGAAGGCAAAAGGCAAAATGGGAGAGGAGTTTTGTTACTGGGGAAACCATGAACTGGATTATTTTAATTTCGCAAAGGAATTGCGTAAGTTGTCTCTCCTAAGAAGTTGAAACAGACTGAGCAGATGAAGAACATTAGAATTTGTTTTATTTTCATGGCTATATTTTACTGTTGCTGGAAAAGGAAAATAGCTTTTCTGGAATATATTGACGTTTGAAATCTTTTTGTGTTCAAACTTCCAAGGTTTATGTAGGTTTCAGACGTATGCGGAAAATGAGATATAATGGAGGGAGGGTAAAAATAACTGAACATTTCTAAACTTCCTGAGCTAAAATCAGTGATCAGTTTGTCTCAGGATCACCATGGCAAGGAATAGCATTGAACAGCAGCTCTGAAGTGAGTTCCATAAAAATGTGATCCAGGTTTTACATACATACTCCCTTGTGTCATTGCAGTACTTGCAGTCAGTTGGTCTTGTTAGGAGAGGCACTCTGTCAGAGTGGTTCTAAAGAAGCTGTATGATTTTGGAATCCTCCTTTTTTACTCACAAAAGACAGAATATGTCTAGCAGAGTCCTGCTGTATGGGTTTTTATAGGTCTTACTAGGCCTTTTCCGTAATGCTTCCTGCTCCTCAGTAATGTGATTGGTATAAAGGAGATGTGATACTTCTTGGCATTAAAACTTGCTCTGAGCAAGAGTACACAGTGTAGACAATGGTGTGTGGGGCTTTTTTTTTCAGTCATATTAATTCTAGTTGTCTAGAAACTGCTGTCAGCCATTGAACTGCAGTAATGGTAGAAAAAGAAGGATATTTGGGAGTGAGTAGTAAAGCAAACCAAACTTAATATTGGAATTTGAGAAGAAGGAAATAATGTGTGTGGTAATAATGGCAAAGGAGAAAACTACCAACTCAGATAAAACTGCTTCAGCACTGCTGGTTGTCCTCCAGCTTGAAGCAAATTACTGGATTGTTTGTTTATATGGGAGGTTTGAAATAGAAAATAGCTATTGATGTAGACTGGGGAAACGTGTGCTAACTGAGCCAAAGAGGAATGCTTTCTACTTGTACCGTTTATTTGTTTTCACTTCTAGAGTGGTGAGTCCAGGATGATCTCTCATTTCCATTATACCACATGGCCAGACTTTGGAGTTCCTGAATCCCCAGCTTCATTCCTGAACTTCCTGTTTAAAGTGAGAGAGTCTGGTTCCCTGAGTCCCGAGCACGGACCTGCCGTAGTTCACTGCAGCGCGGGCATAGGACGTTCCGGCACCTTCTCGTTGGTGGACACTTGTCTTGTGCTGGTAAGTGTTTGCTGCCTTTCTCTGTCACCCCTGGCCTGCTCCTGACACCCTGCCAGCCTTCCCACCATGGGCTTTTTGGGCAGAAAGCTTTAAAAGCATTGAAGTTCATGATGTGCCAGTGGAAACTTAAATTAAGACATCATGCTTTTTTTTTTTTCCTTCATATATTAGTGCACTTACAAATCTGTCCTGAAGTACATTACATACTTTCAAAGCTTCCTGGAAAGTAAATAGTAAACATTCTTTTCCTCTTATTTAAGATGTGCTTGGAAGAGGTTGAAGATTGGTTGTTTGTTTTTTAATGTGAATATATATTGAGATGATTGAATCTGTAAGACTTTTTCTCCAAACATGGAAGGTCTGACACAACCCTTTTCTTAAGGATGCAGGAAATTGTTCTCTGAACTAGGATGAGAACTCAGGCATGCCCCTGGATCTCCTGCAGTGTGTTATGGAGGGTGGTGCAGAATTTCCCTTGCTGTGCACCCTTTGGGCAGTGGGGCCAGTTGCAGTGCCACGTGGATATATAGATTTTTTGCTTATTTAGTGAACTGCATCATCTATAATTGCTCCTGACACAAGTGAACTTTGAATGTTGAATAATATTTAAAATCACTTTAAACTGTTAGTGGGCAATAGAAGTCCAGGCACAGAATTTTGTCTTTGTGCTTGGTAATAGTGAAAAGGACAGCACAGGGTTAGGGTGAAATAGGATTTCATTTAAATTACAAGAGACAGATTTTCTGGTTTGGTTAAATCTTCTCAATTTATTTTTCGTTGTTGTTGTGGTTTTTTTTTTCTTCAGTCTTTCTTTTTTTATGTATTTTGAAAAACATTGGGCTATATTTTGATGCAAGTGTACTTCAAAAACACCCCATGAATGTAATGTGGAGACAAGTGTGTGTGTTGCTTGGATTAGGGATTCTGCTTTAAATAAGGAAACTTCTGCCATGTTCAGTCAGTCTAAATTGCAGCTCCATTCAGAAGCAGTAGGAAATACTCCTTTAGAGCTCTGATTCTAATAGTCCTTACTCCATATAAAAGCCTGAATAAAATTGAACATATCTAAATTTCTTCATTGTAAGACTCGATATTAAGGTACTAATTTGTTTGTTTAATACATGATTGTTGATTTATTCATAGTAGGTTTTCATTGGATGGTTTACATTTTTCCTGTACAAACAAATTGGAAACCATTTGAGGTATTAATCTTCCATATAATTAATAGAAGCATAATATGGAGAAATAAATTTTTAGATTGTTTTATGACTAATTTTTACTTGTAATTATTTTTTATATAATCCATTGACACTTTCAATGTAATTTGCTTTACAGATGGAGAAAAAGGACCCATTTTCTGTAGATATTAAGAAGGTATTACTGGATATGAGAAAATACCGAATGGGACTTATTCAGACTCCTGATCAACTAAGATTCTCATATATGGCTGTAATAGAAGGAGCAAAATTTATAATGGGGGATTCAACTATACAGGTAAATGTATAGCTCCAGTTATTTAAACAGCAGATTGCAACAGTAGTAAAAAATCAGCTCCAAATGATTTTTTAAATGCAGTTTTGCAGGATTTAAGTAATTAGCCTTTTTCAGTAGATGCCTAGGAGGTGTCAGAGGGTATCTGTACCGTGCCTTCTATCAAACTAAACTTTTAACTTTATGTATCTGTCCCCTTTTAGAGAAAATATAAAAACAACTTGTCTGCCCAAATGTTTAAAAAAAAGAAGGGTTCAATTGATCTCTTCAATACTAAAAAGCAAAAGTGATTCCCAGTGTCACTTGGAAGATAGAGAAGATCTTTTTTTAGAATTTCTTGATCTTTGCTATATATTTTCCTAGCAGATAAATTTCCTGATGCTACAGATAATGTTTATTAGGACTAAGTTGCCTTGTTTTTTCATATCCTCTAAGATCTGTGTTACAGTTAGTAGAATCTAGCCAAATATAATGAGTTTTGGGGCAGAGATTACCAAAGAGATGACCAAATCTGACCACTTGCAGGCATAACAGTAGCTTAGAGCTGTGTTAAGTGTCTGGGGCTAGGTGGTGGGGAGGATTGGGAGGAGAGGCTTTGAAACACACTTAATTCTGCTTTCATATGCTAGGACTTCATTATTTTGTTGATTTCTTAAAATCTTAAATAGAGTTGATAAGCTAAAACACATTTCCCCTCTTTATGGTACCAGTAGTTGTCTGATTTTTTCTCTTTAACAAATGTTTCGTGCCTTGCTGTGTAAATAAAGCAATAATTTTGCACAACTGCTAAGCAACACCTAGGGAGTGTTCTGCTAGCCTGACACCTGTGCCATATGCCTAGAAGGCTTCATGATTCATCATAATATTAGCAGCACTTCAGCCTCTTCATTTTCTGGAAGCTCTTAGTGGTGCTAGGAGGTATTGTGTCCAGTAACAGTTTTCTACTTTGCTTTTTTCAAAGCCATGCTCCAAACTGAGCAGCTCTGGTTCCCACATTGAACCCATCTAGATCACAGGATTTCTTACCTTTGGGTACAAGGGAGCATTGTCAACTCAGAATGCTGCTTGTCAAGTTCAAGTGTGTTATTTCTTCATACTGAGAGAGTGCCTAGGAAGGCCCACTTCTCATTTGTTCTCCTTTTCCTCTTACAGTTGTTCAGATGATCTTTCTTAAACCAGTGTTTCTTGCAGTGCAGGCATTTGTCCTGGTGCTTCTCTCTCCAGGCCTCAGGGTTATGTGCAGAAAATCAACTGGCAGTACTTAAAAGGAGTTTTTCTCCTTTCAAGGTCAGCTAGGTCATTTTTATTCCATATGGAGTGGTTGTACTTTTCAGAGTGTGAGATGTATTCACTTCTCTCTGCTAATGATGGAGAGGGCCTGAAGTTATTGAATGCCTGTCGAATTTAACATTAGCCAAATGTTCATCTCTGACATTTCCATTGATTTTGGGAGTCAGTAAACTGTGCAAACACAACTTGCTTCCAGCTAGTGGCTGCAAGTGCAGCATACATACAGTCTGTCTGTCTGCTTCAGGTTGTTCATTCTTTTATCAGTCCTGCCATTCACAGTCTTGTCCCAGATATTTAAACTTGGAATCAGCAGCCATTTCAGCAATTGTTACTGCATGTTTAGAATAGAATTGTTGGTGAGAAATTCCTTCTGTTTGACAAGAGTAGTAAAGTTGTGTCTGATTTCAGTTCTTCCTGTGTCATCACTCCAGATGGAATCAGGATTTGTCTTGGCCAGCAAGTCTGTTACGGACACAGACAGGTCTTCCTAAAGGCCTTTTCCTGTGAAATAACAGGGAACTGCTAAGTGGATTTCCATATGTTAGTGGCTGTTGGTTTGTTTCAGAAAGAAACAAAGGAAACCTCTGAGAAGGAAGTATCTTCTGGGTGAAGACCAGTTCCTCTGTGAATTTCAGATGTATTCTGCAAACTCCTTTGCAGGGGAGGAGTTGGTTCATTGTTAAAATCCGTTCTGCCAGTAGTCCATTTATAAGTAGTTGGGTTTTTTATATCACTCTTTGAATCTGAGATTTAGTTTAGACCAGCAGTCTTGAAATCATTCCGTGGGCAGGAATCTGTCACTAGTTTTGCGAAAAGTCCATTTTCAGTTCATCTTCCTCGTAGACTTTTAAAAGTAACAGATTTTTTTCTACAGGGTATTCTGTGTCTTTATAGGCACTGTCTGATTTGAGTGAGAAAAGAAGTTATTGGTTTTTAGGGCTGATTTTTTTCCTTCCTGTGAATTTTCTAGGGATTATTTTGTGCATGAAGTTTTGTTGCAGCAAGTCCTTCAGGCTGTTCATCATTAGTGCAGTTACCCAGTAGGACTGAGATCCAGCAAACCAGGTTTACTTCCCATTTTTTTTTTCTTCCATCTCATTTCAGATTATTTCTCAAAACAAGGTGAATGACTGTAGATCTCTGGGCTAATGGGCCCCTAGGTGAAATAGTAGCCCATGACTCTGGCATAGATAACTCCAGCTAAATTTTCCCAGTTCTCTGTGTTTAGGCCGTTCTTGCATACACGGTCCTGTTGTATTTTGAAGCCATAAAAGATAAGAGCACAGCACAGGCCTGTAGCAAGTGCTGGACAGTGCAGGATGATAGAACACAGATTACTCCCTAATTGTGGAGCTGCTGTGGGCAGTGCAAACTCTCAAGGTAGTGGCCTCATGCCTTCACAGTAGCACCATCCCAGAGAAATAGAAAAAAGGATTATTGATCATTGTTGGAGAAGACACATCATGACCTAACTTTATTTCTTCATCTAGCATTTTTTTTTTGATCTTCTAGTTCCTTTAATCTACTTCTGTGACCGTTCTTTTGGAAGACATCTTGAGCAAGGGGGCCCCTTAGTGTTCAGGAAATGTTTGAAGTATGTTCTCCTTGTTTTCAGAAACGGTGGAAGGAGCTCTCAAAGGAGGACCAAGCACCAAGTTCTGAGCAGTCTCCTCCACACCCAACCAAAATAACCACAGAGAAGTACAATGGGAACAGCATAGGCCTGGAGAGCAAAGATCAAATGGAGAAAATAAACAGTGACCTGTCCACTAAAGTTCAAGATATCACAGATGGGAACGTTGAAAGGTAGGCAAGATGAAGAAACTGTTTAGAAGGTGGATACACTCCCTCAAGAGGTTGAATTATTGTCTGCTTTTCTTACTGTAAAAAAACTTCTAGATCTTTGTGCAGTAGAAGGGGAGGACAGGTGGTATTTGACTGTCTTATTTAATGATTTTAAAAACACAACTTCAATGATTCCTTGTGGTATGGTTTTACTGTTCAAAGGTCAAGAGAAGAAAAGCAAATGTCTCTAATTGAAGCAGGCAGGTGTCACACTTTGAAAGTGTTTCCCTACAGATTGTCAGTGAACTCCATTGTACAACGTGAATGAGGTCCTAAAATTGTCCAGCCTAATTTGATACTGATTTTTAAATACAATGCTAACTTCTGTTTCAAAAAATACACGGTTTCTCAGAAACACAGAGGTTTTATCACACACCACTTTCTGCCTGGTGGTTGAAACTGCAGTGCTGGAGCCGTATATTGCCCTCTGTTCTTGTTAAATCTGCCTGCTGTGAGCAGCTTCCTGTGGTTTAGCTGTGTCAGGTGAATTTGCCTTTCTCCATGGGCTGTGCCTGCCTCAGGGGTGTTTATGCCTCAGCTGGGAGGCACTGGGTCACCTTGGGCTGCCCACATGTGGGTCAGCAAGTGCTGATCCATAGCCAGAGGTGCAGGAACTGCAGTTTGTGCTGAGCTGAGCCGTGCAGCGTCTGTCCCAAGGGGCTGCAGCCTGACATGAGGCACAGCAGTTCCAGTTAGGTAAGCTGGAATTCTGAAAGAACAGCTGGCTTACCAAATGCCCTGCTGAGTTTCTTTCCATGTCACTAGGAGTGTTTGAGAGAGAATGACAGCAATGCTGTAGAGGTTTGAAGGAGCCCCTCTCAAACAGGAGTGGGGGTACAGGTGTGAGTGTGGTGGTTGTGTGTTTAGAAGCCAAGCAGAGTTGGTTTTTGTGTCAGAGTTGTGCTGTCTTAGAGATTGTGAGGGTACTTCTGGAGACAAGAATGACAAGGTAGTCCTGATAGTGTAACACACAAACTGGGTTCTGTTCTGTGTGCTTTATGAAGATGTGGTTTGCATCCTGAGATGAGAACTATTAGACCTGGATAGTTTGGGAACTCTGCAGTGCTGTGAATGTCTGCACATCGTACCCAGCAGCGCACGGAAAGGCAGCCCTGTGCAAAACAGCTCAGCCAGGGGTGAAAGGCTCAGCTCAGATAATTGAACTAATTCTGTCCCTGTTGACCACATAGATCAAGCACCATGTAAATCTTAACATCTGTCTTTTTCTTACTTTGTGGGGCTTCACTATCTGAAAGTCTCCACATCAAGGTGGTTAAAACATAATAAAAGATTGCTTGGTTTGGATTTTGTATATGCTGCTGGTGGGTTAACTATTGGGACTGTGTTGGAAAAATGTTTGTTTTAATATTGTAATTGCCCTTTCTCCTGTTCTATCATGTAAGATTTACCTTTTTTTTTTTTCCTCCTAAGTTCTGTCCGAAAACGACTGCGGGAGGAAAGAAAATCAAACACAGCACAGAAGCTGCAGCAGATGAAGCAGAAGCTAAATGAGACTGAAAGAAAAAGAAAAAGGTGGTTATATTGGAAACCTATTCTCACTAAGATTGGGTTTGGTACACTGATTTTAGTTGGTGCTTATTCTTGCTGGAAAATGTATTTTCAAGAACATTCCTTGTAAGTAAACAGTAAGTGTGACTGCTCCAACAGCTAATTTTGCTGGAAGGTAATTTTTAGGGGTGTGACTTTAAGCATAAACTCCTTATTCCTGGAATGGGTACAGACTGTTACATACAATAGAGAAGTGATGTAAACTTGATCTCATGTTGACATCTCAGGACTTTCCACTGCAGGTACTTAGAAAAATGAACCGCTGCCCCCCAACAGAGTTGATGGTTTTTGTTTGTATGAGCAGGTACAAACTTGCTGCAACTGTTTATACACTTTTTAAAATGGTGTTCTACCAGATCTCAAGCAAATGCTGAACCACAGAGGTTTAGCTGCTGAAGGCTGTCTGGATTTAAATTTACATGCCTGACATAAGCAATAAACAGTGTTGTATCATTTACATTATTAATGCAAAGAAGTTATCCTTAAATATGTGTAATGTGTAATGTACTAGTGACATGAACATAAACATTTTATATTCTTACAACCTAGGATAAATATATTTTATAATTGCATATTTAATCTTTTTGTAGTTCACTGTACTTTTAAAAGCTCAGTTTGTACAAATTTCTGACCAAAAGAATTTCATTTTGAAACTAAATGTAATTCTAATTTGTGCATGAAAAGAATAGTGCAAGCATTCCCCATATTTGACTCTCCAGTTTGAAATGAGCAGCTAGGGGTCTGATGAAGCACTTGCCAATTTCTACTCTGTTAATTTGCATTCCTTATTTATTTTTTGTAGTTTTCATTATTTAAGTAAGACATAGAAATTTGATTTTTTTGAGGCTTTTGAGAACTTAGCCCCCACTGAAAATCATACTGTTGATTAATGTATTCAGACTTCAGCTAAGGCCAATATAGTTCAAGTTCTGACATTCCATTAAATGTGAAAGATAAGGTTTTGTGTGTCTGTAGATTTTAACTGCCAGAAAGAATAAAATTAATTCATCAGTGATAGGTGTAGGAAGCACATCACAGGGAACTATAGTTGGACTTCCAAGCGTGGCTTTAATAGAAAAGAAATGTTGGTAGTGTTCTGCCATACCCAGTGTATTCAGCTGTATGAGGCACTTTGGTAGCTTCACAAGGTCTGGAACTGCTTTTCAGGGTCCCCAGCCCTGTATTAGAGACTGATAGTAAAACACTTGATGACTAATTTGGGAGTATCTGAGTGCCACAGCCCCTTTAAAATTATTGAGCACTCCCTTTCCATTACTGGGGTAATAACACTTTTTAAATACTAATTAAACACAAACCACTTTCTGTCCTTTAAATTACCTTTGAATACAGAGATGGTATGTGGCTGAATGTAGCTTGTTGTTCAACTTGAGATCTAATAATTTGTGGGATTGGATTGTACTTTGAACCGTGAATTTTATTTATTCAAGCATTGCCTTGTTGGGCGACTTCAGAGAAGTCACGTTTTCCCCTTCTGTTTTCTAGGCTTGGTTGTTTTCTGTTGGGTATAGGGTCTTGGGGCTTTTCTTCCACCTCTTCCACCATTTTCTTAAGCACTTCTTAGATTTACTGCTGAAAATCCAGAAGAGCTGGATGATTACTTTGCTCCTTCTGCAAAATAATTAACTTCCAAGTTTTCCAGTACATCCAAGCTCGGTAGCACCATGTGAGGCATGGGGCCCAGTTACTCTGACATTTACTACACAAAGCTAAGTACAGTTTATTCTTTGAAATTCTCATTTTGCAATAGCTCATACTATTCTGGACTGTGCTGTTTATATAGTAAACAAATGCTGAAGGGTCCAGATGAGGAAAACAAGTGTAGTTTCACGCAGTACTGAATTTGGGGAGTTGTGCGTCAGTAGAACAAGACAATTTGTTCCACGGCATTGCTGACCAACCATGCAGCTCTGACTTGCTGGCTGCTGTGACACAGCACAGGCAGGCAACTCTTGTATTTAACACATTTCACAATTTGTACAATCACAGTAACTTTTAGCCAACAAGAAGACTGTCAAAAGAGGTTTTTTCTTTAAATTGTGAAGACAGGTTTCTCAGTATCAGCTCTGAGAGTAGGTGTAAATGTACGTGCCTTATAAAGATATTTTGGTTATGGAAGAATACATGGAATGTAATTTAAATGCTTTTGTAACAGAAATATTCCAGATTTTATTCTAAATACTTAAAAGCAGCTAAGGAAAAAGTGCAGGCAAAATTGACTGATACCACACTGTTATTTATTGCCCTTCTCATGGCATGGGAAGGATTTCCTGGGCCACCAGTATCCTCCAGGCACTGATCTCTAACTGCAGCTTGTCAGGTTGTCACTTGATTTTTCTTTTTCCTGAGTCCATTTTTTAAATTTTGGCTTTTCAGTTTTTTTGATCCTGACTAAGCATTCCTCATTTCAGGGTGGGACAGGGCAGGAGGCAGCCAATTCGCATCACTCACACTCTGTTACCTTCTTGATGCAATAAAGCAGGACTTGCACATTCTGCAGCTGTTCTGTAAAAGTTTGGTTTGGTTCCATGATTGCAAGTACCTCAGGGGTCTTAACCCTTAATAATTTAAGGAGGATGAACCAGTACAAGTATTGGACAAAACTGTTTTGAACAGTGAATTGTTCGTGACAATATGAGATTAGGAAGGAAAATCAAATGATTGGTCTCTTTGTACATTCCAGGAAATAGTTTGGATAAGAATCTTCTTTCTGGTCCATCACTAATCCTTAAAAACCAAAATCTGGAGAAGGATTGTTCTCCTTGCTGCACACTAAGCCCCTGTGATACTTTGCTATTCTGTAGGTTTTTAAATTTGCAGCAGTTTTGCACAGCTTGGATGTTCAGTAGGAACAAATGTGGGCCAAAATGAAGAATTTGATCCCAGTCACCTCTATGGTAGGAAATGCTTAAAGGGTGAAATGGAAGGACATGCCTTCTGACCCCTCTCCTGCTTCCCCCTCCCCGGTTCTGGCAAGCTGCTGGCTGGTCCCATGCTACTTTAAAATGTCCTCAGGCTTGATTCCAAGTGTTACTGTGTTGGTTTTTCCCTCTGTTCTGGAAGTGCATCAGTTGAAATATTTGATGCATAGCGGGCATCTCTAATTAAATGTTTGACTCTCAGATGAACAGTTGTGTACAAATCATGCACGTTTTCATAAAGAAAAAATACCTAGCAAACATTTGGACCTCCACTGCAAGGGGTTTGCAAAGTTGGAATTAGTCCTTTAGGTTTCCTGTTTATGTTCTTGATGCAGGAACGGTCCACTTAGTGACGGTACATCTGTATTTTCCTTGAAATGTATGAAGTAAAATAATTTAATTCCGTGTGAAATAGCAATTTGGAAAAAAAACCTCTGGATTTATGTTCTGGAAGTGAGATGTTGCAAGTGAAACGTAGCTTATTCTGTTAAACCTCAAGCAATATGGTTTACTGACATCAGTTTATGTCCCCCTGGAAAGGGAAGAGGCCTAAATGTGTATGCATGTATGTGTGACTGGATCACGCGGGCGACGGAAAAGCCTGGCTAGCTTTATGTTAAATGAATGTAAACCAAATTATTCAGTTTGCTGTTCGGCATTATAGTAAAACCTGAGACACTTGAGGACTGCACGAGAAAGTAAATTAACAATGACAAAAGAGGAAGTCTTCTGCATGGCCGAGTGGCTTGAGGCAGAGGACGGTGTTTGCAAAGTTGACGTAACACACAGTAGTCTTCCTGGGCCTTTTTGTTTGCCCCCAGAGTTTTAAGTCAGTCTTTCATTTTTATGTACAAAAAATAAACGTGTTCAAAATTGCATCTCTGTCTGAGTCTTTATTTAAATTGGAAAGATCAATACTTGGAAGCCCTCTTTCAGTGTGTCCAAAGTGATGAAGGAAAGCCGCTTTATGCATCAGCGTAGTGCTTGCAGAACTCAGACGCACTTTACCCGTAGGAGCTGGGGTGTGTGGTGCTGTGAACACCAAGGTCTCTTTCTGTAGACTCTGGGAGTAGAGCCTTACCTTGCCTGAGAACAAAATGTCCAGTGCTGGGATGTCTTTCTCACTACAGGAAATCTTTGCCTAGAAACAGTTACTTTTTGTGCCGCTGTACAGAGCTGTGAGAGGTGCTAACGTTTTCAGATGCAGCCTGCCATAGTCCCACTGAGGCCCAAGGAGACTTCTGCAGTGCTTGTGTTAAATGTGGGAGGAGGTGCTTTGCTGGACTGAGACCTGTACTTGAAGCTCTCCAGCAAGGATGTGCCTTACACTGTAACCTGGGAATAATTTCTGGAAAAGCACCGGCTTTCCACGAGTACTTGCTCTGAGGCTGTAGTTGCTCCAGGGAACACATGAGAAGCTGTTTGGTGTTGACAGCGAGCTGCAAACCCGCTGTCACTTTTTAGTTCTTTGTTGCTTTTTTTTTCCCCCCGTACTCTGTACTGAATCGGTGACTTTCTTTTGGTTGTATGTCGCAGGCCGAGACTGACTGACACCTAAGCCTTCGAGACTTGGGAATATTCTGCAGCTATAAACTGCAAATTATTGACATGCAAAGCGAGACATGACCCCCCTCTTCGGGAACAAAAAGTGAGGTCTGTTAAGTACCAAGAAGACCTCAGTTATCTGTTTACAGCGTAAACTGCACCGAGGGGATGAAGACCACCAGCAGCGTGTGCTACTTTGCAAAACAAAATAATTTGCTATCTTGTGTTTTTATAATGCCTGTATTAATGTAGAAAGTTGTAAAAGAAATAAATTAGGAAATATTTTGTTTTGTACTGCCATTCTTATTGTATTTTTATACTTTTTGGCAGCATTAAATATTTTTTTAAATGGACAATATGCTGTTGTGTGCGCGTTATGTTAGGGAGAACCTGTTAAGAGTGTGTTTTGTGGAAAAAGAAGGGGTTTGCCTCAAGATTTCCTGATACCTGTCTTAAATGGAAAATGGCAAAATTAGTAGAATGTGCTTTCTGCAAGTATTTTCATTAATGCTAAGTATTGTAGTTTGATTTAGGAGGACTCTTACACATTTCTTTTGTAATACACCACTAAGAATATAATTTTATTAATCTGACCAGTTGGTTTGGTAATCCTTTTTATGTTTGCTATAAAATATGCACAAAATGTTCAGAGTAACTTTGTGAAGGGCAAGTGTTTTGTTGATGCTTTAAAGGAAAGATGGAAAATCTGACCTGTCTTAACCCACGGTCCTGAGCAGTTAGCGGGAGCTGAGGACCCGGTGCCAAGAGCACAGAAGTCAGTGGTGTCTGTAATTAAACAGGTTTTGGATGGTGCCATGGCCGTGTCTACTCTGTACAGCATTTTCCTTCATGTCCCCACCTTCTGTCAGGGTTCTCCCCTGACACAGGATGGATTGGAAATGGGTAAACTGGAGTGCTGCTTCAAGGAGTTCTTCCAACAGGGCCAGCAGGGTTTCCAGCCCTGTGCCTTCTGTAATGGAGCTGATCTCAATTCTGCACTTGTTCATGTTCTCTCTGATGGTTTCAGATAAATCTCAACTCAAAAAAACCTACACATTTACTATGAATGTCTTAAGCTGGCACGTGGTGGGGTTTTACATGGAATTTGCACTTTGCATAGTTTTGCAACACGTTTTTGTACAAATCCTGTAGTTACTGAAAGTAAAGTGTGGAAGAGGGGAGGAAATCTAGGCCAACTCAGGCAATTTTTGCTAATATAAGAAGCACCCTGAAATCTTAGCAGAACCTTGTTTAGAGGCCCATTCATGAAAGCAGTCAGAGTTCAGAGTTGTGTTTAACTTTAAGCTGGATCAGGGGAGTACTTAATGCTATTACTTGAGCTGAAGATACACTTGACACCATCCTGAAACAGTCTTAAGTTGCCAGAGTCTGGTTTGTCCAAATAGTTTTGCTTCTCTAGATGATTAGTAGCATTGTTCAGAGCCTGTGTTGAAGGAGAAAACAATATGGCAACTGGCTTCAGTTTTCAAGCTGGTGCAGCTGTAAAACAGGAGTGTTTATATCAAGAGATCACGCTCTGCCAAAGCCACTGCAATAAACCCTGTTATTGTTGATTACAGGAACAGAGCCTGTTTATAGCCCTTGGGACATCTTTGAATAAGGCTTTCAGCTGTTCATACCTTTTGCCTTTGGTTATGGTTTAGGTTTTCATTGTTTTCCCCCTTTTGGAGCTGTGAGTACTGGAAATGTGCATGTGCTTCGTTGTCCTACCTGCTGCTCTCTCAGCTACCTCACAGGCAACTAGTTTATCTTGTGGGGCATAGAGAGCTGAATAGGGTAATCAAAATGCTGATTGCCCTTAGTTTTTAAATAGTTTTTTTTGCTGGACTAAAAGTGATGTCAGGCCAACATGATGAATTGGCAAAGGGGATCAATATAGAGTAGTTCCAAACCCAGGGCTTTGTCAGGTTTCGTTGAGAGCTGCCTTGTTCCAGAAGTCTTCCTGGTCCAGGCACTTCTGACACGTGCACTTGTTTATTTCTACACAGGCCACAATTCTTGACTACTGCTGGGAAAGTGTATTTTAAAGGGTGAAGGAAGGGGAGAGGCAGCCGCTGGAGAGAAGGGACAAGTGAGTGTCTAACTGCAGCCTTTAAAGAAATGGGCTGATCTTTAAAGAATGATCAGACTTGCAGATGGCATTTTGCCGAATGAAAAAGCTGTGATTTACTGCCTGCCGTTTTCTTTCTCCATATTCAAGAGCAGTGTCGCAGAGGTGTTTTTATTTTTGTCAGTCATCTGAACAGCAGGACAAAGCCTTGTCGTGCAGGAAGGTTTTGGGGGCAGCCGCTGCCCGTCCTGCGGCGGCACCTGGAGGCTGCCGCGGAACTGCCGGCCCGGGAGAAGCGGCGTCCTTGTCCCTCCTCATAAGGATCCCACTGCCCTCTACTTTTTCCACAGGGAACAGGAAAACCTTGAGGATTTTTCTCTTTCAGAAAGTACTCCCAGTTCCGAGTGCTCTCCTTTTCCCTTCTCCTCCAGGATTCATTTGGCTACGCCTCTTGAGGAGGCCCTGAACATCTGTGGCTCACTTAAGAAAAATGCTGCAAAGCAAATGACACCCCCTTCCTTGCTTCTGTCTGGCCCTTCAGTCCCTCAAGACTTAATTTGCCCTCCTGCTCCATATACACCTCACAGTCACTTTTTAAAGGCTGTAAGGAATTCTTTAGCACTTAACAATACCCAGTCCTGTCTTTTTTTTTCTCCTCCACTCCAAGGAATGTCTCCCTGGCAGAGGTAGAGAAGAATGAAAAGGTAACACCCTCAGCAAGTCTTTCCAGTCGGTCATTGTAGCTGACATCTACTTTAACACAAAGTTCAGAATTGACACCCAGGAGTCGGTGTGTGGGACTGGAATGTAGTTAGTCAAATATATACCCCCATTAGGTTGGGAATTAGGGATGAGAGGGGAAGGAGAAAAAAAGTAGAGTCCAAGAGAGAGTCCTCCCCTGTCCAGCACAGAGCTGATCTTCAGCCTCTCTCACACCAGTTGTTGACTCTGGTGTTTGGACAGAGCTCCTACAGCGCAGGACAGCGGCTGTTTCAGCAAAAGGATGGCACTGACCTTGAGTACGATGGACAATTACAGATCCATTACTTACTGCAAGGAAGCTCCTGTCCTACAGCAGCTGGCCTGTGCCTCGCAGCACAAGTGTTGGGAATAAAAACAAAGTGACTGTGTTCCTTTCCCCATCTACCTCACAGCAATTTATACACTTGGCCCCGTTTGAATATGGTTATTTTTTCCAGCTAGTTTTACCCTTATCAGACTTGCCTTGTGCTGCACATGGCATTTTGTCTGCATCCCCTGACCACATCTGCATTTTGACTCGCCAGCTTATTAGTCTGGATACCTGTGGGAACTCCTAATTTTGGTTAATTCTGGCTTTTCAACTCTAGAACTGACCATCTTGCATCCATGACTTAAAGTTGCTTTTAANTTTTTTCCAGCTAGTTTTACCCTTATCAGACTTGCCTTGTGCTGCACATGGCATTTTGTCTGCATCCCCTGACCACATCTGCATTTTGACTCGCCAGCTTATTAGTCTGGATACCTGTGGGAACTCCTAATTTTGGTTAATTCTGGCTTTTCAACTCCAGAACTGACCATCCATGACTTAAAAGTTGCTTTTAGATCAGCTGATGTGACCAAGCCCTTCCAAAAGATCAAAACTGAACACTTAACCTAACACAAAGCAACAGGTACCACCACAAACATGGAACACATGAACTGTGCATCACTCAGGCCAAGCCTACAAAATACACTGACACCAGACTGCCTGGTATAGGCAAGGTTCCCTAATTCCTCTCTGTTTCAGAGCACTGTATGCATGTTCAGTCTAAGGCTCACTGACCTAGAAAGCTTTAGTTTTAGCATCTCAGCAGCCTCTGGAAATGGAATGGAAGCCTGGAAAACAGAAGGCTCAGGAATAACCTAACTGGCCTTCTAGTGCCCAAAGGGAGCCTATGAGAGAGCTGGAAAGGGACTTTTTAGAAGGGCATGTAGTGACAGGATAAGGGGAAGAGGCTTCAAACTGAGAGAATAGGTTTAGATTAGATGGTAGGAAGAAATTCTCTACTGTGAGGGTGGTGAGGCACTGGAAAGGCTGCCCAGAGAAGCTGGTGATGCCCCATCCCTGGAAGTGTCCAAGGCAGGTTGGACAGGCCTCTGAGCAACCTGGTCTAGTGGAAGGTGTCCCTGCCCACAGCATTGGGGTTGGAATTAGAGGGTTTTTAGGATCCCACTCTGATTCCAAGTAGACCAGAAAAGACAGAACAGGCCTTTACACTGCCCACAGTCTCTCCAGTTGAAGCTACCACAACAGCACTGGAAAAAGAAGGCAAAACCAGATCACTTCTGACCTTCACTTACCTCAGCAGGAAGTTTTGAAAAAAAAGTTAAGATCCACAGTTGACGTGGAAGAGGAGAGTTTTATCTTCCTAAGAAAATCCATGCCTACACATCACTCTCAGTTCTCAGCTGCATGAAGAGCACAATAAGCTTGTCCACATCAGTAACACTTAACCAGGGAAAAAGGTTTCTTAAAAAATATTTTATTAGAAAAAGCTTTCAACCAAAGTTACTCAATAAACAACTGTACAAAACGTATTTCTTTGGTGAAATTGTGAAAGTTACCTTGATTTCTTTAGCTACCCACATACATGAAAGGAATTTTTCTTAAATAAAGCATTTATTTAGACACCAAAGCAAGCTGCTGCTCCTTGGCAATTACTGCATCATCACCACCTCAGGGGATATCTGAGTGCACCCCAGACTCACAGAGAGTTCAGAGCTGATCAAAAGAGCGCAGGTGGGAGGCCGTTGCCAAAAAGTAAGCGCCAAGAACTCGGTATTTTCCACCGTGAAGAAGGATCTGGGGAATGGTTGCTCTGCAGCAAAACCAGAACAATTCATTAAGTTCTAAGCAGTAATGATGTAATTCTATCCCTGGCACGGGTAGGGAAATAATGGGCAGCAGTACAAGTGTCAGGGTCACGGTGGGAGGCTTTGGAGAAGGGCACTGGAAGACAGAACTTGACCAAACCTCTCTGCAATTTTCCCCCACACCTGTCAAACAAAAGCACTGCTGTTCAGGTTTGTTTTTTCAGGTGGGGAAACTCCCAGTGAGGCTTTAATGAAAATATGGATTTAATTTGGCCTATCCTTGATGACCAAGAGCCAAAATGAACCCAACCCGAACATATTTCATTTTTCTAAAATTCATCTGAGTAACGTTTTTCATGTTCTGCATTGAAAAAAAAATGAAAATAATGGATGTAAAATACGAAAGCAAAAACTTTAGACTAAACAGTACTTACTTCACTTTTAATTAGCTGGAGCCATTCATTAAGATAGTTAACAAGAAGAAATGCATCAGGGATGTTGTCTCCTTCTGAGCAAAATTTCAGAAGAACTGCCATTTGGATTCCCTTTGAACAGCTGCAACAAAAATGAGCAGGCATTTTAATTTCTTTTTTATATCCAGAACAATTATATTTATGTATTAAGAGCAACAACCATATGCATCTATCTTGTGAAAAAGCAAAACCAAAAAAGTAAAAATGTATGCCCGTATAGATTTCTTCTTCCCCTCCAGACTTCCTCCATTGCATTTTCATGCTCTTTGTCTTGAATTTGGCATTTACTTTGCAAGGCAGCAATCCTACTTCTTGCAAGAGTATTCAGGCCTCTTTTACACACTTAAGTTTGCATTTTTGTGCTGATGAGGCACTTACACCCATCCTTTGATACAATCACTCCTTATCTTTCTGTGTATTTTAAACCTGGCAGCATATCACTACTTTACTCAGAATATTCCCATTTTTTCACTTAGATATTATTAAGATTGTTGTTTGTATTTTTTTTTCCCAAGTCCTGGCAGGTCCTTCCTTTTGCATTTGTATATTGTTTCCATACTGAAGTCAGTATAAAGGTAAGCATGGCATTAGTAACTTTGCTGCTGTTAAATGCAATGGTTTGGACAGGTTTCAAAAGTAATAGTTAAAAATTAGAAATCAACTTTCCACCAGGCACTTAAGAAACATCTTTTGCAGAACTACACAGTTGTGCTATAATGAGTATTAGTATCCAAAATTTAAAAACTCAGGCATGCTTTCAGCACAACTTCTGATGCACACACCTTTGAACAAAACCCCCACATGTGATTTTTTTGCTACCCCTGAAACCTTAATTCGTTATGTAACTGTCATTGCTCAGAATTATTTGTGAGTTTTTGGGGTTTTATTTACAACTGATTTTGGAACCATTTGCCACAGGAAACAGTTTTAGTTAAGGTAACAAGGGTACAGGAATTCTACTATTTACAAATTGTGGTTTGCACAATATCAGATACCAGCTGGTAATCTTAATAGTAAAGGCTTTATTATTTTCCTTTAGCCCGTTCCCTTATATTTTTATCATATTCTAGTGATACAGAATTCCCTCCCTTTTTTCCTCTTAATTACAGGCCTGACCTAAATTCTATTCCTAAAAAACCCTTTTCTATGAAAAGAAGGACTTTTCCTATAACACAGCAGTTTACAAGATAATTTTACCCAAGGCCTAAACACAAGACTTCTGGTATCGTTCTGTGCTTATCTCGAGGCAACTCACCTCTCAGTAAACAACAGTTTTGTGATGCCACCACCAGGTATATGCAGAACTTTGTCTGAATCACTTATTCCAGGGTAAGCTGCTACTTTTTCCATTTCTTTCCAGTTCAGCTGCTGCATAAGGCCTCCAACTGCTTTCTCCAGATCAGGTGTGAGCAGGTAGCGCAGTGGTGTCCTAGAAGCAAGTCAAGAATACATCCAGTCTGCCAAGTCCAAGTCTCCCTCTTCAAGTCCAAGTAAAAAAATAAGTCTGTGGCCACAAAACAGTACAAACTATTCAGCCTTCTGCCACAAATAGAACTCAGGTACCTGCTTTTAGAGCCTTAAATAACTGGCCAGTACCAAATACATAAGCACATAAACAGGGGAACTGCTTATGTACAAATAAAATATGCTTTTCCTTCCTTCAGATAGGAGGTGATTAATTCCAGCTCTGTTAGGGTAAACTTGGACTTCAACATTATACAGTGTTGTTAATAAGCTCAGACTACTGATACATTCAGACTCCAGTCAAAGTATTTTCTGAATGCACTACCCTCACTCTTTAGTAAATCTGTTATAAGGGAGTTTTTCTGTGGTGCTGAGAGAGGTAGGTGGTTTAAATCACCACAACTTATGACTCAGGCCTCATCAAATAACCACCAGTCCCTCTCATTTCATTCCATGTTAGCTGGGCATCCTGCAGTTGTATGGAACTACCACTCTGTGTGGGACATGCACAGGCTTAAACCTGCTTTAAGGCCCTACACATTTATAGAGCCTGAGGATAACAACTGGTCTTTTGCAGAAATACTGATTTTATGTGCTTTTTGTTAAATCACCAACTATGATGCCCTCAATCAGCAAGAAATGCTTGGTTTTTACATGGGTAATATCTAGTAAAAACACATTGCATTTGCAACCTTGCAGTTGCCTCCCAACAAATAGTAACTGATAACTTCCAATTTAAAAAAAATTACAACTTCCTGTATTAAAGAAAACCTTCCAAATGCAGAATGATGACAAAAAGGTAAGAAACTAATCAATATTGTGGTCAGCTGTTAAAAATCTAACCTGTGACCTGTATGTCAGCAGTTAATTCCTGACATTGCTTGCAGCCAAAAGAAGTTAAAACTGAGCCTCTGTTCCCTGGCAGTGCAGGCCAAGTGCAATTTCCTTACAGCTGTTTATTGGAAAAGCACCTTTGACAGCAGTAACTAACACAATTCAGAGATCAATAGCTTTTAATAGCATTTAACAGCACACAGCCAAGCAAAAGCACCCTGCCAAAACTCCTCAGCAGCTGGAAGTAGAATGAAATATGTCAGTCAAAAAAGCCAGGAGCACGAATTGGGCCTTTCAAGGACACAAACGTACCCCAGGAGCTGCTCGTCGTCGCGCTGGTACGCGTGGCTGCTGGACAGAAGCACCACTCTGGCACAGTTGCTGCTTTTCACCCAAGAAAGCAGGGTTTCACAGAAGGGCCTGTACTTGTTCTTCATGCAAAGACACAGAGAAATGTGAAAAATTTCAAGTCTCCTTAACAACACTTAAGTGTTATAGATCATGTTTAGCGGCGATGTACAGTTTTCATCAGCTCCATTTAGTCTTCAGCCTCAAGTCTATTTTTAAAATGCAAAGAACCACCCTGGTTCTTTACACTTAGAATGGTAAGAATTATCATTGAGACCACGTTAACAACACCAGTAGCACCACTAATTCCAAAGGAAAAAGCTTTAGAGTAAGATGGGATGGCAGGATCACACAGTATTTTTGAATTATCATTGAGACCACGTTAACAACACCAGTAGCACCACTAATTCCAAAGGAAAAAGCTTTAGAGTAAGATGGGATGGCAGGATCACACAGTATTTTTGAATTATCATTGAGACCACGTTAACAACACCAGTAGCACCACTAATTCCAAAGGAAAAAGCTTTAGAGTAAGATGGGATGGCAGGATCACACAGTATTTTTCCACTTTTGGAACTGCAAAAATACTGCACCAACATTTTTTTTCTGGCATGGCATTCTGCTTATTTTAAATTACAGCCACTGTCCAGTTAATGAGTAATACTAAATTCTTTGTTTCTACATAATGAATGCAGTTAAAAAGAATATAGAACACTACAAAATCATTAAATTGGCATGACACAAAAAATATTAAGCTACTACAAAGAACACACAAACCCAATAAATGTAAAGGAAAAAAAAAAAGAAACAGACAAAACCTTCACCATTTTCTATTTTCATGACTGTTAGAAACTGAGGAGACATTTACACCAAAATCCACCAAGACAGGCAGCTGTTGTGGGGCTTGGAGAAACAACCCAAAACCTCAACCCCCAATGAACGCAGAAATCAGTAAAACTGCATCAGTTGCAGAAGGTGTTCTGGCATGAAGTAAAATAATAATTTTGCTAGGCCATTTAAACTGTTTGCCAGCAGAACTACTCAAACCAAACAGTGAAGTAAGAAAAAACAATGAACATACAGAGAATGCATACCTTTATAAAAGGTGATCTGATCTGCAGAACTACAAGTTTCTTTGAAGGCAAGGAGTACACTGTGAGAAAAATCATTAAGTTAAGAAGAAATTGAGAAAGAGATCTGGATTTAAACATATGAAGAATTATTCCATTTACAAACCTCATGATAGTAAACCTTTCAGCTATCAAGTCATACAGGAAAGCATGACAATATCCACACATATTTTTGTGCCTTGTATTCCATCAGACTTAATTTCAGTTGTACTAAATTCAAAGGACTGAATGAAGAAAAATATATGAGGATTTGCCTCCCGTAGTGATTCAGATAATCTGTGCAAAGATTGCAAAGATTGACAGATTTCTGTGTTTTAAGAGGGCTAAAAAAAATGAAATGCAATCATCACTGTAGGGAAAGAAATGAAGAATTTGTAGGGGGAGAGGGAGAGATGTTACCTAGGGAAAAAAGGCAAAGGTATTTATGAAGGAAGAAGAGCAGATAAATATCCTTCAGAAACTCAGCTTGCATTCCAACAGTTTATTTTAAGTATGTGCACACTTGATGTTGCTTTGGATCAACACCCCATAGAGTTTTGGCTGCACTGCAATATGACTGAAATTCAACATTTCTTACTGGTTCCACATATCAAATTGGTCTTCCAAAAAAACAACAGGAACACTTTCCTCTGTGGAGTATAAATACCTTCCTATCTGTGGGTTCCTGCAGTTGTTATTCCTGACCTTAATTCAAGCACATCAGCAAAGTGTAACAACAACAAAAAAAGTTAATGTGATGTTCTTGCACCTCATGCACCTTGCAAACACCTTGGGCATTCAATACCCACCTTCAGCATTTATACTCAGCTCTGTGGAGTTTTCCTCTGCTGTTGCATAGGGGTTATTTCCAACCATTGGCACCAGGCAATCGGTGTAGAAGTAACCAACTTTGGTCATGTCGAGTGTGGAAATCACCAGATCTATTGCCAACTGACCAACATTTCCCACGGACACAGCAGGCTGAAGTAAAGGAATTTACTGAATTACAGTGTGTTTTATGGATGACATAAAATGCTCTTCAAATTGTGAAAGGTTAAATTACTTAAATTCTGGTCAAACATGATTTCTAAAAGTGGCTGTTCATCCTCTGGCGCAGGTGGCTATTTCTTAACAAACACAGAATTTGGTCCCTATCCCACAGAAAATATCCTGGCCACTTCTGTGAATAATCCTGTCTCACTGTACACTTAAAGAAAGGCACGGAAAGTTACCTCCTCCTCCTCTTTTTTTGGACAGAGAGTAGATAAAAGCCACTTAAGCAACTGATGTGAGACTGGCAAACCTCACATGTCACTCAAAGGCAACGGTGGTTGTTACTTATTAAACCTCTAAATCTCAGACTGACCCACAGACAAGAGTAGGTTGTTTTCAATTCTTTTCAGGATGAATATGCTAAGGGTCCCCTTGGACTAATGTCATAGGAATTGCTGTGGGTTATCACCAATCGGGACAGATGCTGACCTAATATACCGACCTAGTTTGGCGGCACAGAAAGTCAAGGCTCTGTGTCCTTCCCAAGAAACTATCACAGGAACACCACCATAAAAATTTCGGTCGCTTTCCTCTAATTTACAATCAAATCTACGAATTGCTGCTGCTGCCCACTGCGGTGGGATAGGAGGTGGCAGAGGTGACAGCGCTCCGAGTGTCCCCACAGAGGGGCTGGGATCCAACTCCCGCCCATGCCCAGCGGAAGGCAGCGGTGATGCAGTTCCTGGGGCCCGGCAGCTGAGCGGGAATGGCTTCCTGCGGAGTCATGGTGGGCCGGGCAGCGATGGAATTGCCTCCGCCTAACCCGGGCAGCGATGGAATTGCCTCCGGCGAACCCGGGCAGCGATGGAATTGCCTCCGCCTAACCCGGGCAGCGATGGAATTGCCTCTGGCGAACCCGGGCAGCGATGGAATTGCCTCCGCCTAACCCGGGCAGCGATGGAATTGCCTCTGGCGAACCCGGGCAGCGATGGAATTGCCTCTGGCTAACCCGGGCAGCGATGGAATTGCCTCTGGCTAACCCGGGCAGCGATGGAATTGCCTCTGGCGAACCCGGGCAGCGATGGAATTGCCTCTGGCGAACCCGGGCAGCGATGGAATTGCCTCTGGCGAACCCGGGCAGCGATGGAATTGCCTCTGGCGAACCCGGCCAAGGGCACCGAGGACGGGGTTCGCTCCTGCACTGGAGCGCCCGTCCCACACCGACAGCACAGAACACTGGTGTCACCCCGTGTGCCAAGGCCAGAAAAACACGTCCTAAAACAATCCTAATCCGAGATTTAAATGTAGCAGAAAGGAGGATTTCTTTTTCACATGGGAAACATGCATATATCGTATCTAAATGAAAAAACCCCCAAGCTTTTATTGCAGTGGCAACCCACGGGTGCTGCATGTCTTGCAAAACCACATAGGGCGCATTAATTTTTAAAGCAAGAGCGATATGCTGGATTCTAAAATAACATAAAGCTGTTGCAGCTCGGGTATGTAACATCTTGACAGAGGCAAACCCGGCGTTCTGAGGAGGGACAAGTTGACGGAAATCGAGGAGACCGCGCTAAGCTCTGCTGGAGACAGAGCCCTCCAACACAGAACCCTCTTTTCCTCAGAACACCCCACACATTCCACACACACCACCTGCCCCGCGCCTTCTCCCCTTATCCCGCGGGCAAACACCCAGGGCCGACACCAGAGCCCCTCCTGTCCCGCCGCGCAGGAGCGGAGCCCTCAGCGCTGGGACCGGGGCAGCGACCCCCAAACCCGGCGCGGGCGGGGGCGGGGGGAAGCAGGAGCGTGACTCACCATGAGCAGAGTGAAGCCGCTAAAG
>VZRZ01006723.1:1343907-1482884 GCA_013398175.1 Climacteris rufus | reverse complement strand
CGCCCGCCGCGGAGAGACCCCGGCCCCCAGGCTGGGGGCGGCGGCCGCGCAGCTCCGCGTCTGGCGGGACGGCGCCGTCACCCTGGAGCAGGACGAGCCCGACCGGCCGCCCCCGCCCGCCGCAGGTAAGGCCGGGGGGCCGCCGCCGAGCAGCCTTTGTCCGGGACGTGGCGGTCCTTCCGCCCCAGGGTCGCGGTGGGCGAGCGCCCGGCTCTGCGGTTGTGCCGGGGGCGGTGGGGGGTCTGCGTGTGTGTGTGTGTATGTGTATATATGTGTGTATGTGTATATGTGTGTGTGTGTGCGCCCCTGCAGCATCTCGGTGTGGTGCGTGCAAAGGCAGAACCCGTGGCCTCGGATGCGATGCCTGCGTGCGGGCACGGGCAGGCGAATGCGGGTTGGGTGTTTTATAATTGCGTCGTCTCTCCCGGTGCGTAATTCCGTGTCATCTGCGCACCGGGAGCGCCCGCTCTTGCGGGCTCCCAGCTCTCGGGCTGCCTCCGGCCGTGCCGCGCATCCCGCAGGGGCTCCCGGAGCAGTTTGCCATCAAAAGGCGCCTATTAGGAACAGATCCATTTAGATGGGTGCTGACACTAAGTAAGTGAGAAAGCCGTGTGCAGGGGCTTAGCACCTACCATCTGTTTCGTTAAAATACCCAGGAAAGCGTAGCTTGCATTGGAAAGGAAAATGAGGGCGCCTGTCTGTTTCTCAGCATTTCAAAGCTTCTGGTTTTGAATGTGGAAAGCAGTATTTTTTTGTTTTTGTTGCAAGTAAAGGTCGATTTCTGAAAAGAAATCAAAGCTGGGCAGCAGAGGGATGCAGTAGGTTATCGCGTACACGGTGGTGTTCCCCGGTATCTGCCTCGTCCACGTTCAACGTCACAGAATCTTCCAGGAAGACGGAGGTTTTGGCATTTTAAAGTTGCGTGAATAAGAAGGCGGTGGTGAATTCACAAAATGGGATTAATAGAGCCCTCAGCATTTACAGCACAAATATTATGCCTGGTGTTACAATTTAATGAAGCCTTTTGATACAGTGCCTGTCTGAAAAGTCTTTTGGCAGAGATTTGCAGTAATCCAGTTTGGAGCTAGTGGTACATGCAAATATCAAAATATATTTAGTGGAAGAAGGGACATAATTTAGTTCTGCAATTGTAATGAGTGTAATAATGACTTCCATTTAAATGTGATCTGGTGTGCTTTTAAAATTGTTCTAAAAACCGGGTCTTTGTAATGTTAATTAAATGCCAGACCAACACCCAGAAATTCCAGGAAAATGCTCTCCTGACCAAGGCATCTGCATGTCACAAGCACATTGAAGAGTTCTGTATTGCATATTGTGTGCTGCTTTTACTTACATTTTTTTGAGACGCTAGAAAGACTTTTTCCTTTCTGTCTCTTACTGTAGGAAATACGTTGCTGTATTATGTATTTCTTTCTTTTGTTGCTTTTTTCCTTGCTGTTGGAGGGCTTATCCTATTCTCTCTTACATCTTTACTGGCTGTAGAAGGGTGTTGGATACACCTTGATAAAAAGTTCAGGCCCCTTACTGATAACCAGCATGTTTATTTTATGCTAAAGCTGCATGTCACATCTGCTTTACTGTGAAAATGTTTTAGTCAACATGTGCTAACCTGTGTGTGCTGATACCACATTTAAATTTTTGAATGGACGAGATCTTTTTTTCCCTAATCTTCTTGCCTTGCCTATTTTTCTTTTTTTAACCCTGTTACTGTATGCATTATTTTGTGTATCAGTTAACAGCACATGTATGTGCTTATTTCTTGAGAATCTGAAGAGAGTGTGTGTATGCATCTAAACAAAGATAACCAGCCTGCTAAGACCTCCCAGGAAAGCAGGAGGTGGGAGCTATCCCAGGGAGAGTACCCCCTCCAGTGTGGATAATAGAGAAGGGGAGGTGGGGATTTTTCTGCCAGCTGTCCCTTCCTAGAACATACTCAGTGAACCTGCTTTTCTATCAGCTGCAGGCTGGTAGGTGCCTGGATTTGAAAAGAGGTAGATTCTTCATGGGCTCCTCTCCCTGCCCCCTGGCCTGCCTCATCTGTCTAACTTTGAATAGACTTTCAAAATAGAGGCCATTGCCCAGCCTTCAAGCTTTCATGAAGGATTTGGTGTGTTCTTTGGTTTGTGAAGCCTGTAGCAGGAATTCGCTGGAAATTGTTATATATGTGATACAAGGGAGCGTTGGGAATTCACTGTACTGAATGTTGAGGAGCTGACGGTAGGCTTGCTTCTTGTTGGTATCTTTTGGACTGTTCCTGTTCTTTTCCTTATTGCTCACTGCATTCTCCTTGGGTGGTGATTAATGAGCTTCCTCAGCCAGTTACAGCTTGAGCCTCATGAGTGGGTATTTGTTTGTAGGCTCCTTCTCTTAGCACCAGTGAGATCTTAGGAAGAACCAGTGCCCTGGTGCTGTGACCTGGGGAGCAGTATAGTGTATCATAGGCCCTGAAGCCGTATGGGCACGGTAATTTTCCTTTCAAGATACAAATTAAAGTTCTTTTAAAAAGAAGTACTGAAAGTAGAAACCGATTGTACTTTTCCAAAGCAGTTTCTTGCGAAACAGTTTTCAAGTTCACACACAATACTTGAAATTCCAAGTAAAAATGTATAGGAATCGAAGAAAATGTCCTTGAGATAGGAAACAGAGATGAGTTTCACTGATAGTGGGGCAGAAAAACGCCCTTGAAGTTGAATCCCAGTCCTTAACCAAAACCAGAGACTGGTTTTCAGATCTTTCCACTTTGCGGTTTTATCTGTGTGATCTATTAATATTTTTTTATCTTTAAAAAAAAAAGGAAGGCTTTTGTTAAATAGAAGTAAAAAGTTGAAGGATGAAAATGCCGCTCATTTGTTCATTTGCATGCAACCATTGATATCACCTGAATCCCTGACAAGAGGAGGATCAGGAAGAATTCCTGCTAATTGTTTTCCTGCCTTTGTCTTTCAGACAATTTAGATTTAAATGCCTGTGTCAGGAGGTTTGTTAGAGCAATAGGGGTTCTGCGGGTTTACGCTCTGAGTTGTAAAGCTGTTTTGTTCTAGCGAGACATAAAAAATGTGTAGCTGTAGGTTGGTGCATAGCTTTGGATAATTCACAGGAACAAATATTGGCCGCTAGTTTCTGTTTCAGTAAACAACAGAATCCTGTGTGGCCAAAGAAAGGAATCCCTGAAGAATGGTGTCTTTGGGTAGTGAACATTCGGGCTTTGTCCAGGATTGTGGCGAACGGCGTGATCAGTCACGCCTGTCAGCGGGGCTCGGGCCAAGTCACAGAGTTTGCTCCAGAGATGCACACAAAGATGTTTTTACAGAGCAGTGCAAACCTGGTTGCTTTTGTAGAACCAAAGACAGAAATATGAATATGCAAAAAAATGGAAAGCTCACTGTGGTCACTTTAGCATGGATCATTGTCTGACATCTAAAGACCACAGAAGCGTGGGTTGCTTGGAAATACCCGTGATGAAACTGGAGATGCAGCTTAGAATGCATTTTAACTAATGGGTGTTTTAGCAGCCTTTGTTACTTGCAATTTATAGGAAAAGAGCTAATGGTGGAACCTAGTAAAGTGCCAGGTGCAATAAAAAATAACTTCTGAACGAGCTAAAACATCTGGGGTAAGCCTGTGGTTTGACTCCTCCAAGCTCTCTTCTTGCAGAACCGCATTTACAGGTGTTTTTATAAAATAATTGTTTTTATAAAATAATTTGAAGCAATAATGATAGATGCAGGAGCAGAAAACCTGCACAAGAGCTGGCAATGGACCCCGTGCCCGGTTTCCAGTGGCACCAGGATACCTGGGTAGGGCTCTGGAGGCTGTTTCACTGGGGTTGTGTCATTGCTGCAAGCCCCATGAGGGGCTCTGCTGTCCAGTCAGAGACTGTGCCACCTCCTTCCCACAGAACAGCTTTGGCCATGAGCAGACTTGGTAAAATGAGGGTTTCCCTGCATGTTTTGTTAGTGCCAGATCCCTGACAGCAAAGGCAGCCACCGATTTTGGGCATCGCACTGAGCTCCTGAAGAGGAGCAGCCACGAGGGTCTCGGAAAGGAGCAAGGATGGGTATTTTGAACACCGAGCCAGGATGGGTATTTTGAACACCGAGCCAGGATGGGTATTTTGAACACCGAGCAAGGATGGATATTTTGAACACCAAGCAAGGATGGATATTTTGAACACCAAGCCAGGCTGACTTCCAGCTGTTGCCTGTTGAGGGCTGCCATGAATGTGGCATTCTTTGGCCTTCCCTGTCCCTCCCAGGATTCTGCCTCTGTGGGTAGTGTCAGTGACCCTTCTTTTGCCTTGTCCTCCAGCCCTAGGAGAGAAAGCACAGAGGGAAATTACTGCTAGTTTTATCAGAAGCAAGGACTATGCAGATTTTTCTCTTGGAAATCTGCCAGGCGTTCAGCAGGAGGGCATAATGCATGGAGTATTCTGGCTTTGTATCAAAAAGATCACAGAAAAGTTGACTGCATGGTGGCTTTCACAGGACTTGGAGGGCTCAGGGTGAGACATGCTGGAGAAGAATAGTTTATGTTGTCCTGGCAGTTTTAATGACTTTCATGTCCTTCTTACATCCTTGTGTCCCCAGGTTTTGGAAGGCAAGAGTGGAGAAATAGGACAAATAAATGTAAATTCAACTTGCATGCATCAAGACATTCTTATCTCTCAGTCCCTCGTGGAGCACTGAGGAAAAATATGCATGATTTTTAGAGGACAATGAATGTACTGACATTTTTCTTCTAATTTCGTTGACCCTTTTTAAAGATGATGGATGGGAGTAGCCTATCTTCCTGTTTAAATTTTGAAAGAGGTGTAGCTATGAATCCTGCAAAATAAGTAGCACCTTTAGGATGAAGACTTAATTATGCTCTAAATTCAGCTTTAGTTCAAGAGTATTCAGAAACATCTGTATTTAAAAATAGTAAGGCTTGATGTATTGAGCCTCACTTTTTAATGCAAGAGTTTTAATGTTGAAAGTCAAGCTAGGAAGAAGATGTTACTAGACACCAGAAGGACTCTCAGTGAATTGATGGTTTTGTCTCTCCTTGCCCTACTGATCTGTGGAAGAGAGAAAGCTTAGGCCCTACTTATGCCAGGCTTTCTGTCATCAGTGTGGTTCCCAGTAAATAAGCATGAACTGGAAGGCTTCCAGTCCTTGGAACTGGGGGTTATGGGGGCTCTCTGAATATCAGCAGATGCTGGGCATCCTCGTGGAGGCAGCTCTGGTGGGGGAGGGCAAAATAAGCAAAGGAAAGATCTCAGCATAACAAAAGAATGTGTTTGGCTATAAAAAAGAAAGTGCACATTTCAAATGCCTTCAGAAAAGAAATGGAAGGAAATTGCCAGCAGGGATAAATGACCTTAGTTACCTGTATTTGTGTGGAGAAATGTTGAAGATGGTAAGTATGCGGTGAATGAATGAAGTCTGATTTGTTGTTTTCCTAAGGAAAACATAAGAGCTGTGAAAGAAGAATTTTGAGGAATTGTGGACTCCTGATATTAATAACGATTTAAAGTAAAAGATAATACATTTGTACTTTACCAGAGGTTTCCTTGGCTAATGCAGTAAAAATGTTGCCGTGGAAAGGCAAATGGAATTTTACTTGTCATTGTTAACAGTGATTGAAGAGTAGAATGAAAAATGAGACATCTGCCATGATGTTGCAGAGAGTTAATATCATGTCCCTATGGGGCATCGCTGGAGAAAGAACAAAGATGCTTTTCTTGGGGGAAAAATAGATAATGAGTGATGGAGTCCAGCTTCAGGGCTGGCTGCAGGTGATAGTTTACCCCACAGTACCCGGTGAGAGGTGATGGGTGGCACTGGGAGAGCACAAGAGAAGCTCTGAAAATGAAGGCAATGACAGTGTGATGTGACAGAGGGGAAGAGAGAAAGAGAGAGAGCCTTGAACAGGACAGTTCAGAGAGCAAGATGTGAGCAGAGCAACAGGCAGGGCAAGTGAGCCACATGGCAGCAGAGCTGTGGGTGAGTCTTACCCACGCCTGGGAGTGTTTGCCAAGTGTGCAGTAGGGATGCTGCAGGTGACAGGTTTTCTAAAGGTACATAACATCCTGCATCCATGTTGGCAGTGAGCATATCTTTATGAAGGTGGGGAAGTTTTCCATAATATGTGTAATAAAGAAACTGAGGAGTGTTTACTCTTTGTTACTGAATTTCTTGATCACATTACAGCATTGAATCCAGTAAGGATAAAACCTGATGAAACCTTAAAATAGCTTGCATGACATGCAACTATGATTGCATTACTGAATTTTATTACTGTGCACTTTAAGAGGAACAAAAGGAGATGAGTCACTTTGTATAGTGTAAATACAAGACTGCAAAGACATAGCTGAGGTAGAGAATAATTAAGAGAACTTATTTTTCATTTATTTTGGAGAGTTTGTTGACAGCTGGTGACAGTTCTTAACAGATCCAACAGTGCTGTGTTACCAATTTAGAAAAGCTGTAACCTGCTTGAAACTCTGGATCCATCAAACATGGTGGGAGAAGCTGCTGATGACTTGATTGGAGTCATAGTTCTGCCAGGAGAACACGTACTCGTTGAATGAGCAGGCAGCTGGGTAACTCCAGGAAAAATTAGGATATGATTAGAAGAACAGAAATTAAAAAAAATAAAAATCGGGACACATGAACTCTGCAAATTCAGACTTTTTTTTGGGAAGGGTTGATGCCTTTACAGGCCAGAGGAGAGGGAATGCAGTATCTGTATTTTTTTGTGCAGAGTAGAAATGAGACAAGACAAAGAGTGACCATTTAATTATATCTGAGGAGGTAGCACTAAGATAGCATGGATTTTTTAAATTTGCAATTGAAAAATATTTTTATTACAAAATTTAACAGGGTGTGAACACAGAAGACCTCTTAGTCATTACCTTTGCTTTGTGCAATATACAGAAAGATTGCCTGTGACTGTATAAAATGAGGAGTAACTTCAATTAAGTGTTGAATTGAGAAAAATGAAAGCATGAAAAAAGATTGGCACAGGGAAGGACAGTCCCGATTGCCTTTGATCTAGAAACCTCTCTAAGAATTTTCCTTGTATTCTCTTACAGTTTTTACAATTTCCTTTCCCAAGCAGAAAAATGAGGCATATAATTACTAAGAGATCAGCTGTAGTCTGATACAGAAGTCATGAGTCACATCTAGAAAGCCACAGTCTCTAAAACCTCATCCCATTTCTTGTTACCTTCTAATTACAGTTTAAAGGAAGGATATGTTGATCCTGAAAGCTTAAGTATTTTTTTGACAACGTGGGTTTCTGTGCTCTGAAGGGTCTCTGATTACCTCTCCTAATCCAGTCTCCTTCCTTCTGCTTCCTCATGTTCTTGCTCTTCTTGACCTTCTTCCCTGCATCCTGAGGTGTCTTACTCCTAAGCTATACTTTACCTATATTTGTCTTTGTCTTTTTCACTTTGTTTCTTTTTATCATGCAAGTTTCAGCCTGGCTCACCCTTCCTACATCAGTATTTTCCTCTCCTTCCATTTAATTGCAAATCCTGTTCTTTGCATATTTATCTTTTTTCCTTATGTTGCATTGTTACCTTTGATTTCTTCATTCATTCCCTTTCCTTTTGTTGGTGCTCATCTTGACTCTAGTGTTGACAAATTTGTTTCATTTGGTAACTATCTGACCAGTTTCAGATTAGTTACTGAATCTCTGGTTTTTGGTAATTTTGGAGTTATCAAAACTCCAGTTTCTGCAATCAGATGGTTAAATGTGAATCTGAGCTTCTTTTACTTGAGGAGTCCTCATTCTTATAAGGGCAAAGAAAATATTACCATTGGAGCTACACTGCTTCTTGAAAAGCTAGAAAGTAAATACAAATTCAATTTACTGTTAATTTGGGGGACATGACTAAAGACTGTTCCATTTAAGGAACTTGAGTTAGTGGTCTCATGTTCTTCCTTGCTCCCTTTCCTTAGGTTAGTCCTTCTGTTCCTTTGGCCTCCTCTTCCTCTGCCCTCCAGCACATACAGGCAGTGTCTGTCATTCCTTAGGGCAACTCGAATTTTTGCTGTTGTGTCAACAGCAGCTTGATTTGACTCCAAAGCTGCAGAAGTGGGCTGTGACATTTAATTACAATATTAATCTTTAACACAAAACGAGTTTCAGGTTTGCTGCCAAAGTGTGCATCAGCCACACTGTTGCCAGAAAATCAGTGCTTAAAGTTTAAATTCTGCAGGAAGCTGTTTTGAAGGAAATGCCTGTGGGTCTGAGCAGAGGAGCCCGAGACACCAGAGGAAGGTGAGGGGGATGCTCTGAGCTGCAGGGCCCTTGGAGCAGCTGATTAAAGCTGAAACCCTGGCCCTGTGATTGGGGTGTCACATCACTGACATCAACTCTGTAGCTTGATTTTTCTTCAGGTTGAGGAGTGCAAATGGGTTTGCACATCCCATTTGCTGTCCTACAAATACCCTGTGTCAGTCCTTTCTAACATACTGAATTATCTATTTTTCTTTTAAAACTAAGCCTTAAATATATGCTTCTTACCACTGGTAGGAGTACAGGGAGCTCCTGCCTTAAGGAATGAGACTGTGTTCCCTAGTGCTTGATGAAAGTTTGTCATGACTCCTCTTGTTGAGGGTTTGACATCATAATTTTCAAATAGAAATTTCAAAGAACAAAAAATGAGCGTGAAGGTTTGGGGTTTCTTCTTTTTTTTTTTTTTCCTCTGGCAAATGTGTCTCTCTGAAACTGTTTCTGCAAATACAGGAAATGTCCAATGTAAGTCACTTTCCTTCTTGCAAAAACGGTTCGTTTTTTGTATTTCAACAAGCTGAGAGTGAAAAATGATCCAATTTTCCAAACTGTAGTTTGGAAACTGAAGTTGATGGTTGAAGTTATGGTGTTTACTACTAATGAATGCATTAATTGCTGTTTGAAAGCTGTCATGGAAAATTATTGTTGAATATTTTTTGGCAGTAAGAGTGGTAAAAATGCTTCACAGCTGAGTATTTAGTTGAATGGTTCTGAAGTCTGGAGAAGTCTTACATTATGAAGCAGCAGCTGGAATAGTTTTTTAAGGCTTCACCTGTTTATCAGAGAAGCTCTTGATACTGCTTGGAGACAGAGACTGTTCTAAGACTTTCAGGGAATTTTTTTTTTTCTCCCAGTACAAATGAAGGAAATGTGTCCCTTAGGCTACATTTATGAGTTACTGTTTTTCAGTCATGTCAGCTGAAAAGGGAATAAATTTCTACTCCCAGCCAGTATAAATAGAGCCAGTATACGTAAATTGGCTTGCAGGGGCCATATAAAAGCAAATTCATTTTGGTCTTGATAGATGCATGTAAGTGCATTAACGGTATTGTTAATTATCTCTTCAGAAATGAAATAAATTCCCAACAGAGTGGGTCCACAAGTGACTGCAAACAGCTTGGGGAAATCTGCTAAGTGTATAGCTGAGCTCAAGGTACAGAGGCATATGGAGTGCTGTGGTTAATAATTACCATAGTGCAGTATATGTTAAAATGCTGTGAGTCACTTTGTACTTTGCACCAGCTAGGATACTGTCTGGGGTGCATGAGAGAATTAAAATACTGGTTCTTCCCCCTTCCTGCCCAGCACATGCAATCATGACACCACTATTGGTTTTTTAAATAAGAATAAATAGTTTAGTAATAAAACAAAAACCGATTTGCTCTGAAAGCACTAGCAAAGTTTGATAGCAGCATATATGAAATAAGGAAATTTCCAGAGTTTGAGTGCTTTTCCTCGAAGAACAGCTTTCATGGAAGTTTAACAAGGAAGGTCTGTCAAAGGAACTGCAAGATAAGCTTCTCACTGTTATTTTCAGAAATTCAAATCCTGTCTTTCTTGCTTTGGTCTGGGCTGATTTATTTGTTTTCTGTGCTTCAGGACTTGTTTAGGACAAAAAAAGGATGTCCATAGGATCTCAGCATTGCTTTGAGGTGTAGCAATGAGTACTTTGTGCTGTTGAGAGGATCTAGTGGACACTTTGGCTCCTGTTCCCTTAGACCATAGGAGATGCCAAGTCCAGATATTTTAAATTATCAGTGATTGCAAACAGGCCTGCTGTATGCATTGCATTGCTATAGGTTTAAGATTAGTACTTTTTTCTGAAGTAGTACTTTTTGTAAAAAAATAATGACTTTTTTCCCTGTCCTGGCTATGTTGCTTTGAATTAATCTTGTATCATCTTATGTCATAGAGATACATTGTTTTGGTTGTCTGTCATTTGACTGATAAAAGTAGTCCAAAATATTAATAAATCTGCTAATAATAGCAGGATTAGTTAAAAAACAGTCTCAGTAAATTTCACCTGTTTACAGTTTGTAACAATTGCGTGAATGTCACCATTTTAAACACCAGAAAATCTGTTATGTGAATCTTAGGGTGAATCAACCAGAGATACCAGTCCTTTTGAAAAGATAATACTTAATACCAGCAGTGTGAGTGCAAAGCATCCGAAAAGCTAAGACAAGAAGTTTAAAATTTGATATCTGCGTGTCTTGAAATGAAAGTTTTGAGTAGCGTCCCCTTTCAAGTGGATAGATTTCTGTGGAATACTTAAGTTTCTGAAATAAATTTTCTCCAGCAGGAAATCATCCTGTCAGGTTTCCTTCACCCTACTTTGATAAGGATTATTAATACAAAATTATATACTTGCTTTTAGTGACATGATATTTTCCTAATGCGCTGTGAAATTTCAGCCTTCCTTTGGCTGAGCTGTCAAGCCACTTTGGTATAAAACTGTTTTGTGTTTGAGAAAATTGAGATTTCAGTTTAATGAAACAGTTCAGAAACTTAATTTTTCTTTATTATTCAAATTCCAAAGTGATGTTTCTGAACTCTGAGGAAATGCAAAAATTGACAAGAGGGACTTAAAAAAATAGTGCAGTAATGTTTCAACTTGAATTTGTTTGAACTTTCTGTTTCTGTTGAAGTCTTTGATATCCCAGAAGTATCAGATGAAACAGTGGCTTTTCCCTAGTTTATGAATTAATGTTGCTTATTCTCTAGAAATAATTATTTGCTACTGCTTAATTTAAGCCAACATATTTTCATGTTCCCTCCATGGCCAAACATCAAAACATACCATTTAAATAATGAAGGCATTAAAAGACACATCTTTTCAAAAGTGAGTATTGTAAAGGATCCAAATAAAAAGGGTAGGGCCTTCTTGTTAATACTGTGATGCATATATAATAAAACCAGTATTGAAATGTGTGATTCAAGGGAGACAAAAAATATTTGGGAATTACTCAAAAAAAGAGAAGTGACTCAAGTTTTTAGTTTTATTTTTCCATTGGCTCTTACTTAATCTGAAAACTTTTTTTTCTCTTACAGATAAATCGAGCCGTTTACACTGCACAGAAATGGAGGTAAGAGAAACATTTTTTGTTCTCTATTAGTGCTGATTTAGCTCAGCTCTTTTTCATTAACATAATGTAGCTGTGCTACACTTACAGTGTGGAGCTGTCACTGCACAGTTGTGCAGTGTATTGTATTTATGATTTTCTTTGGCAGCTGCATAAATGTGTCTTAGCATGGGATATTTAGTCTTATGTTCAAAAACCCAGGAAAGAGGCTGACTGGTTTTTCAGAAGAGCTTAGAGATATGCTTATGCAGCCAGTGTAATCTCCTTTGATACTAATTTCTTTAAATATATATATAATTAAAATATTTAGGTAATTTCTGTTGGATAAATTATTTTGTTTTACTTACTTCAGAAAGGACTAATAGGTCATGGAATAACTTACAGAATGCCTTGGTGATTTTTTTACAACCTGAGAATTTGGATGGAAGCAGAGAATACAAGTGATCTCAGGGTTGTTTGTTCATCTAAAGGCATCCTGATTCCAGATAATTTTGATATGATGTTTAATTTATCACTTGGCAATGTTTTGGGGCCCAAGAAATACTGTTGTGTATCTTGCTGGGGTAACAATTAAAACACAAAGCCAGTTAAATCTGCTTGATTTATACCTTGACCGTTATTTGAATCTGTATTTTTGATAATAAGCTGTGATTAGTGTTGTAATTGTTTTATTTGTCAGATTCATAGATTTAATCCAAGACTGAATGCAAAACTAAGTGGAACATCTAGCTGAACAAGATATGGACTCACAATCTAATTTTTATTATCATACAGAGTAAATAATATAGTCTACTCAAATAAACTTTCCCAGCAATAAATACAAATTCTGTGTCCTTTGCAGGGCAGCCTTTTCTCACTGCCTTTGAACTTGCTTTGAAATGTAAAATTGAGTTTTTACTTCCACTGTTCCATCCATACCTCGGGCTGAGCCTGGAGATGGGACAAGTGGAGCATCTTAATTGGCAGGTTGTCAGCTTTCTCATCAATAATATATATGAAGGTGACAAACTGCTGGTACCAAGTGGTTTATTCAGAGATAAACTGTGCGTGGTAATGATTGGTTTAAAGACAAAATGAAAGGCCAGCTAATTCAACTACAAATGGTAAAATGCTAAGGCCATCCAGGTTTTTGCAATATTAATAATAATAATAAACCCAGAAATGTCCCTTCTGCAGGATACAGTGTAAGGAGTAATTCTGTAAGTACAGAAATTGGAAGTAGGCATGTTTTATTTCTTTGTGTGGTTCAGTTTAAGCAAACGCACCTTGGTTTTGTTTCAGGATTTGTAAAATCTCAGCTCACAAATCCAGTGCCTCATTTACAAACCATAATCTAGTGTGTCATATGCTTTGCATACTAAATATTGTTTACAATTTTTTAACAAAACATAAAATACTTCATTTTGGGAAAGTAGAAGTGTTTTTGTTTCAAATGAAGATATCTAGTAAGAGTCAGTTCAATATGCTGTATTTCATCTTTGGTGGGAAAAGAGTTTTCTAATTTTGATCTTTTAAAAATATATTTGTTGGTAGTTGAAAAGCAGATTGGAGGTTCCCATGAGACAGAGGCTTCGTTTTCAAATGCCTCTGATAAGCTGCACTGTGACCATTAGCATATTGACTCTTCTCTTTATCTTTGTCATTTTGAAGGAGGCTGTGAAGGAGTCTGTGGCTTTTTCCTCCTCCAAAATTCCTTTGGAGTTGCAGTGTTAGACTTGAAGTTGATGATGTTTGTGTTTTTCAGAACTAGGAGTTCAGCAGAGACAGCTCATCTCACTTTTTTGATTCCTGTGGAAAAGAGTGTGGCCTAAATGAACATAGAATATGTGGGAAACTTCTAACATCTTAACTAGTACCAATCATAACTTTTTTTTTTGCAAAACATCCTCTAAACTATCCTGGATTGGTGCACCTTTTATTTCATCCAGCAATGTGTCAAGTTCAGAGTCCAGATGCCACAGCCATAACAGGGAGATGGGAGTAAGGAATAAGGTGACCTTGTTTAATGTGCACCTGCCTATAACTCTGTTAGGTACATAATGATAGCACTCCTTAGTCATCTCAGCAGAGGTGGTGGAGATTATATAAAATATGCCAGCCTCATTTGTAAATATTTAGTGCTCATATAGAAAGTATTCTGTGAATGCAGAGTGATTCATATGTAGGAGGGTTTAATTGCCATCTATTTGAAAAGACCCACCTAGGTGAGCCCAGGCCTGTTGTGTGTGATTAATGCACTGACAGACACACACAACCTCTCCCGTTGTCTGAGGGTCAGAAAGGAATTAAATAGCCTGTTCCAAACAATGCTGAATAAATTATTGGATACCACTCAGTCCAAGTCAAATCACGGAAGGAATCAATTGTAGAAATGTTTTAGGGAGACTGGTGCTCTGTATGCAAAGTCTGTTTGTGAACTATCAGTATCTTCATTAAAAATCTTAACCTGCAGTGAAAATTATAGTACTTGTCTATGGACCTATTTTTTTTTCAACCTTTTCATTGGAAACTTGAAACATTGACTGTATTTCAGGTAGTAATTCAGGGAAATAAATGTACAGGTTGTAAGAATACAGTGTTCACTGTCATACAGATGAGAATGTAGCTGTTAGTTCAGTGTATTGATGCAAATAAAATCAACCACCTCTCATGCAGATGAAAATGAGAACAGGTATTTAACAGCAGAGAATGTTAGGATTTCAAAAGACGTGTCATAATTTTGCATTAAAAGCAATGCCACACCTATATTAAAGTGTGTTACCTGCTCATAATTCAAGCAGTGTAAAATGTATATTTAGCATATGGTAATATCTAGGGTTCATTTTTTTATCCGTGTTGAGTGTAAACAAAAGTAATATTCTGATTGAGGAGTAATTGCTGCTCAAACAATCCTTGTCATGCACAGTAATAATCACTTTGTTCTCCTTCCTGAGCGTTAACCTTATGGTGACAAGGGAGGAGAAATGTCACTGCACAGAGGACAGGCATAAATGTTTGAGAATAATTTTTTTTAGTAGTAAAATATGAGTGAATGTGACTTCCATCAAAATAAGTTTTCATTATGTACTGAAAGAATAAATTTCTCTGTGAATTTTTGGTTACAAATCTGGTAATCTTATGAAAGCTTTTGATTCCTTGTGTTTTTAAGAGGACAATTAACAAGAACTCAGAATTGCCTGCTAGAAACCAAAGTAGAATCATGCATCTTTTCCTGCAAGCATTAATTTGTGCTTGAGCATTATGTGGCAGTTCTGATAAGTGAAGCACTCATCCCTTGCTGATGGAGTTATCTTGCAGAGAAGCTGCCCTCCAGCCTTAGAGGGAGCTGTTATTTTAGATACCTGAAAGCCCATTGTGCTTGTTCATTGATGTTGGCTTGTGTGGCAGTCAGTCTGACCTCCTGATTTTCCTGAAATACTCTGTGGTCACAAAGAAGCAGCTTAACAGACACTTGATTAAATAGCAAACACACAAATCAGTAGAATTTAGGTTTTGATCTCTAGTGTTGTGTAATGAGCTGCTTTTTCAAGAGGAGCATTGTTTTTTGTAATTTGTATGAGTTCTTAGCAAATTGGCGGGAGATCGATCTTGGAGAAAAATGGATTTGTGGTGTTTACTTGCTATAAGGTTGACACATTGCCCTTTTCATTCAGCAGTTTCATTGGGAATACACAGCAAATATTGGGCTGGAGAACTAATAATGTATTTGACTAAGCTGATTTAGTGATAGTCAAATCCTGCCATCTGTCCAGAGTTCTCTAGGAGAATTCAGCTGTTCCTTGTAAAGGCTTTGTAATTTTGCAGTATATGTTGTGCCTTTATTAATCTACACGCCCTAAAGTCACACAGGATTGATAATGAAATCTACATTCCAGTGATACCACTGATAAACCTTTCAATCAACTGGGGAAGAGTCCAGAGGCACATTTCAGCCTTTGGTCTTCTGACAGTTTCAGATAATGGGTGGTGGAAAACTGGGTCTTACAGTAACCTGGATCCTTCCAGCGAACATTTTGCTTGTGATAAACACAAATGATAGAGCATAAAGCGTTAAGTTAGGGGTGTTGGTGTTTATTTGCTTTTTTAGGGGGTTGTTTTTGGTGGGATTTTTTTTTTTTTGGTAACTACAGAATTGACTATTTTTTTTTCCATGGGATGAGATGGAAAGATCTGCAAATAGGGATCTGAGTCTGAAAGAGGACTCAGAGTTTTGGAAGAATAAGATAATTTCTACAGCTCTTTAGTTTTTGCAGAACCCTTTCTATATAAATGCTATTGTATTGTGTTTGAGGAGATCTCCATCTAATCAGTGGCATGCTATGGCATACATATGGCAGCAATTGTGTACTCATTGATAGCTATCATGTCAATTAGGTGCTATTTTTTGAGTAAACCAGTACCAGTGGGTGTGTTTGCCTGTCTGTTCAGACCAAGAGACTCATTCAAACTGCAAGAAAAAAATGAAGCTTTAGATGTTGTTTTGCATGCCTACAATTTAATGGCCCTTTTTGCTGTCCTTTTTTGGTGTTCTACATAATAAAAGACAAGTTTAGAGTATCAGTATGAAATAAGAATACTGTGTTTCATACTTTTTTTTTTCTTCTTACAGCAAGTAAATTTGACGCTGCAAAATTTACAGCTAGATTTCTGATCTGCTAAATCTCCTGAAGGCTTCTGAGATTATATGTCATTGGTTTTGAACAATTGGACCCTGCTAGTTACAAATTTTCAGTTAGAGGTGCTGTATTTTCCTGCCTCTTTGCTAAGTACCAAAAAAAGTTAGTAGTAAAAACATCATAACATAAGGAATATGCTTTCTGTGGGTAAATAGAAGCAGATAATAGTGCCCCAGCATGGAGGGAGTTCTTTGTTCTTTCTTGAAGGGTTTTGCCCAGGACAATTCTGAAACTGTGGTAAAATACACCCCAGAGTTCAGTAAGTTCAGTTTCAGTGATAAGTTTGACCTGATAGCGTTGGCTTTTTGATCTGTAGGGAGCAAACCCCAACCCAAACCGTCTATTCTTGGATATCTCTATTTACCCAGAAGTTCAACATCCACAATGTAAAAAGTCTCACAGGTGGTGAGAATAAAGTACATAAAATGCAGGTTAAATGACAGATGAAAAGCATACAAAGCAGCTCTGTCTCTGAAGATTTCCTGTTGTTTACAGCTCTTCTTTCCCTGCACCACTTCAGTCCACACAGCACTTGCACCTGCAGTGATGAAGTTGGGAGTCCTGAATAGGTTCAGTGTAGTGTTTGACTTTGGAAAGCCAAGGGAAATCAGACTTGAGCATGTTTGTTTTTTTCAGATGGGCAAGAAACACTTTGATGAGCTGATTAAGTATCCAAATATAGTATTGCATTAATTTTGTACTGCATTTTTTTTGTCCACATTCTGATTTTGGTAGTTATCTTGGACTGAAGTGGGTATTAGTGGTGTTTTATGAAGAACATTGAACTTTTTTTTTCCTCTAAGATGATGTGGTCCAACTAGATTATTAAATTATCTTAGGAGAGAAAGTTGCTCAAATAGACCTTTTGTGTGTGCATTTCTAATTAATGTCTAATTTTTGTATATTTTTGTGCAGCTGGGTTTAGAGGCTCTCTAACATAAATATCCTTGAAAATCTAAGCAGCATTATTTCAACAATAACATGCAATACTGGCCATGGCTGGTTTTAACATAGCTAAGATAACCTAATTGCTCATTAATCAGTCCTGAATTTGGTCAGTGGTCAAAGAAGACAGGAACTCAAGGGAAATAGAACTTGATGTCACTTCAGCAGTTCAGTTACCAGGCACCGGTTTCCCAATTTAAAAGCAAATGTTTTAAATTTAACCATTAAGAACATGAGGTAGAGATTAAAAGATAAAACTAAAAGTATCACTAAGTTTATTTTCAAAATGGGAAGAGATTTAAAAAGTTGTTTATGAATGAGATGAATTCAGAGTGCTGTGTGTAATACACCTGTGCTCTTTTTTCCAGTGATCACTTATTAACATTGAGTCATTCTAACATTCCTGCTTTAATGTGCTTAGAAATATTGATTGAGTTAATCTAAATCATTCTTGTATGAGGTAGATCATGTTTTAACATTTAAATTCTTGTTAATCGCTTTACACTTCACATGTGTAGAACCCCCAGCAATTTCTATGTGGGAAAATAACAAAGCCTTATGAAAGGGTTTTTTTAAATGCAGCTTTAACTGACCTAATGCAGATGAACATGAGAAATTTTTAATGAAAAAGTGTGGTTAATCTTTGTTTAGTCTTCAGTCTTTCTTGCTGCTTTCTGTTATTTCATCTCTCTACTGGAAGCAAGAACAACTGCTCTCCCCTGGTTGTGAACATGCAGACGCTTCATTTGTTGCAAGAGAAGGGAGGAGAAATATCCTGTCCCTCCTAGGGTTTCTGAAGGTTACTCAGGGAAAGTACTAAGAGTAAGGTTTAATTTGAATTTTAGTAAGATATGCATTTTCAGTCAGTTAATAACAGGGCAGGTCATGGTGGTTGGGTCAGAAATTACCTGTAACACTGTCTTTGAGCATTCAAAAATCATAAGGCATATTCTAACATACAGTGAGATCAGGAGAAAAAATATCATTGAAAACAATAATATGTTGTTTCTTTTTTTTATTAGTTTCTAGGTATTAATCGATACACACTCAAATACCTTTTTTTCTTGCAGTTCTATGACTAAATGTTTTACTTCACATGAACACTAACCATGTAGCTTTTTCTCTAAATCTCTTGACCTGAGAAGTTGAGACATGAAACAAGATTTGCAGTCGAGTCATGAGAGTGTGCAGCACTGCGTGCTTTCTTTGGCAGAGAGGATTCTGAGTTGGTCTTGGGGCTCACTGAGGCAAAAGGGGGTTTTGTTAGTTTTGTACTTTCTTTTGTTTGACTGGACACACTGCAATTCATCTAAGCTTTTGTTCCACAGTGAACTTTATAGCTACTGGTAAGTTTCTGTGCTCCCCATGAGCTACCAGTGTGAACATTTTCATCTGAAACTGTTTGATTTTGTCTGCCAGTTACATGTCTGTAATGTCAATCACGGGGAAACAAAGCAAGCTCCAAGATCTCTTCCTAACAGTGTGAAGGAAAGACTAAAAGATGTTCCATGCTGAGCTCTTGGATTATCATTTAGTGTTGCTGTGTGCTGCAGCAGGCAAAGCAAAATACTTTTATTTACCAAAAGGAAATGCAGACAGTAAATTAAACACACAGATAAAATTATACTGAATTCTAAATGTGTATTTCATCACGTCCCTTTCTTGTATTAACCAGTAGTAATTATGAAGCACCTGTAATGCTTTTAGTACTTCACCCTCAGCAAGAAGTGAAGGTTAAATAATTAACTAGGACAAGGCAAGCTGTTCACACTTAGTAGATTAACTCCTGCTTCATTTAAGAAAGTAGGGGTATTCTGTTAAACTGACAGGTTTTTCTCTTCCACCTCTTAGTGTCCCTAAGCCTTGTCCTCCTGTCATTGTTTGTCACCTATATTGTACCTTTACTTCCAAGTCTCCCTCTCTTGCTTTCTTTCAAAATCTTTCATGGTTCGTTCATTAACTTCCTTTATTTCTGTTTCTTCTTAACCAAAAAGTTAATAATCTGCTTTTACAGGTGTGTGGTACTGCCACTGCCCAGTATTTGATGATTCTCAGCATCCCAGAGATGACTCCCTGCTCCAAATGTGTTCTTTCACAGCTCTCTGCTTTTCTGCTCCTTTCTTCTGCTGGTCCTAGTGGATGTTGTACTGCTATCTGAATTCATGATTTGTGTCTTTATCTTCCTCTGTTATCTGGACCTGTGATACTGGCGTTATCTTTGACTCACACCCTTTCCTCTCCTCCAGATGCCTGCCAAATCCTTAATTGCTGTCTGCTAAAAGCACCCCTCTCTTCTCTTCTCTTCTTGCCAAGATGATAATTCAGGCTTTGTATTTTTTGTGTTGGCTTGTCTTGGCAAATGCAAACCGCCTGCCACCCACTCCTTTCTTGGCAATGATGGAAATTATTTCTTCAAAGTTTTTTGGAATACTCTCCTCTGGCTGCATTGTGGTTTTGGGATTGCCATCTGTTGCTTTTTGCTTCACCTGTGACCTATACACATTCAGGCTATCTTCTTCCTACTGTTGTAGATCTGAAGCAAACACTCACTGCATAGTAAACAAGTTGCTCCATCTGGTCTGTTCGTGTAGGAAGATGTGCCATGCGCTGTTTGCTTTGCAGGAAAGCTCTTGCAAATGTTTCAGAGAACACAGATGAGAAAAACATGCATGCATTCTTCTAGACTACATATTTCAAACTCCTTCACTATTTGATTATTGGGAATCAATACTTTTCTTTGAATATACTATGTAGCATGTCGGGTTACATTGTTTTTCTGAGTGTATTGCTTGTCCTTGAATATTTGAGTAGTTCACTTACATTCTCGGATGAAAGCTCCATGCAATTTCTAGGTCTTCCACAAATGTTTAATTTCATTGGGCATAGAGAAAATAAGTGCAGTTGAAACTGCATGAAAACAGTGAAGTAATTGTGCTCTCTGGTCCTTGGCCACCTTTTTGCCTTGTCATTTTCCGAAGAGCAGTTCTTGTTTATAATTTCGTATTGCTTGCTGTTAGAGTTTCCTTTAAACCAAGTAAGGCATGTAGAAAAATAGTTCTTTTACCTTTTCTTTTTTAGTCTGTCTGTACAGTAACAGAAGTACTGTCCTTTATGAACTTTGCTGGCCAGACTAATAGCATCCAGCATTACTTTATCATAATATTTTTAACTTTCATTGTCCAACTGAATGTACTCAAGGACTTCTGTTGTGATTTTACTTAATAAACAAACTTTTTATTATGGTGAATTTTTCTTCAAAATTCTGCCAGCTTCAAAATTTTGTCAGCTGTCATTCAGATCTGGTAGACAGAGCTAGGACTGAACCTAAACCTGGCTTTCTTTGTGCAGAGTCTGGTGCTTCCATCATAAAGGACATTTAAACAGTAACACTGTGTGCTTGTGGAGAATCAGCTGCATGGTTGTGTCTGTAACATTTAAAGCGTTAGCACTGGAAAGATGTATTGGAGAACTATTTGTTTTGCATGTTTTGGACTCATTACTGAATGTTAAGTATAAAGTTAATCTGAAAAATATAGGTAAGAATTGTTAAATGAGAGAAAAGAAGAAAAACATGCCACTGTGATAGGGAGAGTTTGACCACTTACTTAGAGGGATTATAGCAAAATTATTTTTCAATTTAAAGTACTTCATTCTGTTATGGAAGGAAAATATTTATTTAAAAGTTAAGATCTCTTTAATCCTCAGACTTCCAGCTTTCTGAGGTGTTGCCTGCCTGCAACTCTCAGATCCTTCAGATTATTTCTGTGTCTTGTTCTGCTAGTTATATATGCAAGTGTAGTAACAGAATTCACAGTTTAAATCCTAGACCAGAAGTAAATGAGCTGTGTGATGAACCTGTGGTTCTGTGAGTTGCCCCTGTGACTGAATTAAATGGACACTAAAACAGACAAGATGAATATTTTGGTGAGAGAAAATAAATGTTCTCATTTTAGAGAAAGAAAAACTAAGTTTGAAGACATTGGGCAGTTTTTCCAGTGTGACATTTGGACTGCATGGTGGAACCATCATATAATCTAGATTGTTTAAATCTTAATCACAAACCCAAAGATCTTTCTTCAGATTTTAAATAATACCCAGAATAACAAGCCCATTACTTTACTGCCAAGAAAATATTAATTCTCTTGAGAGATATTTAATCAAGATACTAGGTATTTACTTTCGGGCTTATTATTATTCCTTATTATTATTCCTTATTTCCTGTGTAGACTTCTTAAATACTTTAAAATTCTATAGGAATAATAGCCCATTCTCTTTAAAAATAAATGCCTTATCTTTCAGGGTTATACATGTAGATGTTGCCATCCTAGTACAAAAGCAGGCCTTACTTTCTATTGTTTCTTTTCTGAAATAGATAAACTGAGCTTTGTTCTTACACAGAAGACAAACTTACCCCAAAATTTCTTGTGTACATTTCAGTCAGAAGAGGCATTTCAAAGCAGATTCAGAATGTTTGGAAAAGATAGAAATTAATAGTTTCATAGAAGGAAAAAAGCAAATTTGGGGGATTTGAAGCAGGAGTGAGGAAAGGGAAATTATTCCAGTAATAAGGGAAAGAAACATCTAAAACTAATACAGAATAAGGAAATGTCTTTACTGCAGTGTTTGGAAAGGCAGTGAAACAAATGAGGTCTATTGTCATTAAAATGTGGATGAAATAATATTTAGCTTTGCAGTGTGGTAGAACTATAATAAGTAGTAGGATAGAGAACTTGAAGAAAAAAGTTCTGTTAGAATTGACCAAGCTTGGGGTCCTAAAAATAGAATTTCATTTCACAAAACCTGCTTCAGAGGACAGGTATCATTTTTTTCAGCAGTTGTATCATGAACAAAGATGTAATCATTAAAACCAGCCTGAACCTCACTGTGAATTTATAGTGCAACACAACATTTTGGTATTATTCTAGCATTTCAAATGTCACATGGAAACATGAAGTGTCAAACTAATAAGATTCCATGCACTTTCCTGACAGTGCCTTGTCCTTTTGTATTTGGAAAAGACAGCTTGTATGTATGTGGAGATCTTGGTTCTTCAATCTTCTGTTTGTGTGAATATCTAGATGATGGATTTTAGTAGACAGTGGGCACGGCAGCAGATACACACACACACTGTCCTGCATTTCCTGGCTTGACATGGAAACTTAAACATTATGGATTAACAGATTATTGCGTTTGTATTTTTGTTGTGTTGTTATTCACCACTGATTGACTTTGTGACACTAGAGTTTGTTTGACGTGACCTATTACAGATTTTATAAAGTGACTATGACAGCAAGTTTTCAAAAAGCTTTCTGAATGGAAGATAGAAAAGTGTTGGTTGCTGTGTTTTTTCCCTGTTTAATGGCTGCAGGAAAAAAGATCTAGTTAAGATCTTGCTAAGATCTAGTTAAGAGCATGCCCATCCCTCTCAGTCACTCAGCACTACAGGAACTCTATATTGCTTTTTTATGATTCATTCTGTTGAAATGATCCTGACTCACTTATACTCTTTTACATCCCTTTCTCCCTTAAAATAATTATTTTCTAATTACTTTGCTTGTCACCTCTTAGTGCCAGATCTCTTTAGCTCCTCCAGAAATGAGGATCTCTGTCTATGTTTTTTTTTTTTTTTTAATTGCTGGTAACCAGCAATCTGCCTCTAGAGAACAGACTCAAAGCATTCTTCTTGTCATCCACCCACACTTGGAGTATCTCTGCTGCTCCGGAGAGATCCACTAACTGAGCATAGAGTGGTCAGTGGTTTCAAACCCCACAAACAGAGGAAGCAAAGCCCACATCTTCAGAATCCATCCTGGTAAAGGTTTGAAAGGGTGGCTGTTGAAACCATGTTGGCCCCGTTGGTGTTCCAGGCTAATTCCACTGTTGTCCCAGTTCTGCCATGGCCCTAGCAGCTTCAAATGGCAGGAGTCCTCAGCACTGTAGTGCAGGATTTCACCTGCAGATCTCATGAGGGTATCCTGAGCTAAAAAAAGTCTGAGCAAAAGAATCAGATATGAATGGATACAGCAAACAGTTCTGCACAGCCACAAATCCTGCTAAATTCTGGTTGCCCTAAGCCTTAGAACTGCTGCCATTGTGCCCTCTGATAACACCTACAGCTGCAGTCAGGATCCTGAATGTCCACTTGACTCTGAAAGTGCTGTATCCCTCTCAGATACCTCAGGTCTCTTTTGTTCATATGTTCTTGGCCTGGAGCAGGACTCCTGCTGTGGGCACTGCATCCTCTTGACACTGAAGTGGAGGAATAACTCATACTGCTGCAGTCCATTTTAGAGATGTAATTACTGCACAGAGTCNATCCTCTTGACACTGAAGTGGAGGAATAACTCATAGTGCTGCAGTCTATTTTAGAGATGTAATTACTGCACAAAGTCTGATTTCCACAGCTTCTTCCCTTACGGTGACTGACTTAGGAGTGTCTTGCAGAATCTCTAGGGTTGAGAAAAACAGACATTGTCCTTCTCCAGCCTGCAGAGAATACTCCTAGGTCATAAGATGCTAAACAATCTGATTGTTGTATCATGAGACTGAACGATGCAACATCTTACTGAATTTGTACCTCTGGCAACACATTTGCTGGTGTTTCTTTCAATGAAGTTGGTTTTCCTGTTAATCACAATGCTATCTAGGAGAAGACATTGATGATCCTATAACAACTCTTCCTATACAGACAATTTAATTGTGTTTTTCTTGTGGATACACAAAGTTTATGAACTTCATAAGTTGCTCTCAATGTGAAAAATGGTCTTTTAACATTCACAGGTCTGAGCCCTTCATATTATATCTCAGATTTTTTGTCTCCACCGTGGAATGAGTAACTGTGGGGGTTGCCCATCCCTACTCTACTCCTTTTGACATGGCTGATGTGTTGTGCCAGCACAGATTTCTATTAGCTGTGGTCGTGCTGGCATTGTGGCTTGCCATTTATTTCAGAAGAGCCTTAGCTGCATTAGAGTTGATGTTGGGAAGGTTTCCAGCACTGACTTCTTCAACACAGCCACCAGGAGCTCTGCAGCTTCATTAAGCTGTGAGGCATTGCTGATGACTCTGGCAGCAGCACTGTTTGCCAGGGGCTGTGCAGAGCTCTGGGTCCTCCCATGCATGAAGGCCTCTGCTTTTTAATGACTGGGAATTTGTGAGACTCTTGAAATTAACCTCGGTTACAATGTTATGAAATCATAGAATAACATTTAGAAGGGACATTTGAAGTGACCTCTGATCATTTGGGGTGGATGACCAGCCTGCTGAAGACAGTACTAACTTCAAGTTAAATGCGATTAATAAGGACCTTGTCTAGTTGCACCCAAGGTCAGACATCCCACAACCTCTTTGGGAAATCTGCTCTTCTGTTTCACCACCATCCTTGTGAAGAACACAGGCAGCTACCCACCCAAACACAGAAAAAGAAGTTCTTAGTGGTAGCTGTAGTTACTTGAAAATATAATTCATGGGTATGAGTACATTCTTTCTGTCTTGTCTTTAATCTACCAGCACTTGTTTTGAATTGCACGTTGAGAAATTGTCTGAGGGCATGGAGGTTACTGCTCAGAGCAGAGCATTGACGTGGCAGCACAACACGAAAGACAAAGGCATGAGCTCCTTCTCAGAGTGCTGTTAAAGCTAGAGACAATGAGTGATCTTATTTAAACTTTGCAAATAATTCTAAGATACTATTTGTTGCCCTGACTGCTGCAGTTCTGGATGTTACCATTCTTTTGTAGCTAGTTTCTCAGACATTCTCTGTAAACATAGTCATGTTATTGTAACGGTATCTTTTTGTTTACATTCCTTTCTCCTGGGCACAGAAGTTTGATGGACATTTCCTTTGACCAGTGTGTTTGAGGGGATGTCTTTGTTTCCTCCAATATACACTGAATTATAAGACACATATATAATAAAGATGGGCAAGGCCCGAGGCACTTGTGCCTTGAGGAACTTGTTCCTTGATCCCCAGAGGTTCTGTCTCCTTCTTTCGTGGCCTTACTGCGACAATTATTAGTATTATTTTCTGGATGCAAAGCTCATATTTTATCATGCATAGCAAGCAAAAATATGTGTGAGTCTTTGTATGTGTTTATTTGTATTTATTTTTGTCATGGTGAAACAGCAGACGAAAAAAAGCAGAGTGGACACATCGATGTTTCCTGTGAGGAGCGGTATTGTATTGCCTTGCCAATGTGCCTTGCTTTGCAGGCATGTAAAACATCAGGAATTACTGTGTGTTGCACAAGGAAAAAGTGAGACTTGGTAGCTTTTTGTTAAGTAGGCATGGTAAGTAGATATGTGCTGGTTTTGATTATGTAAATATCTGGGGGGAACAACAGGTTTCTTTTAAGTGAAATGATAATTTCAAGAGTCATAGAACCTTGTGACTGATCACAAGTTTTGGAAGAGACTTCAATTCACTGAACCTAATGTTCCTTACATAAAGTTTGTTATTACTTAATGAGTCTTATGGATTGTAGTGTTTAAAATACCCCACATGTGTTATCATAATGTAGCCATTTTCAAATTTCATTGTATTGTCTTAAAAAGTCTGTTAGGCAGCCATTGTTATTAGACAGCTGGATATATTTAATTTTCTGATGTAGATTTTATCACTGTTTATGTGCAGTGAAGCCAGTGATTAAATGTTTTTTAAACATATGAGCCTGGACAGTTTCTACATAAACTAAGACCTCTTTGTATATCCTAGATCTTTCTTGCTTCGTTGTATACATCCTTTTTTTCTTCCCACGTGGATGTTCTCAAATTTAGATACGTCTTTAACAGGGATTATTTGTGTAGATTTTATATACCTGAGATTATTGTGTGTTTCTTATAGAAAGGCAACTGCCTAACAACAAGCAACATGTGCTATGAACCTTTTGCTCATATATATGCCTATACAGATAATTCACTTTTAAAATAAGAAGGCTTCAAGATAAGCAAAGATTTTTATGTATTTCAGATATTAATGATGTTTTCTTAGCTGCTCATTTTGTTAGAGCAGCCTAAACATATGCTCTTTGGAACACTTGGGTGGTTTGTTTGTTCATGGTGCCATAATGAAATTATTTCTGTAAAAAACACTAAATCCCTGTGCGTAAATCAGTCCTTTTATTGCTCCTTAAATGCTCTGAGTCAGGGTTCTTTCAGCTGTGCATTACCCTCTACAAGTGTTTGATGGAAAGAAAGTTTGGTTGTTCTCCAGGTTCGGAGAGGAGAGAGAGGGAGTCTAAGGCATGGAAGTGCTGAAATATTTTAATAGCTTGGAACGCCCAGGCTGACCTCGCACAGGGAGATGAGGTGTCAGATGGTGCAGGGAGGTTTCAGGGAGGAGGAGGAATTGCTGCCCTGGCCTCACAGACTGCCAGCTGATTCACAGAGTGTCACTGGGCGTGTAGGAGGGGCGGATGGCAAGGAGGAATGAGCCATGGTGTTGGCTAAACCAGGTTGGTTTCTCTCAGGAGAGTCAGAGATCCTTCCAAAGGACAAATGGGATGAGGATACTGCTGCCACAGCCCCCCTGTGTGCACTGGGAAGGATTGTGCTACCCAAAATGAGTCTGCCAGGGCAGCAGTCACAGTAACGTGATACCCAAGACTGATTTGTGGATGTGACAATCACATGCATGCTGGTGTTCAGCATTTTCTGCAATAGTTGTTGGTATAACTTCTTTTAAGGGAAGGTCTTATTTATTTGTTACTGTTGATGGACCTAATTGATATTAGTTTCATAAACAATATTGGATTAAAAAGGCTTTTGTTCTCTCCCACAAAACTATCAAAGACTTGATTACAAGCATTTTCCAGGATATTCCCAAACACAATAGACTTCATTTAAGGAAAAAATGAACAGCACAGAAATGAACAATGTGGGCTTGTGAGTAGTCTCATGGACAGTTATGAAACAAGTGTAGCAAGCAAATGGCCAAATCTCTATTCTGTAGAATGAAGTTTCTCTTTTCCTGAAGAACATGACTATTATTTTGTCTCATAGGTCAGAAAAACTCAAGATGAATAAAGAATCCGATGCAGCTCTCTCACAAGTGAACCTTCCAAGTCCATATATATTTCAGTTGTGTCTTACATATCTTATGTTATGTCTGAGCACTGGATTGTTCTTTTTTCTTTACTTCAGACATCTAATTTTTCAGTAACGTTTTGTAATAGTTGCCATGTATGTTCAATTGAGGAATTCACACTTTCCTCCCAGTGTTTTGGTATTTCCTGGTACCAAAGCACAGTGCCCTGGGCCAGGACCCTATGCACCCTACAGCTCTGCTGTAGGAATGGGCTTCCCATGCCCAAAGCTCTGCTGTCCTACAGTAGCCTTCGATCAGGTGGCTGTGGAAACAGCCATGTCAGAGCTGGGAAGAACCATGGGAAGCCTTGTTGCTTGCATTCCTCCTCCTTTCTCAGGAGGAACACTTAAGCTGAGCTTTTACATTCTGTCTCTTGAACTACGCTGCAGCTTGTCCTGTGCCCAGCCACATCCCTCACTGGAGCTGACCCCGCTGGCTTGCCTTCCTGGCCAAGCCTCAGACCTGCCTCATTACCATGGCATGACTTTGGTGATCGTGGACTGTGGCTGACCCTGGTTTCTCTCACCAGACCTGCTCTGCTTCTCCTGTTGGAGTACCTGTGCCTGCGTCCCTGGTCAGTGAGGGCGCTGCCCCTGCCTCTGTTGTGGTCATCCTCTGCTCCTGACTCGCCTCCTCTTGTGGAGGTGGCTGCCCTTAAATGCTTCCTCACACAAGTTCCTTTACTCATTCAGAAACAGGGAGGCATGTTTCCTTTCCCTCATCACAGCAAAAAAAACCAGTACAGAAAGTACAGACACACACGAATGCTGAACATTGTAGGTGGGATACATGCACTTCTTTTCTCTCCCTGTGGCAGTGGCTGCCAACACATGTGAGTGAGTACAGGCTCACACAGAATACATAAGTTTTTAAGGTAAAGTTATGAGTGATCTGGAAAACACATAGCTAATGCCCCATCTTTTTTGAGAGTATCATAGTGGGCGTCCAAGTAAATACCAGGGAGTTAGTTGTCCTGTGTTTGTCCCAGTGCATTACCATGCCCTCACTGCTGTCAGGAATCAGCATGCCCCTGATGAGAAATTAATCTCATTAATTTCTGTGTGTCTGAGTGTCTGAGAAATTAATTCCAAGTATGTTTCAGTATTGTACATCTGCATGCCCTCCCCAGCCAGTGGAGAAGCCATGATGACAGGGCCATTATCCGTAGAAGAGCCACCAGCCAGCCAGTTGGGTAGCTGTGGCCTGTCCATTTTTTACATCTTCCCACCCCTGATGTCTGATTTATGTGGCTATTGTGAACTAGCCACATTATAAATATAGATTATTACTGGGATCATTGTGCCTGTTTGCTTAAAGGTCAAGGATTTGTTTGTGACTGAGAGAAATTCCTGTGTGGAAAGCCAAACATCTCAACTGTTTCATAGCAAATTATATTTGGAAAGAAATATTTTCACTCTGACTTGTGAGGAGAGAAATTATGACTTACTTTAAGTGAGTCTTCTTAGTTTATGAGTCCAAAAAGAGCAGACTTAAACTCTGAGGCCAACAAAAAAGAATACAATAAATACAAAATCTCATTTGATACTGTAAGTGCCCCCCACTTATGTTCATAAGCAATCTTATCACCACACAGTACTGTAAAAGTAGTTTTAAAACAAACTAATACATTTTATGTCCCTTCTCTCTCAAACAGAAGATAGTGCATGCAGAGAGGGAGCTTCAGTTGCTGTAAAGAGGAATAGTAAAAGCCTGACTTTTCCAAGGATGCATAACAAAGTCAGTACTATGTCCTTTCTCCTCTTGCAACACCTAAACTGTTTTCAAGGAACCTCAGTTTTGTAACTTCCATAGTGTTTATGTATTAGTCAAAACTACTTTCATACCAAAGTTGATTTTGGACTCTACAGAACACAGAAAATAGTCCTTTGCCCGTTTTCGTTGCTCCCCAAAGAGGAATGATGACATACTTCACGTATCTGTGGAGCTCTTCAGTTAGGAATATTTATTAGATAGCTTTGCTTATGATACTGTGGTTAAACTGGTAAAGGAACAGAAAACATCAAAACTCTTGCTTTTCTAATTTAGTAAGACAGTGTTTCAGAAAAGCTCAGTAAAGAAAATGGCAGTGTCTGTCTGAGCCACGTGGCTGCTCTATGAATAAAGGAGTCATATTGAATAATTATGAAGAATGAAGACTCTGTTACTTAATCAACTGCTTATATCTAAGAACTCCTACAAGGTGAGCGTCACATTATCATCTGATGCCACCTTTTCACATCTCTCTGCCATTCTGGCTCCTCTAACTAGATCCTGCTGTATGGTAAATACATAAAATAAATTTCATTCAAACCAAGAACATCAATGGCATGGAAAAAAAATTCTTGGACCAAAGTATCTACAGATTGCACACTGACTGAAGTTGTGAACCAGGGAGACTGGGTAGGGCATGGATTGGCATACAGATATTTTTTCAGTAGCTATGTTCCAAGAGGACCACTCTTCAGCGTTAACTGAATCATTTCCTAATTGATGTGAAGTGAGCAGAAATTCCCCAACCTATGAGTCATAGTGGAGATTCTTCAATCCTGGGCTGAGTGATGTATTTGGGCTGCCTTCAAGACAAGGAAGCAGAGATTGCAGTGCTTTGAATTTGAGCAGTTTTTCCAGAAAGGAAAAGCCTCAAATATACATATATCTATATAGTATGTGTATTTATAGATACATGTGTGTGTGTTTATAGTAATATCTAATATAAAAGGACCACCTTAATTGGATAAATGCCTGATAGGTCAGTCTGGAGCATAACTAACTCTTGGCTCAACCATTGCCTTGCGGTATAAGAGTTTCAGTGTTTGAGCAGGACTTCCAAGTCTGTCTTGCTGAAAGAGTATGACAGCCCCAGCTTCCAAACAGAAAGCACAAAATTTAAGACTTGTAACCACAGGGAATACCTGGCTCTTTGTTTCAGCCTGCCTGAGCTGACAGACATTCCCAAAACATATGTCATGTCTTATGATAACTCAAAAAATGTCACACCAAGGATGAAACTTCTTTTCCTTCTGTTAGCAGCAGAATGTAAAAGTGGGAAATCTCACAACACTGCAGGTCTTACATGAAATTCTGCAAGATAGATAAACTTCCAAGAGAATTATGGCTTGCTATAAATAAATTTTGTCTGACTTTTAGAGGAAATGCAAAAATATTTTTTAGGATATTGCTGTCTCATCAGAACAATAGAAACATTCTGTTTCTTAGGTCTCATGACATCTTGCGTACTCAATGTGGAGACTTTGGTCATTTTAACTGCCTGAAGCTCTATTAAGCAGAGATTCATAAACATGTAGATAGAAGGGACTTTTTAAAATCCTGTATAATTCTTCCTTCTACATGGAAGCAGAAAAAAAAGCCCATGTAAGTTATGCCATCACCTTTCACCCACTAGATGGTCTCTTCTTAGAAAAGGAGTTGATTTGCTTGTTTATTCCTGTGCTACTCCTTTTTGTTCTTGCTCTCCCTAACAAGAAAGATTAATGCTCATAGTTAAAAAAAAAAAAAGAGCACTAATAAGGAATGTGAATCCTTATCTTTTGCTTTCTAGGTGGTGCCTTTCATGCCTTTAGGTAAACGTAATGCAATAGATTTACCACTTCTGCTGTAAATATTTTATCATCTTGATAATATTTTCTAGTTCTTTAAACCCTTTGGATGCAATAAAGGGCTGCCTGGCCTATGTCTGAGGAAATGATGGAGTGAAATCTAGCTAAGATTAAGGAGAGGTGTAATGTAAAAACTATTCCTTGAATGCTGAATGATTTTTGCAGAATGGTGTGTTTGTATTCCTGCCTTTATTTTGTATGCTACATTAAGTAAATTGCTTGCAAGTTTGTGAATTTACTGCATGTGATTAGAAGACGGTGCAGTAAGCCTGGTTTTTGTAATATCAAATGTTTTGGCCTCAGTTAAATACTGGCAAAGTATTAAAATGGTAATCGCTACTAAATCTGCTCATTTTGGATAGGATTTGTCAGCTCTTTAAAACTGGCTTAATGTTTCTAGGAATGAGAACATTTATAGTGGGATAGTGTTTGACTTTTCCTTCCTAGCACTTATAATATTGGTGTAAAATGTATATAGAGCCTGTACATTCTAAGCATCCCTAGAAAATCTGCAGCTGTTAAAAGAGTAGAAGTTACATAATGATTACTAGGGGAATAATAAATCTGAAATGAAGCAAAGCAGTGGTATAAAAGCAAAGCATTTGAAATTGGGTCAGGCTTTAGAAAACTCTTTCTCCCCCTCAAAAATTCATGAGTTTGAATTCTCTAATATCTTCCCTAAACCCCAAGCCTTTTAGGATTCCTGGGGTTTGGTTTTTATTTTGTATTTACTTGAAGTTTAAAGGCTCAAAAAAATCCTCACTTTGAAATGAACGAGCAAAAAATCCTTAAACTTTGTTGCACAACTGAGGAATTGTAACTGAAGGAACAGACTAAATTGCATGAGTCTTTTGATGAAATAATACAAAGTGGTAGGTAGTATTTCAAGTGCAATTACAAACATGTCTCAAGACAGAACAGGTTTTAGTAGAAATATGGCCAGATAGTTTTCTCTACCTGCTGTGCTACAGACCTCATCAGTTGTCTTAAACTGCTATCAGCGTATTATAAGGCTTTGTCTTTAGATTTTCACTAAGAAGTTTTCAATGCAAGTTTTGTTGAAATCCCAAGGAACACCTAGAGTATACATTCACCTAATACTACTAAAATATGCTATATAATATTATAATAAGTAAACATAATATTTTAGGGGAAAAAAGGGAAAATGATGCCACTCTATGCTACAAAAATTGACATCAAGAACAGCAAAATAATGTGTTTGTGATGACAAAAGGAGTTACTGTGTCAGGAGTGTGTTCTGAATCTTACAGATTTTTGGTGATTTTTAGTTCTTTGGAATGTTTGGTTACTTTCCACTATTAGAATTCCACTAGAAATTAGAATTTAGCACAGTGCTTGGAGATTCTTCATAGTACATTGCTATCATCTGGACACATAAAATAATAGTAGAAAAAACTGCAGGGATTAAAGTAACGTAACTGTTTATATTTGTTATTAAAAAAGGGGGAGACTTATTGTAGGTAATTATTTGCGCTCTATTTGATACAAACTGTACTCTTAAGACTGTGTGAATTACCAATTTATAAATTATGAATTGTTATGTGTAAATTTTATATCAGTTTGCCAGGAAACTGTTAGCCAGACCAAACACCAGTCCCGTAAACAGCTTTATTCCAAAATATCCATACATTAATATGTCATGACTTTTATGTTTTCTTTTAAATAGCACATAACAATAGCACTTATATCATAAAAGAGATAATAATACTGCATGCACGTGATTGAACTTGTGCCCATGGCAAGATTCCATCTTAAGAAAAGATAAAACCCAATAAATACTGACATATAAATAAAGCCTCTTGAGAGCTGGGTTTTACAGCACAGCCATGTTTTTTTAACCATAAATGTATGACGATTAATCACCGTATTTCTAGAAAAAGGAAATTCCTTATTTCTGTATTTTTTGCTGCTGAGGTTATGTCTATCAGTACGATTGCTTTAGGCAAACTGCAGTTGCCATTGCAACTGCAACGTTAAAATTTGAAGAGAAATGTTTGCTTAAAAATTTCCAAACAAAACCATTAGGTTGGAAGGGGCCTCTGTTCAGCTCTCAGTTCAGACTAAGTTACTCAAGGCTTTTTGTGTAGTTGGGTTTTAAAAACCTCCAAGGACAGTGGTTCCATGACATCTCTGGACAGCCTGTTGCAGGGCTTAGTTGACCTCCAGGTGTTTTTTGGGTTTTTGCATTGTATCTAATCTGACCTTCTCTTGTTGCACTTTCTGGTCTCTTGTTCCCCCACTGTGAATGCAGTGAAGAGCCCAGCTCTGGCTTCTCCAGGACTACTTTGCAGGAATCATCAGGCTGTGCTTCCCTCCCACAAAATTTTCCCTATTTCAGAACTTTGTGAGGTTGAACAGAAAGGAAACAGCCTATTCACAGCCAAACTGTGGTCTGGGGAGCAAACTGCTTTGAAATGTGGGGTTACAGAGATATAAAAACCTTATTATGATACAGATGCAGGGTATTTTAATGATTAAAAATGATATCAGAATAAGGAGGTGTTCTAAGCTTTTGAACTATGCAGTATAATAGGCTCTCCCATATTATCTTGTTATCTGTTGTAAGCAGTCCTGTAATTTTTTTTTTCTGGAGACTTTCTTGGGTTGCTTTGTCAAGGTTTTTTAAAATGAGATCTGAGAAGTGGAGACATATGAGATACATCAATAGTTTTGAATTAGTGCTCATGGAAACAGTATGTCATGTTGTGAAAGCAGAATGTTTGAAAGGAACATATTCTGCAGGAAGGTCTGTGTGCTTTTAAAAATGAATGATCTTTATAATTCATTTTACTGGCAATTATTCTGATATTGTGTTCATCCTTTCTTTTGAATTCTTTAAACTGATAATGTTAAAGATACTCTTGGCATTTACTGTTTTTTAGCATAGAGACAAAATAGTAGAGGTACTTACTGTATCAAAAATACTTCTTTACATGAACAAGAAAGTCCCTGGTGTTGGTTAAAAGTTAACCAAGCTCTTCTCTAATCCTTTATTTTTTGAAAGCAGGGGGTGGAAGAGGAATCCTCTTGTGATGCTTTCTTTACCCTTATTTCTTCCTGCTCGTAAAAATGGAGCTTTGTCTTCTTGACCTTGCTGCCCTTGCAGGCACATAGCAAAATTTCTATGCTGCTGCTCAGTGTGTTTACTAACAAACCCTCTCATTGAAAGCCTCCAAGAAATCCTCTTTGGTGCTGTCTATTCTGTATACTCATAACATTAATGTTCAGGTGATACTTTTTATCAGGCAGAATACTTGCATATATATATCTAAAATTACTTCATCCTACTATTATGTGCTCTAATCTTACAAAATTCTGTAACACTTTGAATATTTAAAGTCAGGCTTTGACTTGAACAGGACATATGCAATCAACTCTTCCTTTTTTTTTTTTCTAGCAATTGCTGACAAAAGTCTTTGAAATCATGTTGAAATGGAATCCTGCAGAATATTTCAATGTGAACAGGCACACAGTAAAAGCATGTGCAAAAAAATAAGCCATTCTATTATAACAAATATCTCTCATTTCAGCTTGCTGGTAATGCTTGTATTGACTGAAATGTGTATCTTTCTCCTCATGTATCTTCAGAAAGGTGTCAAAGTTCGTATGTTCATCCATGATCTTATTAAGAGCAGATTTAAAAAAAAATTATGTCTCTTTAATGTTTAGAAATAATTGCTCCTTTGTTTCCATCATTAATTTGAAAGAGCAATAGAATTATAAAGGTTCGTATTTAACAGGCCTTATGGCTGTTCTCTTAACAAACCCAAACAAACAAAAAAGGAACATCAAGAACAGCAGAATATTACATATATTAGCTACGAACTCCCTAATTCTAGAGTGCTATGAATTGGCCAAGGATTTCATTTCTCAAATGTAATTACTGTGTTCTAGGTGATTATTTTTTCCCAATTAATTTCATGTAATACCTTTGCAAGTCACATTTCATAGATGGAATTTCTTTATGCTCAAACTATGCTTGAATTTACAATTTGTGTAATCACACTGTAAAAGAAGTCTAAAGAAGACTTGCTATAATTAAGCATTAAAAAGCTTAAGCTGATTTTTCACAAGCTCTGTGCGACCGACCTAACGCTGGAAATTTGTAGGTAGTACTAGCAGTTGGTAGTTAAGAAAAGCTTGCATAATGTCTTTAAATTAATTAGTTTTAATTTAAAGGAAGCTGCTAACAAATGGCATTGGTTACCATCTGATACCTTTTACTGTTGGGGCTCCCAACCCCTTCCTCTTGAGCCTTTGCTCCCAAGCAACCCCTTGCTCCTTTGGCTGTAATTAATGGTGTTGCTGTGCAGGACCGAAGCACGATGCCTGGAGCTCAGTGTTGCATGACTTAGAGGCCACATGAAGGGGATAAATGCCATTTTTACCGTGTGGACAAACTGGAGGGAGCGCTCAGTGCCGTGCCCGTGCCCTGCCCTGCTCGCACCATCCCGGGTGCGGCTCTCATTTGGGCTCTTGTGTTCAAAGCCCTGCATGGGCTCAGACAACCTTATCACAAAGGCTGCCTGTCTCCTCCACAACAGCTTCTCCCAAAGGAATAAAACTACTGAAGTAAACCTTTGGTCTCTACTTTATGCAATAGCCAGGCTCTAGACAGAAGATTGAACATCTCATGGTCTTCAGAAAGACAGACCTATTTTTTGTCTTGGTTTGCTGGTATAAAATTGCTTCTTCTAATAAGCTTCCAGAGTAAACAGAAAAGGTTCAACTCTGTTAAAATAAACAGTTTAGCTTCAAAGCCATAGCAGGAGATAGACAAGAAGATGGTTTACCTCTGTAGGGAATGGTGTCTGTGTGTCTGTGCCCATGTGCTCTCATGCATGTGCAATACAGTGTGTGCACGTGTTGCCTTACTTTTTACTGTTAAAAATAGCTAGTTTCATACTAGCTAGTTCCCAAGGCTATTGTTCTGTAAACATAGCTATGTTATTGTAGAATTATCTTGTTATTGCATTCCTTTCCCATGGACACAGATCTTTGATGGACATTTTCTTTGACCACTGTAGTTGAAGGAGGGAGAACTGATTTCCTCCAATGACTAATGATTTCTAAAAGAGTATTTAAGAATAAAGAAGGTGGGTCTTGCCCCCTTCCTTCCTTCCTTTCCTCTGAACTTGAACACAGCTGTCTCTGCCTCTTTCTTCTGCGTCTCCAGCATTCCAGCCATGATATGCACATGTTGGAACATGGGTGAGGTGGGCTATGCACACATATACATCAAAGATCATTTTGAAGGAAGAACTTTGTATGCTACTATTTCTTCACACACACGTGTTTAAGAAAGGGAAAGCTTGCTAAGGATGTAAACTCAGGAGCTCACAAAGTAAGAATGCCCATAATTGACGCTGGCGGCTTTGCAAGAGCGGTTTGGTTCCTTGCAGTGTTTGCATCATCCTACAGGTTTTCCATGGGATTTTCACAGAGTCATTCTGTGTTATAATTGCAGCATTCAAATCAAATTTCAAAGAAGGGTTGGCTCTGTCATGGGCTTTGTCATTATAGTAATTACTGTAATTTCAAAAGGCTTTACAAATGTATATTTTCATAATGTGTTTTCATTTTATTGTACAGATAATCTAATTTTAGGTGTCCCAATTTTAATACCTAGAACCCAATTTTCAGAGTGGTTAACACTATGCATCACTTGAAGTTCTGAGAATGCAGCTTTCACTGATTTCCTTCCATTTCAACTCTGGGGCGTCAGTGCCTCTGTTGTTCTGACAGAATCGACAACTGAGGCTTATTGGAAAAGAGGAGTGTAAAATCCAGGGATTAACTGTGTTAAGTGTGTGCAGCAGATCTTGCAGATACTTATAAAGGTCTACTGTGACTAAATTGTAGAAGATTTTATTGAAGCTCAGAAAAGTCATTCCTGAAAAGAAAGCCATGGACACCCAGGTATGTTTTAAGCCAGTCTTCCCATCAGTGAAGACTGAAGTTTTACCAGCAAAAAATTGACTGAGCTTAACATAATATATCTTTGTTCTTTCCATTAGGGGAAGAAACAGGGTGAAGAATGGGTTGAAGAGCACAGGGGTGGACGAAAAATGGGCCACAGACTTTTGAAGTGTTTGTAGGCAGAAATATCAGGGAGACTGCCAAGGATATATCAGTCCCTGTGAAAGGCAGCAGCCTCATATTGTGCTTAAGCTTTGGGTTGAAGATTGCAATTTTACAGGTGTCTTTAAAGTAATGCTTTGACAGAGTTCATTTTTGTTAGCTCTCAAACCATCCTTTCTTCCTTCTTGCTTTCCCAAAATAAAACCTATGAACTCATACATGGGAGATCTGGGAAATGGCAAAATTAGTGTTGCCCATTCCATCACAACAGGAAACTTCTTCTGCTCATATAACAAGATTTTCATGTGTCATGACGAGATGAGGCATACTGCTGTCGGAAAACGCGGCATGGATTTGAAACTTAACCTTCACAACAACGATCTTTTATCAGTTACTAGAAATATCCTTACTGAATCCTGATCTATGTATTCTTTTAAAAATAAAATTAATTAAAGTGTCCAGCAGGGGGTTGCTTCATTGCCTCTTGCCTGGTTCATGGTTTGCCAAAGGCATGGATTACATATGTTTTTCTGTTTGGTTGGTTCTAATTACATCTGTTCAGTGTCTATAATTAACAGTAACTGCAAGAGATTCAACAGACTATTTTGTGCCCTTTAAAATATTAAGAAGCCCTCTTTTATTATTTCATTTTGCTTGGAGGAGCTATGAAAAAGACATCTGCTATCTAAAACTAAAATTAGACATCTAACGATGCCTGTGGGTTTGGGGACAAGAGAGGGAAGGAAAAAAGACAGAGACAAGCCTGTGTTGCAAGCACAAACTTTCTTTCTATTTCCCTTTGCTCTTTGTTGGAATAGGATACTTGGGAGACACTAAAGCTTTCTCTTCTCTCTTTAACTGCATTTATCTGAACTCTGTCAGAGTTCAAGTTACAACCAGCTCGAGATATCTGACCTTGACAGCCCAAAGCCCTGCAGAACAGGTGTAGACCACCTGAGATTGCATCTCACAGGCTGGGCATTGTGAAATAACTACAATAACTACTTGTAATGTAGATTTGTACATCAATGCTGCTTTGTGAGTCAAGTCCTCATTAGAGGCCTTTATAGTCTCTTGTAATGTAGCTTCAGCCTGACAGACTTTTCAAGGTGATGTTGGACAAATGCTGATCTGCTCAGAAATTCTCTCCCCTTTAGAATAAATGTTCATTTGAGAGGGACCTCCTTGGTAAAGATCTGTGTGATAAAATGGCTTAGAGCACTGCATCCACGTATATTCCCAATGCCATTTGGCTTAGGAACCATGGATTACAATTAATGGCTGCATTTTCAGGTGCATTTCACACAGGTTATCAGTTTTGGCTTGGCTTTTTGATCCTTTCTTTTCCCACAGAGACTCAGCAGTGCCATTTCACATATGTGTGAGTGGTTGTGTGAGGTGTAAGTTGCTCTTAAGCATCCTGCTTCCTTGCAGTTCCCATCCCCTTTTCCAGCCCTGATTCTGATCCCTCAAAAGCTCCCTTACTCCTGTATGTGACACCACCACATGTGCAGGTTTTTTGAGGTGACACATTTCCTATAGGAAGCAGGTTATCTCTGGTGAGGGTCATGTAGGTAAAAATGTGGGTGTTTTGTCTGTATGGGACTTTTAACCTACAGCAACATCTATGGTGTAAAGCAGAAAATTTTTGAAGAGCAGAGTGATCAAACACTGTGAGATGACATTTAAAAATACTATTGGGTCCAAACTAATCTGGTATTTGTTGTCATGAAGCAAGAGGTTATTATTGTTTGAATATTTTTGCCCCCCTATCACATGTCACATCATATTATATTATAGCATAACTAATGGGTTTTAATGAAATGTGTCACTTCTTAGTAGTTCTTTTCATATGCCTTTTTTCCTACCTCTATAAGGCTATGACTGCCATGGTTTCATGTTGCAGAGGAGAAAGGAAAAACTCAGAGAATTTAACTTTGCAGCCCTTACTTGGCTTTCCTTGAGAAGATGCTGTTCTCTCAGTCGCTGACTGAAAAGTGTAAATTTAACTTCAGGGTGGAAAAATGGACTACATTTAGTCAGTGCAGAGAATCCAGAATCCCTCTGGCCCTCCTGAATCCCTTGTTTGAGGTACAAAAAGATGTAAGCACTTTCTGGTTGTAGAAGTGGCCAGGTTGTGGTGAATCCATTCTCATGCATCACTCCCAGTCCCTGCTCAGCAGACAGGGACTAAGCAGAGAGGATATCCCTGACTGGCAAGCTGGGTACTACAGAGGTGAAAAGAATATTGTCTGGCAATGCTATGACTTGGGAGATTATAATTCCAGTACTTTAGTTATTCACAGGACATTGTAAATGTTTAGCATATAATTATAGGCTTTTTTCATCCATATTTCATTCTCTGTAGTCCCATTGAAATTGGATCTGCAAGTAAAAAACATAGTTGTCCTAAAAGAAGACACACGGGAGTGCCAAGCAATGTGTATAAATACTGGTATTTATTTTAAAAAACCCACAATGTTTGTCATTAATGTTAGACTACTCATTAGTTTTTAGGGGTTTTTTTTAAACTTAAGTATCCACTGCCTAGTCTGCATGTGATTTTCTTTACACAGGGTACAGAAAAGTGGGTAGCAGGTGTAAGTCTGAACTGCAGTAGAGATGTACCTGTATTATTTCACCTTTTAAAAACAGATTATATTTTAGATCTGTTACATTAGTTGGTTATTACATCCCTCTAGTAATTCTACACTGATGATAATTACTTGCAGTTTCACAATATTGTAGCAGTAAAAAAAAAAAACCAACTTAAATGCATCTGAGCTGCCCAACTAAAACCATAGCTTTTTTATTACAGATTTTGCCTGAGATACTGTCTGCTGTTGTTATTCTTTCTGTACTGGCTTAATAATTTTGTGGTTATTTTACAACTTTTCAATTGTTTTTTTTAGTCTTGCATTCAGGTTATTTATGACACTTCAGTTTCAACTCAGTCTTTTGCATTAACAAATAGCATTTTGCAAGTCTGTAGAGCAATAAAGCTTGTGCTGAGGACCCAGTGTCCATGGAATACAGATCCCAGTTGCTTTATTTCAGTCGAGCTCTCTTTTTGGGTTGAATGTGCCATCAGCAAAATGAGTGCATTAGGCGACTTTCTGGATTTCATCTTCTGGTTTAGCTTCATCCAGAAGGAGCCCCATTTTGCACAGCACTCCATAGTGCAACCCAGGGGCCCAGAGATGAGTGATGGGTAGGTTCCCTTCAAAAGCACTGCTCTGGTCAGCTGATGTCAACACTAAAGTGAGATCCCCAAGGAAGAAGGTGCTCGGTCAAAAATCTGTTTTAGTAAGGTGAACAAAAGCCCATTTTGCTTGAAAATTGAAGTGCTGCTTTACACTGTAGTAACTGTGGGTGCTTTATCCAAGCATGTGCTATCTCACTTTAGCTACCCACAGTAAGCCTGAGAAATCATTCTGCTTGGTGTCAGGTTCTTCACAAGATGGATGATATATGCAGAGATGGGGGTTTCTATGCAGTTATAATTTGTAAGCAGCTGCTTCTTAATTAGTGAGATATAAAAGAGAAATTTATTTTTTTTTTTTACAAATCCAGTGTCTATTTTAATGCTGTAGCCAAAACATGGGACTGAGCAAGAGACATGGAAGTGGGCCCTCAGTAACAAATGCAGCAAAATAGGTAAATGCTCTTAACAGACCAGGTAGGTCTGGTAGTCACCACAAGTTTCCCATTCCAGGTTTAATGCTGCAGTTTCTTAGAAAACAATGACAAGTGGTGTGTTGCGAACGGTTTAATGTTAACATTTAGCCAAAGTATTTTTTAAAACATGCTTTGGAAAAGAACAAAATACTCCAATAGAGAATTAACTGGATGTTTCATAGTAGGATGAGGTATGTTTGGAGGAAGCATCTGTAATCAGTCCAGAAAAATGAGCTGCAGTCAAATGACTGGAGAGATGTGGGCAAATATCACATATGCTCTAAGAATATTAAGGCTTGCCTTCAGTTAAAAATTCCTCTGCAATTGTTACCATCTGTATCTGTGATGGCTTCTGGCCATCCTGCCTAACACAGACTTTATGTGGTGTTCCCATAGGAGCAGCAGCTACTGAAGTCTCTGCTCACTGGAGGAAGTTTCTCCCTGAGGCCATGCTTTCTAGTGAGCAGTAATCTAGTGAGCAGTTTGAGGTGTACCTTATGCATAAGGAAAAAAACGTATTTTTTTTATTTTTGTACAAGTTTCTGGGTCAGACACATGGTCCCACTGGTTGGTCAGTTCATGGAATTAGGTGTTTTAGCTGGGGGGTGTGTTTAAAATTATTATAAACATTATTCATTCCCATCTAAAAATAGAATGCTTTCTAGGACAGAGAAAAGCTTAATTTCTTACGTTAGAACACTTTTATTGGCTTAATTAGATAAGGACAGTGAGCAGGGAAGATTATGTTTCCAGTCTGCTTGTTCCTTTGCACCTGGGCTTTGTTGGAATGTCACATATTATTCCATAAAAACACCTTTGAGTGTAATGGCAAAATCCTTAGAAACTTGGTTTTAAGGGTTTTAATTTCATTTGGTTTAAAGAAAAATTCACACTGTATTTGGAATGTTTTGCTCCACTTTAAAATCTATTTGAGCTCTCTTAGTAATAAGTCTCAGTTTAAAATAGTATTATGATTTGAGTTAGACATTTTTATTTTATTGTGTCTTGCTTTTGGTTGACTTGATTAATCTTAATATATCTTTAAAATAACCAAACATTTTTTCCTTTTTTTTTACTCTTTCTTTTTTTTTTTTTTATCTTAACTATACAAAGCAAAACCTCCTACTTTTTCCTAGGTATCTCATCCTATGCATCCTAGCTTTGCCTGTCATAACAAGTGTTGGGTAAAAATGAATGTTCAGAGGTTAAAACTGGAGATGAGGGAAGACAACATATTGTTAAAACATAGAAAAATTGTTAGAGAAAAGATTACACCAAGCATTTTGTCAAAATATATTAAACAGTTATGGAAAACAATCATGCAGTCACTCCTTGCTAAGGCTAATTTTAGCTCTTCCAGTTAAAATGGAAATTTCTTTTATGGGTAGAAATAGATTTGAAGTTTCTGCTGTTCTGTGCATTCTTTTGGCCTGAAGCCAGCAGTGATGTCTGGTGCATATGTGCTTGCACAGAGAGTTGGGGGTTTCAGTTTTGGTTTTCGTTTTGGTGGGTTTTTTGGTTTTTTTTTTTTTTTTTTTTGGGGGGGTGTTTTGTTTTTTGTTGGGTTTTTTTTGGTTGTTTTGTTTTGTTTTGTTGGTTTTTTTCTTTTCTTTAAGGTGGTCAGGAAAATGTGACTTTTCCCAGCTAGGTCAGTTTTCTGAGCTGTCAGACCCCCCTGCAACACAAGCCCTGTGATGTTAGCAGGGAGGGAGGATGACACCCACCCTCTCCTCTGCTTTGGCAAGGAATAGTTGTTCTTTCCAACCAGTGCTCTCTGAAATGGTGTCACTGCAATTTGTCTGACACTTTCTCGTGGTCCTGATCCTTTCCAAAGACTGCTCTCCTTGTGAGGTGTTGCCTTTGCATGAGGCAACATTTAGGTGTGGCTGCCTGTTCCGTAGTTTATGTGAGAACACTCAGTTTGGTGAGTACAGCATGACTGGACAAAGGAGAAGAATAATCCGTGCTAAAGGGTTAATGAGAGCAAAATAAAACCAGATTCTGCTGTCACTCGCTGCTGCAGAATTCACAGGTACAAATTGTTCAGTGGCACTTGAAATACTGAATGTTTGAGTCCCTGGAGATAGCTGAGTAGATGCTCTTTCAAACGGATTTAATTGAAGATCTTTAACTCCTTCAGGAGTATTGATGACTGTGCTCATTTAGGCAAAGAAATCTAGGCATGTGTTTGTAATACAATGATATTTTTCTTCTTAATTTCTTAAACTTTGGGAGACTACAAAATAAGAGAACGAGAGAAACAGCTTTTTTGGTGCAATCAAATGGATATCTCTCCAATGTAAGGAGATTACTTTTTTAGCAACTTGTTTCTTAGCTAGGCAGAAATATTTTTGTTGTTCCAAAGCTTGAGTACCTATGGAAGTCTGGCAGAATTTAGTGCTCCATTTGTAATGGACCTTCTGACTGTTAGATTGTGTTTTGGTTTCTTTCTTCTTTTTAATATATAAAATTTTTTTATTCCCTCTAGGAAAATTATTTCAGTTGTTAGAGAACTATCTAAATAAACAACGTGTTTTCATTTTTATTGGTCTAGTAACTGCCAGGCAATTTCTTTTTGAGCTACAATATGAACTCTCATGCTGTGTGTGTTAGAAAAGGTATTCCCAAAAGGATGCGTGCATAAGGTAGAGTTTGTAAAAATGTTAAAATCTTAACGATTATTAAAAATAATTAGGGATACTTTATTAAAGTAAGGATCAAATTTAAAGCCACAATGTCAAAAATCATTAACCCCCCCTGCCCTCCCCTTCTTAAGCTTCAAGACATTAATTCTCCAGAGTGTAGACTGGTAGGTATAATTACATTGGTGTAACAAGACAAAGGGATGTTGCTGTCAGAATTTATTTCCTGTGAAGTTTAGAACAATCTGATATTCTAACCTTAGTAGCTGTTTTCTTTGGCTACCTGTGCTACTTACATTTAAATAAACCACTCGTACGTCTTGCTTTATATTCTCAAAGAAAAGCAGCGTGACGTGTTGCATTGCACCCAGCTGATAAGCCTAACCATTGGCCTCAGGCATGTACTTTTCTTCATTTTCCCTTCCTCTAGTTTATAGGGAACAAAAGTCATATGGAAAACTGGATGGTTAGAAGCACTTCCAGCTGTGTTTAAGTCTGTGTGCATGTCATGCAGAAATATAATTTAGACTTACACATTTAGACTTCTCATCCTAAGCTTTGGAAATGGGTCAGAATCCTCATAGAGCAGGTGCTGAATGTGTTTTAGGAGAGGGGCAATGACCACTGTGAGGTTTCACAAGAAAAGCAATGAGGAAAACACCACAGGACAGACCCAGCCCCATACACTTCCTACATTTCTAACTGGCTCCAGTACTGGATAGAAGAGATCATGCCTGTGCTTTGTGATATGTTTAGGAAGAGCAGTTCAGCAGCTTATTTTGCTGGGAAGGTCAGGGGTGTAAGGCTGAGACTAAATTTAGGATTTTAATTCTTTCTCTGTTTTGTGTTAAGAAAATTGTGGAGGCAGCTATATTCTGACTTAGAGATGCTGTGACACCACTTACCTGTACATTATAAACCCTTAATTTTAGTTGATATTTTGCCCCAAAATTGTGATGTTTTCAAAAAAATCGGGAAACTTGCCACAATATGAACATAATGCCTTGACTTAATTTTTCCGGGTAGGAATCTCTTTCTGTCATTTAAAGGATGACAGTGTGGTTAGAAAGATAGGCTAATATTGCAGCATTATTTTCATTTCCAAAACATAAGAAGTGCAAAGGGATTTGTAATCCCGTAGACCTGATATCATCTGTGTCCTTTACAAGTGAGGAAGTTTTGGGGAGCTTGTTGTGAATCCTTGATCCAGAGATGAGTTGTGTAGGGCCACATTAGAGCTCCTATGGATGTGACAGGTCACTGTCCTGTTGTCCTGTTGTTCTCCCTTCCCCTTGCTACCATGTTCCCTTGGATACACCTCTTTGCCTCTCTTTTCCTTGGGCTGAGGATAGGAGAGTGGCTTGTGTAGGAACTAACTTTAGCACATTCATTAACAAGGTCTCAGCACAGAAGAAACTCAACATTGGCTCTTTCAGGCCTAATTTTACGAGACTCAAGTTTCCTAGGCAGTGCAAAATGCACTGAATAGAGTAGATAATTTTATTATAGATTTTGAGCCAGTAAATCTATTTAGTTCATATACATGTAGCTGCTTTTTGTACGTGTTTTTGTTCCCAAGTACCTGTGCAGCTTGCATAGATGGAAGTTGGAGTAAATCCCTCTTCACCAATGGTTGGATATTTAGTAACTTGACTGCTGCCTAAGCAGCTAAATTATCTGGGTAATAGCTAGCTTCTGTTAGAAGGTCAAGTGCTGAGTATTGTAGAAAATTTGGCTGTGTGATAGAGGTTTCTGCAGGCAGCCAGAGTCAGGAATGCTTGGTTTTGTTGCGGGTTTTGGAGGTTGGTTTTGTTGTTGTTGGTTTGCCTTTTTTTTTTTTTTTTTTTTTTTTTTTTTAATGTAAGCATAAAAGGCATATGATTTTTTTTTTAATTGCATAACACTTTTAAGTGACTGTAAGCAAATTTTTTTATCATCACTGTACTAGAATACATAGATATTGTCATTATTGGCAGAGAGCAGTAAAACAATGCTCAGCAATTTGGAATCCAGGAATATGGCTGTTCCATTAAGGATAATAAACTGTCACAGTTCAGCACTTTGATGACTTTGAGAGCTGGCAGGTGCTGGAATATCTTGTGCTAAGGTACTTCATGCCTGAGGTTATAAACTGTATGCTTTATGTATCAAGAGCTTTTATCAGTGATAGAGGTGTGTCTTAATATGGATTTCTTCTGTGGGGGTTTCATTGTTCAGAAGGAAATAGAAATAGAAATCTGTGAGTGACATTTCATAAACGGATTCTCTGGGGTTTTGTGGCCCTAAGAGGCAGTGCTAAGGTTTTTGCTGAGTTTCAGACACATTTTCTGTTGATCTTTGGTGTAGGGTAAGTCAGCCTTCCATGCTACGATTGTATCTGAATTTCAGACCTGAAAAAAATGGTGTCAAGCTAATGTCTTCTTATAGGTAGATAATTTGTCAACAGTGCCTACTTGTGCATTTTTGGATTATTCTAGCAAGTACCAATTTTTCCAACAAGGCCATTATGAGAGCTCGAAGGTAATTGTGTGGTAGCACCCCTTGCTTCTTACTCAAATATTTTGTGTTCACTTAGGCATTCAGTTTTGGAGGAGTATCTGAATGCCAGTGATCCAAATACCTGTATCCAACATTGCTGTTCATGGGGAAGATGACATGGAAGAATATTCATCATCAGGAGCTTTGCAGAGGCTTTGTCAGCCTGCAGTAATATTTTGCATGACATACTTAGAGATGGTACCTGACCTAAATGAGTAATGTGTCTGGCCCATTAGTAACTCCTTGGACTATCATGAAAGTGCATGTGAAAATTCATATATTCCATAATCAGGTTATGTCCTTCTGTCAAGATGGTGTTTCCTTGCACATATATATTGTTATATTATTATAACAATAAAACTCTCAGTAAGAGTCTCAAATTTTTGAGCTTTCTGGTCACAGGCCATATGTGAGAATTCCAATCAGTTTCTTTAGGAAAGAAGCCTGGGTATGGCTGAGTGACCTTCCACAAGATACTGGAGGTAACTCTGCATGGTTTGTCTTAGGTGGCAATGTAATAAATGCAACATCCCATGGACATTTTGAAGTTTCTCCTTCAGCATGGATGAAAAGGAAACCTTTTGTGGGTGGTTATGTGACTTGCCATCAATATTCAGCCACTCTAAGACACACAGCACTAAATTAGTGTTGCTTTGTGTGTGGTCAATGAATATTCCAGTCACTAGAAAGGAGCAGCATATACCAGCCTTCTTTTGTGGCACATCACTTTGAAAAGGACCTGTGGAATGGTTACATTTGGGCTTCTTTCTTGACATAATTGATTTTAGGCATGGGATCTTGGAATTAGGACAATTTGACTGACAAGAGAAGTCTATTAAGAGACAGAATTTTGACAGGAATTGAAGAAGATGGATTTGAGGAAAGCTACAGTCAAACCAGAAGAGTTGTCATGTTCCCAACTCTGTATAAACTTGTTCAGGTGCTTCATCTGTCTCTGAAGTTCTTCATCCGTGAAATGCTTGAAATGCAGACATAGCCCTGACAAATACGGTGAAACCAGCCTGAATTTATAAAGTCTATTGTGAGCTGCTGCTGGAAAGGTTATAAGACATACATGCAAATGTAAAATTTAACTAATCAAGAATTTTTATTTAAAATAATAGCTTTCATTGTACTGGTATTTTGTTTGCTTGGCTTTTGTAGTTGTTAATTTTGGGGAAAATAGGTGTGAGAAAGTTCTTGACTCAGAGCAGAACAAATGGCTTATATTGCAGCAGGTGTTTACTCACTTTAATTTTTGGATTAATTAAATGGGGGCCAAGCCTGTAGCAGGCAACTGTAGTGGTTTAAATGAAAGCCATGTGGTAAGACTGAGAAGTTCATGCAAACTGACTCTTTGAGTAGAGTAGTTGAACTGCATAGATGTTTTGAATAAAAGTGGCATTGATTTTGCATTGCTTCGTATCTACCAGAAATTGAATACAGTCAAAGCTCCTGCAAGCTTTTTATTATCTTTCTTCTGTATCTTGTATGACAGACCATAGGCAGCTATGCATTGTCAGCCAAATTTAAAGCAGTTGCACACACACATTCTCAGGATCAGAGCTACTGAACTGGTCCCACTCTCCTTTGTACCAATTTCCCTTCAGCTGGTTACTTCTCTCTCACTACAAAATCTTTTGCTGCAGTTAATCTGATATTCTTGTATAATCCAGATAAAGCTTTATTCAAAAGGCCAATGTGACAAATGGCAATTGCTGTCTCTTACACAATTTCAGCCCACTGGTGTTTCTGTGGCCTGGTTATGTTTTTGGTAGTCAGCTGAAGTCTTTCTTCCTTCTGTTCCCTTACCGGGAGGGAGTTCATCTGATTGCTTTCTATTTCTATAAAAAAACTATATGTATATGTTTAACTGTATTTCATCAATTAAAATTTAAAAAAGGACAACAAAACTAGAATGGAAGTTTGTGACATGGTTGTATTTTCTGTCTTTAACTTGTCGTAAAAAACATATTCTCCTTATTTAAATGGGATCAGGATAAAAGAACCTGTATTGGAAGTCCTGATATGAATAGAAGTGTATTTAAGAACTTTCAGATTACTTTCACCATCTGTTTTACTTAATTATTGGATCTAATTCTTTTACTGAAGCTTCAGCCATTGCTGGAGTCTCCACAGTAATATTAGAGAACTTAATTTTGTTTTTCTCTGGGTATGAACTATCACTTTGGTGAATTCCATTAGTCTGAATAAATTCCATAGTAACAGAGTAACAACTGTCATGATCCTAGAGTTTATAATGTGTGAACAAAAGCTAGAAGAAAATTGACAGTTTTGTTTCAGTGTTTCAGTGCATCAGATAAAATGTAAATTGAGACTGATACAATATAATAAATTTTGCTTTCATTTCTGATAATAAATTATAGTTCTCCTTAGATAATATGTGTAGTGAAATTTCAACAACTAAAAAACATGTTTATAACTATCAGAACCTTTGAATAAGTTGGAGAGTTGTATTACACTTGATCCTTGATAACTTACATTACTGATACTTGCTTAGAAGCAACTGTGTCCAACAACATTTAACTGCTTCAATTTTCACGTATTCACTTTGGGGGGAACAAAACCAAACCCAAAAAAGTTAGCATCCCCTTTTTATATTTTAGTTTTGTTCTGTGTCTTTGATCAAAAGTTCTTGCACTGAATCTCTTTACGTCCACCTGAATAGTACAAAGAACTCAGTAAGTATGTCTCTCTGCCCACTTAGTGCATTCAAAGACTCAGGATATAAAACCATTTTGAAAAAGATCTCTGAATATGGTAGAGAAATTTTCTTAACTCTGAATGTATCTAAACCAGCCTGAATATTGTTGAAAGAATTTATTTAATTTTGTCTCATGTTTATTTTCTATTAGATCCAACATACTCTTGATTTTTTTTCTTTGCTTTCATTACTGCTTTGACTTAAATAGCAAGGCTCATATTATTGCAGAAAGCAGTACCTGGTTCTTTCAGTAGTAAACCAACATCACCCACAAGTTAAATAATGCTGTATCTTATGTCTGTATTCTTTGGAAATCAGTGATTCTTTTGATTAATTGGAAATAGTCCAAATCCTTGCTGCTTTCCTGGAGGCACCTGAAAGCTTTTTCACTGTTCTCATTTGACAGTCTGTTGCAAGTTGCTCTAATTTAGTGAAGGTCATATTTAAATTTAGCAGTGTCCCCCACCATTAAAACCTGGCTAATGCTACCCTGTTTCCAGTGGGGAATACTCTGGTAAAAACGACATTAGTGTACTCTAGGTGTGTAGTGACAGCAACTAGCGTAGCATCCTATTTAGATGTCCTCTTCCATGAGGTGCTCCTCAGAGTTATGTAGGGCACCTCAGGATGAGGTAAATAATTGAAAAAAATGTACTTTGGATTTCCTAACCCCTTCATTTGTTCACCTTTCCAAAAAGTGTGGTCTTTTTCAGTTCCAGAGTTGAACATTGAAGAAACAACAAATTACTTTGCTACAAATGGAAATAAGACCCAGAGCAAAAGCTTTCGCCCTCTGTCACCTAGCTAGAGAGGAGCAAGTTGGGTTTACATAACATTTTAAAATGCCAGTCCTTTGTAACATATTACAGAATAAGAGCACAAAATCTTGTGTATGTTTGTCTTCTAATGTGTCATGGAAAATCTAAGATACATAGCTATTGACTTCAAGGGTATCTCTGTCTGTGTTAATGCTGCATGTTACGGTTTCAGAAGCACTGTGTGGAGCTCTTGGCAGGCTAATTTAAAGTCAGCATTAGGACATGTTAGTTTTGCACATTAACTAAATGCTGCTTAATACTGCAGGTGATGGCAGAGTTGGTGGAGAGGAGCTCTGCCCTAAGGAGTGCCAGGGCAAACTCACAGCTCTCTCACTGTGAGGCAGAATGATTCTCTTACCTAAGGTGTGTTGGAGATCTGCTGGTAAAAACTGGGAGCACTTCAAACTAATTATTGTACTGCACATTTTTAGTAAAAAATAGACTGGAATTCATAAAAGACATTGCAGTAGTAATGCAGATACTGTTGTGGCTGGTGGCCATATCTGAGTGTTCAAAGTTAGTTATCTTAGGAGCTGGAGCTTTACGGCATCTTTAATTCAGGTTTAGGGACACAAAACCTGAGTGGCTTTTGGAGGAAGGGAGAGCTTTAGGGAGGAACACACATTGGAGCTGCAAACAGTCCTTCACTGCTGTAAGTACAAACCTGTCCTTAGGCTTTGTTTAAAAACTGAGGCAAGCCTTGGAAGGGAATGAAAGCTCAGACAGTGCCCTATTGTGTGTGCTGTGAGGAGGGAGAATGACATGTGGATCCTGCCTGTTCTCATCTATGCTTCAGCAAGAGGCAGGGAGAGGAAAAAGGGATTTTTCTCAAAGTGAAATACTTGCAATAATTGCACTTTTGCAAGGCTCAAGCCTGTTTGGTTCCTGTACAAAGGCTGTATATTTGAAGAGTTTTGGACAATTTTAAATTGGCAGTGTTCATCGGAAGAGCACAATTTGGATGATGTGAAAGACCTAAAACTCTAATGAACCCCTGTCCAAGAGGCATGCCTTAATGTATTGGAGGAATGTATATGGAATGGAAAGTTCTGGGTGGTGTTTGTGTACAAAAAGAATCTGAATTATTCCAGATTTGTTTTTGCCACGTGTGTAAAAGGAGTGTGAGGATATTGTTTTTACCTTGTATTTGAATTCAAAGTGTTCCAGCAACTTTATCACAATTTATTATAAAAAACCAGCATGAGTCCGGACTGGTGTAGAAACTGCAGGAATACTTGTGGTGGCATAAAATTGCCCTTTCACTGGTGATTTCAGCACAGCAAAGTACAAGTTCAGTCTGTGGGAAATGTTTGTGTGTTGGTTTGGTTTTTTTTTTTTGGTCAGAAGCCATGACTTTGAAAAGAACTTGATGAGAAGGTGTAAAGCATAATAATGCAGACTTCCTTGTTTATTTTTAAAGTTTATTTAGCTACTGATTGATTTGCTGAGGTCAAGTCCTTCACCAAAATTTAAACCCATCAGAAACAAATCAGTTCTAAAATTCAAGGTGTGGATCTATTTTTTTAATTGAGAAGCATCATGTAATATTAGTGATGGCACATTTCAGTGTCATGCAGTTGTTTTGGTGTGTCAATGTGCAACTCTGTGGTTTAAAAAAGCTTGGCTAGGTCCATTCTTACCCTCGTGTTTCCTATTATACCTCAGTTTTCACATATAGTTGAAAATTACGCCATTACTTGTGAATTGTTGGGTGCCAGAAGTTTTTATTTTGTGTGGAATTAGCCAACAGTGCAGTTCAGAACCTGTGATTTCTTCATAAATAATTGATGCTTAAAAAAAAAGTGATAGTCCCTGATTATCCAACTCAAAAAGCCCACTTACTTATCAATTCATCCATTCAGCTGTGAAAAGCATTTCCTTTTCTTGTTTGTATTTGATCTGTATTACAGGCAAAGTGACAGCACTCATGGGTTGAAGCAGCAATCAGTTGACTTGTATATTTTGCTTTAGTTATATAGACCTAGAAGTTTTATTTGTCTGAAGTTGCATTAGTAGTTTTGTCCATGGGAAGAAGCATTGACAGTTCTGTGACTTTTGTTGGATATTCACAGGACAGTTGTGTGGTTTTAGAGCATCCTTGGTAAATTGATGGTACTGAAGGTGCTGAATGTTTTCAATTTTAAAGCAAGTCAAGGCAAAGTTCCTTAGTTAAGTTGTTTGCTGCTTTGTCTTTCAGCAAGAAGAATCTGTGATACAGCCAGACACTGAGTAAATACAGTTTTGATCATGTCTCCTGAATAAGGAGCTGAGAGACTGAACTATAGCTGTGAATTGGTGCTGTTGCAGGATTTCGTGTTGTGTCAGCGTTGCATGTATTATGAAATCTCTTCATAGTACATAAAAATGCACAAACAATATTACTGAGCTGCAAAAGCCCCACTGCTGATACATCAAAGAAAGCAGCAGCTGTCATCCAGCTTTAGCCACGGTGCTTTTGAATGCCTTAATCCTCTTCCCAAACAGAAGGAGAAAGAGAGAGTGCACTTTCTTTATCCACCCCCCTTCCATTTTTTTCAAGTGTTGGTAGCAAAATCCAGAAGCTGTGTTCATCAGCCATCACTGCATGGCACAAGACATAATTTTGTTTGCATTTAATTTGGACATTTCAGTCCTCATGTATGCTAAACTCTTTCAAATATATTTTTTTATTAAAGTTAGAAATTACTCACATTGTGTTTACTCCCAGGCGCTCCAAATATCCAAGTGATTATTCAGTTATACTTAGTTTTCATTTCAGTCTCCTTCAAATTAGAATTAACTTGGTATTCTCTGTTCCCTTTCAGTTGCTGAAGGGGTGTATGTTGGGGTTGTACTCAGAACCTGAGTTACAGGAAACACACATCTAGCAGTAGAATATATTTTATTTTGTGTGACTTCCACATTTTCAGATTTTTTTGTTTTAACAATACAAATTTTACAAGACAGTTATTATAAAATATCTTCCCTGAGAAGTGAGCGAGACATACTGCAAAGATAAGTTGAATCTGTTGGAACTGTTTTTAAGGTCTGTGTAGTGCAGTCCTGTCTGCAAAGTGGGTCATGGCAGAAGTCTTGGGAAGGGTATGAGAACTGAGCAAGAATGCAGCAATATTTCCCTGCTATACTTTGCTGTCTCAATAGCATTCCCCAAGTCACAAGCTGTTCTTTGAACTGAAAAAATTAAGACAGTTTTTTCTTGTTCATAAATTTGCCTAATGACTTTCCTTAACTGCATTTTTAAGTCTTTTATAAATATGTTTAAGGCACATTTCAAGGCAATAGCATGTGCAAAATTTTTATATTGAATAAAGTTACCAAAATTATTGGAAATAAATTATAAAAGAACAGGGTTTATGTATGGGGTTTTAGATTTTTTTTTTGGTTTCCTGTCCACTGTCTTGCAAAGTGAATTTGCACTGCAAAGTAATCCCAACAGAGGAATGAAGTACACAAGTGTAAAGCTGTCAGGCTACAGCAAGTTCATTAAATCGTCTGTCTAGATAAACTAATGGGAAATGATTTTAAGTCTTTGCTAACCTCCAGCCTCTCAGACCAAAAATACTTTGTTGTGCTGAAATAAGTAAGCAGCTAGAGTAAAAGTTAATGTTTTTAAAATCCCTTTGTGTTGTCCTATTTACCTAAATAGAATTTCAAAGCTCTGCAACAAAAAATGTGTCGACCAGGATCGTACTGGAAGCCAGATTAGAGAAAATGGCATTTGATGACAAGGTTTGGTATCTTTAGAAATGCTCCTGTTATTAAAGTTGCTCCTGTGCCAACTACTCCTACACTGGAGTCTGCTCATTTGTGTGACGTGCTATCCATCCCAACACACGAGGAAGATCAGAGATTACATGCAATAACTCCAGTCCCACTTCCCTTGTCAGACAAGGATCTTCCAGCAGTGACATTACCTTCTTGTGGTTTACTATTGCAATCCCATTTTCAAACTCCTCAGTTTGAAATGCCATCTCTTTCCTTCTTTAAAATTCTAGAAGCTTCAGTATTGCTCACAAGGAAAATAGTTAATGCCAAGAGAGAAAATGGGCATTTAGCATTGTGGGATGTTCATGACAATCTTTTTCTAGCTTGCATTGATGATGAGGTCATTGGTTTGCTTTGCTCTTGACAGAGAACAAATCAAAAGGCTCAATTCAATGAAAAATGGAGGTACTGCCTCATTACCATGGAATACTGTTGTTGGTAGCCTCCACCACCCGTGCAACAGGCAAAGGGTTCTTGTGGGCTGCTGTTCCAGTGCTCAGTGAGTTAATACTGGGACATCCCAGCGGTGTCCAGACACCTCTCAGCTCCATGAAGAGACACAGAATCTGAAGGGCAGTTTCCAAGTGTCATGAAGTTGTGGGAGCAGGAAGGCATCTCCTGTTAGTTTATTCTTTCTTTTAATTTCTTCCCACCTGCCCCACAAAGAAAAGGTCATGTGTGTGCAGTGTAGTCTTACAAAGTCTAGAGTAGTGTTGCTTTGAGGTTTGTCATACTAGAAGGAAAAAGGGAGAATAATCTAAAAAGTTCCTGCTTTGATTTCAAATGATGAATTTTTATTTCAAATATTGAAATAAGAAAGTGATAGGTATGTGGTATGACCTACTGTTGGATGTTCTGTGTCGTATTCCTGAAGTGCTGCTGTTGGTCATAGAGAGTCATTTTTCTCCCTGATTTTGATTTTTATTGCCCTCTCAGTTGCTGAGTTTGTTATACAAACACCAGAAAAAGTTGTTCCTTGCTTGACCTATTTATTCATGTAAATGGCATTGATAAATATTTCTTTTTTACTTTTCCAGGTTATTGAATCACTAGGGATTATTATATATAAAGCCCTGGACTATGGTTTGAAGGACAATGAAGAGCGGGAATTAAGTCCTCCACTGGAGCAGCTTATTGACTCCATGACTAATGCCACAGAAACAGATGGGAGCAGGGATGAAGGATATGATGCTCTGGATGAAGGAGTGGAGGATGAAGATGATGACAAAGAGGAAGTTGAGGCCATTCACTCCTATAAAGATGTCATGAAGGTACAGTAATGGGCAGTTTATATAATATTTCACTGGTTTTGTCAATGAGATCAACTCTGTTGTCTGTATTATTTCCAGTGTGATACCGGCTGTGTAATTTTCTGATTTCCCTGGTCTTTCTGTAAGGTTTGCTTGTGAAAATGACATGCAGTAATATTTCATGTTTGACAGTAAGCAACAGAAAATCCATTATCAACTTTAGCATTGGATGTGCCATTAATATCACAATCTGATTTAATCCCTGCACTGGATAGTCAGCCTTCCACCGTAAACATCTGTTGAATTACTTTGTGTACTCTTGGATATTTCATGGTCTGTTTCAATTAATTCACCTTTTCATTAGCAGGTTATTAGTCTAATTATTTCTTATCAGTTCCTTTGCTTGCCACCCTCCCCTTCTGAAGCACAGGAGTGCTTTTATAAGAGCAGCTTATTTGTAGGGAGTGAGTCAGGACACAGGATTTCTTTGGTGATCATTATGGTTGCAGTTCTTGACCTGAGATGTGAGATTTGTAAATATAGCTTATGAATTTTAATTGTGACAGGTTCTTTAATGTTATCTGGGCCACTGTGAATAATCATTTAAAAGTATTAACCCTCTGTTTTCTACAGAGTAGTCTTCTGTGCACGTTTTAGAGCCCAATGAGCTCGTACTAATAAGCATGGCTGAAAAAAAATTGTATAATTAGTTTAACTCATAAGTAATCTGAGAATTTAATGCAGGTTGGAAAATGTTATGCTAACTTGTACCAGGGGATTGAGCCCTTTGTAGTGCTTCTTCATAAGTGCAACTCACGTCTAAGGACCAGAAGCTTAGTGTGTACCACAGAAATTGAGAGTGTAGTGGTGGAAGCTGAGACTAGAAGAATGTTCCTAATGGCCCATCAGGACACATCAGCACTCGGAAAAAAAGACCCTACTAAACCCAGTCACTTCTGAGGGATTGACAGTAAAGAGTGAAGCTCTTAAAAGACTGGAGAGGGAGTAACTTTGAGGTGCTTTTGCATCCTCCTTGCATCAGAAATGATGCTAAACACTCAATGCCTTTGTTTTTCCTCCCTCCCTCAGAGAAGCAGAGGCCAGAGGGAGGAATGAACGAAATGGCCTTTTGCTCCCCTGTGATGGGGAGGGCCTGGCTGCCTGAAGTGCTCTCCCCTTCAAGCCCCTGCCACTCCCAGCCTTGCTGAGTCCTTCAGGTACAGTGGTGTACACATCCCTGAAATACGAAAGTGATAAGAAAATTCAACAGGTTTCAACTGTTACAGCCATGGAATGGCATCCTTTTCATTTGGCTTTGTTAATATCTCTGCTACTCTGAGGTACCTGCCTGTTTGTATATTTTAAAATCAGCATTAAAATATTACATTTTATTTCTTCATCATATTTTGTGAGCAATTTTATATCATTATGGACATGTAATCATTTATATCATTACGGACTGTTTTTGTGACTTCATCTGAGTAAACTGAAGTTCAGCTGTCATTTTGACATCATCCTAACTTTTACTCCTCTGCCCCTTGGAATTCTCTATTCTTGCTGTTGTTGCTTTTGCCTAAATTATGTGTTGCGGGCTTAACTCTGCAAATTACCTGTATTTCCTACTCTGTGTCATTACTGCATTGACAGTACTAGCATGGCAGCATCCTTCTGCCATATTTTTGACATGAGTAGAGATTTGCAAGATCTTTTTTTCTCGACTTCATGCCTTTTTAGAGGTAAGACCATGTTTTGCATGTGGCTTTCTCTTTTTTTTTCCTCCCTCAGCAGTGGTAAAATGTTAGAGGCTACACCCTTATTTATCCAGTGACTATTTCACAACAGTGGTGTGTGGTCTTGTGACCATGAGGCTCAATTATTGTATTTTCCTCTTGGCAAGGCTCATGGTGAAGGTTTTTCCTCCACAGTTTGTACTGAATGCTGAAGCAGGTTTGCTCATTGAATTGAGCAACTGTTGTTCTTGCCTACCCTGCATTCTCTAAATCACAAGCTTAGGAAATGGTAGAGATGGGCTGTGTGCTACTAATACTGATTTTTAAGGTTTTTAACTATGTAGTCTCCTGTCTGGACATGACTTTGTCCTTGAAATGTGACTGTAGGGTTCCTCCTTCTCCAAAAAATGTGTTTGTCTGGTCCAAGGCCTGCCTGCCACTGAGACCAAATTTTTCATCATTGATCATTAAAGGGTGAGCTTATTTTGTGATTAAAACACAGAGATAGTTAAGTGTCAGGTTTTTCTGTAATGTGAAGTAGGCAAGATCAATTCTGAACCCTCCCCTGACTTGGAAAATGCTGAGTAACGTGGCAAACACCTATTCCCAAGAACTGGGAAAAGGGTAAGTGCTAAATGGTATTGCCAAGATCATCATTGGCCAAGCTCCTCTTTGGGGAAGACACAGAGAAGCTTTTGTGCTGCTTCTGGGTATATTTGGCTGATTTAGCTTCTGATTTCCTTGGCAGGACCAACCTCCTGCTCAGACTCGACCTACTGTTTTTAAAAATGCATCTGTGAAGAGAAGAGACATTGGTTGCCAGGAGCTTTTAGTCTTTAATATATTTCTGATGTGGCAGCCCCGCTGCAAATGAAGACAGCACTTGTCCAGCTTGGGAAGCCTTGGTCAGCAGAGGATACAGCCAGAGAGGGCCCGGCATGCTGGGCAGTGTTGGGCTTGCTAAGGGTGTGGGTTCTGTCATGTGGCACCTTTATCACAGCAAGGGGCCCTCCCTGATACTGAAACAAGATGATGCAGTTTATCAGCCTCTTCCAGAGTATGCTCAAACTCTAATTCCGCTCCTATCTTAACATTATCTCAGTCCTTATCCCACAGATCTCTGCAGTCAGATGGTTTAAGCCAACAACATTTTTCATGTTAACCCAGAGGCGCTTTCTAAGCTGCAATTTATCAATATATGCTAGCCCAAGCCCCAACCCTAAACCCAGTTCCAGTATTATACTTCAATCTAGGTCAACACCCTCTTCTAATTCTAGATGTAAATGTAGCCCCATAAGGCTTTGCTAGCAGGTTTTATTCTGTGCTGAAATTTGCTGGGCTGAACTGCCATTCTAGCCCTGTCATTTCTTCCAGCTTTGAACATCAGTGTAGCCAAATCTCCTGCCAGTACTAGACTTTACCTCAGCCCTTCTGTAGAGCAGAGGTGTTACAGAAGTGTTACAGAGGTGTTGTCAGTAGTCCCTGCAAGTCACAACCTTTGTCACTGCCTCTGCTACCTTTTTCTGGAGGTCTTGTGGAATGTACATGAAGGAGGTAGCATCCTTCCTGAACTAGTATCTTGCTCTTACTTTATGTTCACCTTTCATCCTGAAAGTGAACTTAGCTTTTTACAGGAGCCTTATCTGTAGCTAAGCCACACCTTCTTGTCTAGAACACAAATACAGGTGGATGGTCTCTGGTACTCAGTGGTCTTAGGTCCCAGGTCTTACCTAATTAATCACTTTTAAGTAGTTCAATAATAATGTTTGTTAATTCTGACCAAAATCAACTGTCATGCAACTGCTGCTTCACAAAGCTGAATAAGTGACCCAGGCCCCATAGTAAACAAAATTCATATGTAGGAAATCTCCATGCTGGCTTAATTTGTATGAAAATTATTATCAGAGCAGCATGTTCAGTAGGGTGTTATCTTGCTCTAAGAAATGTAAACAAGGTTACTGTTTGCAGTGTTTTTGTCGGTAGAAAATTATGTTTGTGCTTTGCAAAGAGGAAGAATAAATTGTTTCTGTCAACCTCATTCCCCCTCTCCCTCCCATTTCAGTTATTTTAATCATTGGCATGGTCATGAGATGAGAAACTTGTAAGTCTAGGTGACTCATATGTCTTGGTAGTTCGAGGATATGACTGACTCCTTTCAGCTGGAGGAAACTGAAATTTACAGTGGTGATACTGATCTGCTTCTGTTTTATTTTTGAGTACTCTGACGGTGGTACAGATCAACCATCTCTGGCATGTGTAGGGTTGTAGGGGGAAAGAAGAATATGTCCTGACTTGATGCAATTACAGGCAGGATAAGAAGATCTGCTTTTAGATCTCAGTATTTTGGAGACTCCCTTCTGAGTTTGAGGACATGCATTATTATTATATAGATGCTGTGACCCCATGTAAGTATAGTATGGGAACCTGTCAGAGAGGAACCAGAAAATGCAGTTAAAAACAAGTCAGGGTGTTTGTTTATGACAGACAGTTAAAGAGTTCATGTTACTGGAATTCAAAGGCCCATAATGAGGTTAAGTTTAGTAAGGTGCAGCTTTCTGTGAGTGTAATTCTGTTTAGGGCTGGGCTGGCATAAGCATTTTTGTATGAGCCTGCAGAACAGTATTTATGCTTCATTTCAAAACAAGGAACTTGCAATGCAGGCTGTAACTTTGTGTGAAGCTGGTGAAGATTTGGAAACTTACTGAGATGATAAATAATGCCCCAGATGTTGCCAATTCATTTTATATTAAAAAGGAATGCAACATCATTGGCCATTTGTGAAAATTCTCATGCTCAAAAAAGCCAATAAGCGATCCTTTCTCTTCTCTTGAATCCTGTTCATAGTGTGCTCACGTTTGTTGTGCTAGTGTTTATCTTGATGGATCTTATTTTAGAAAAATGTGATTTATGCCTCCATATGTTGATGGAGAGGAAGAGACATTGAAATTACAGTGGCTTGGAAGTCCTCAGTTCCGTTCACTTTTGTTCTCACAGTGTTTGTGAGCTTGAGCAAAAATTTGTCATCTTCTACCCACGGACCTTTGGTTGTCCTCTTAGACCTGCTGTCTGAGACCCCTTTTGTAATACTGGGAAAACCTCCTGTCCCCTCTGTTTGGGTGCCTGGAAATGCAGCCTTCTAGTCTTTGTACCTCCTCAGTTCTGAGGAAGGCAGGTTCTCCTTTGGCTGTTCCTTTTTTTGCAGTTTAACTTTTTGGAGGCTGTCAACTAGAAAGAAACCCAAAAATCTTCCAAAGTGACTTTGTCAATACTATGACAGGACACCCCCAGGTGGATGCCCTGGGCAGTGTGGATGTCTGAAGCTGCACTGTCCTGGTGCTGCTTTGAACAGGGAGACAGCTTGTGTCAGGACACCTCCTGGCCACCCTTTCTTTCTGTGCTGCACTGACAGAAGTGGGATCTCTGAGTTCAGCAGTGAAATCACCAGAACTCATCTCCTGTGCTCAGGAGGTGAGCATGTGCTCAAATATTCCCCTTGGGACTCCTACAAGACAATCACTGAGATTGGATTAGCAAAGATGTATATATATCTGGACTGAACAGGACCCATCCACATGCCTTTTCTTACTCCTTCACCATTCTTTGAGATAACTTGGAGTTGTCTTAGAAGTGTCTCTTGCCCAAGCAAGCCTTGTATATCATGGTGATTCATTCAAAATGTAATGTGTTTCTGATGTCTGTGCTGTCACCTTTGTTGGAATCTGTGTCACCTATATGTAGTCAAAGCATCCCAAAAGTTTATTTGTTTGGCTTTGTTCTATAAGTTCATCAGTTCCTTCATCTATTTTGTGCCACAAACTGTTGTGCAGATGCAACTGAAGAATAAATTCTGTTGCTGGCTGAGTCATGGAAGGAGTCAGTGTTTGAAGCTCCTGTGCTGTGCAGGCCCATGGAGCTGAGGTGAGAACAGACTGTGCCAAATAAAGCAGGAGTGTCTCTGTGCATGTTTGAGTGTTTGTAACATATGAGCACTATCTCCATGTTGTTGGTATTAAAATAAAAGTATTTAACAATAATAATAGGGATTTGATATGAAGGGCTTATACCAAATGTACTTGCAAGGAAGTTGTCCCTCATGGCCTTGGTCCTTCCATTTAAAAAGAAGGGCTCTTTGTTTTCCTTACTTTAATTATTCCTGGAAACATTCCTTCCATTATTGTGGGTTTAGATAGATTGGAGTGTCTTACTCCAGGCTGGGAGACAAAACCAAATCACCTTTTCTGCAATGATTTATGGCTCACAGTAGCACTTCTACACTGGTTAAAAACCCCTGTACCCATAATTCACATAATTATACTGGTATAACCTGTCTAAAGTCTAAAATAGTCTGAGGAATCCAAGGAGTTGTCCAACAAAAACAGGAAACACAGATGGGGTGTTCAGATTATTTTTATGTATGGGGAGGTTAGAATACACCTGAAATTTCTGTGGGCCCTTATGCATCCCTGTCTCTTTTATGCTGTAATTATTCTAAATAATTTATGCAGGGGTAAAAATAAAGTTCCATTTCTTAGTGGACATGGAAAGATTCTTTGGTGGTGATGGTGTCCCATAATGCATAAAATGCAGAATTTTTCATGACAGTGCTCCAGTTATCCCATAGAAAATACAGATGTCTAAAACGTGTGGAGCAGTCTGTTATAAATAATATGTCTGAAGTATCAAAGAATCTGTGTGGGCCTGGGCTACCTAAAATATACTCTGGAGACTCCAGTAGATCAATGAGTGTTCACTTTCACAAGGTATGTTCTGTTTGATCAGATTAATTTGAAATTCTAACTAATGACTGGAAATCAGGGTAATGGTCAATTAACACAGTAAAGCTGTAGTGACAAAGTGAGAAAAGAGCAGAGCCACCATTACAAAAGGGACCTGTATCTTCTCTGCCCTATGGATTAACTGCAGCACTCAGCCAGGCAGTGTAGGCTGACTTGGTCAAAGCTGAAGGGATCTGGAGGAGCCCAACCCTCCCTCTCCAACTCTGAAGCTCCCCTCTTCTCCAGCTGTTAGAACTGGTAAGTGCACAGAAGGCTGTGATGGGTTTTTCAGATTCACTGTCAGCCTGGTAAAGGCAGTAGATCTGCTCAGAAAAATTAGCCAGGATGGCAGCTTCTCTTACGTTAGGGTTTGGCAAAGGTTCAGCTCATCAGAATCGTTTCCACCCATGTGGAGTTGGCAGCCTTGGATGTTTGTGGTGTTGCCAGTAACTTTTTATCTCTGCAGGCTCTTTTCTCTACTTTAAAAGTGAAGGCCATTCTTATACAGGCTCACATGACATCTTCTGTTGTGTCTGTAAGGCACAAGTTTGTGTTTTCCATGTAATGCCAGCATCCCATAGGGGATAGCCTGTGTACCTTATCAGGACTGCCTGTATTATTTACATTATGTGTGGGATACATGTTTTAGTACTCAGGTTAACAGTGACATGCAAAATTGGTGTACACTTTTCTCATGCAGTATTGTGTGCTGAAGATTCCCAGCAGCTGCACTCCCAGGCCATGTTCAAAACAGCAGATGAACTTTACTCTGTGGGTTTTCTGTTGTGCATATGAAGCTGTTGTTTGAAATGGGCAGTACAGATGTTCTTGTAGCTGTAGTGCTCTACAGGCTTGAGAGAAGCAGGATTTATGGGATGGGTGAGAACTTCTTAATTAGTCTGACTGATTTAGCTGGGGGAAAGTGTATTATGCCTTCTAGGCTGAAAGGAAGGGTCCAATGGCAGAGTCTCCAAGTGCTTCTCTGCTATAAATTTTGGAGTCCCTAACTTCTCTGAGGAGTTAGAGCCTCACAATCCATCACCCTGTTCAGGAGAGAAGTTAAGAGGAAGAGCGTCTTTGGAAGTTTTGCCTTTTCTGGTTCTCACCAGGACACAAATCACTGAATTAAATGTGCTCAGAAGTTCTTCTTGCTCACAGCAGTTATATAAAAAACTATGTGCATTTCAGTTGTCAATATTGGTAGTCTGGAGTCACTTTAAGAATTATACAATTGCATTGCCAAAGAAAATGGAAGCAGCTACAAAGTGACTTAATTCCTTACAGAGGCATATTGTCCTGTAACAGCAACATGGGAAAAATAAAGAAACGGAGGGAGGGCCCTTTAATTAAGCCACTGTGATCTTCTTGCTTTTGAATTATTCAAGAGGGAGCCTTGGGCTTGAGGCAAAGTTTCTTTTGGTGCAATTATTTCAGTGCCAGTAACAGTATAAAAAGAAATTAAACGTTTGGAGTAAAGTTCATAGAGAATTGATTTAAAAGTACCATTAATTGTCCAAAATAATAATCTCTGTCTTTTATCTATGTGATTCTTCTAGTATGCTCTTGATTACTGTGCTTCCATTATGCTATTTTCTGTTCTCCTTTGCTTAGTGTACTGTTTCATGCTGTATTTTAGAAAAATATTTAAGTGAGATAAGGCCATTTGATACAAAGAAATAAACAGTGTCTGCTAGACTGTGCTGACCCCTGAAGATCCGAATCTAAAGGCAGGATATCATATTTATCCCAAAGATTGGTCTGAAGGCAGGTCATGTTCAGCATTTCTTATTAAAAGGTTTTTTACAGTAGGTTTTTGTTTAAAACACATAGTTCCAACATCCTTAAATAGTAACTGAAGCACTCTTAGGGGGTACCTTTCAAAGATTATTGTCTGCAGGATGCGTGGCCCTGAGTGTATTTTAAGTGATTGATTTGTAAATATTTCTAATGAAATAACACAGTGGCAAAAGCAGTATTCTTCTGGGTGATGGCTTCAGTGCATTTCTCCTGTACTTTTAGGTTTGCCTCACTGCAGTCTTTGGGCCATACATCCCAAAGCTTGTGCATGCGGAGTTGTGGAGAACCATTTGAAGATTTTAACCTAGCAGCCTTTCTGGTACCTCACACTAATCTGTGCAGCTGAATAAAGTAGTCCCGAGAGATAAATTCCTTGAATCTACTGACCTTGGCAGAGCATTTATTGAAAGGAGGGTGTAGGCCAGCCTGGATGGTATAGGAACATAGCAGGCATGGAAATTCAAGGATTTTATGTGAGGAGGCAAAGTAAACTGGCAGAGCTTAGTAGCAACCACAAGTAGTTGTTGTTTGTAGACCCAAAGTGAACCCTCTAAGGAGGAATATTTAGCTGAGGGACTGACAAGAACAGGAGCTCGGGGAGTGTGCTAAGGAAAGGCAGTGCCTGCAGTGCCAGTGCTTCCTAGGCCGCTCTGGGTCCGCTTTGTGTGAGGCCCGTGAGGAGGGCACTGGGAAGGCTCTTTTCTTCGGAAGCTTGGCTGAAAGGAAAACAGAGGCGTTTTATTGCCTCTGCCCTGAACAGAGAACAAACCCCTTTGTTTTGTTGTTATTTATCTATTTGCATCTCGGAGAAAGAGGCTAGAAACTTGCTTTTAAGCACTAGAAAAAACAGGCATTTGTTTTGTAGTTATTGCATTCATGATGGCAGGGAAGAACATGATACTTTGGGTGATTTAAGCTAAAAGAGTTCTATGGTTGGGGGCTTTTGGTTTTGGTTTTTTTTTTTTTTCCTTTCTGGTAGGATTAAACAAGCTTGGAGTTGGGACAAGAAGGTCCTAATGAGCATTTGTATTTGTTTTTTCTTTTTGGCATGTCAAGATTTCTTGATGTGAGCATTAAGACCAACACTTGCTTTAAATCAACATATTCTCATGAAGCCAAATCTCTTTAAGAACTGGTATCTGCTAATCAATTTACATCTATCAGTCAATTACATCATACTATGTGTAACAAGCCCCCATATATCTATTTTATATGGTCACATACACTTGCATAGGTAGAGGCAAGATGTTGCTATCCTCAATCAACCTTTTAAAAAGGAAAGATTATAAGGTGATGTTTAAAAACATGACAGTGTTAAGTGAAGAAAGTGAGCTATAGGGTTTGTTTTTTAAAAATCTTCGACTTCTGTAGTAGCATGTGATATTAAAGAAACAAATGAAAAAACTGAAGTTCAGGATAATGTTAGTCTGATTTATGAAGTCTTTTCATGTCTGGACAGAAGGAGCATGTCACATTAGAAATATTTTTAATGGCTCAGAGGTAAAAAAAATAGGGAATATGTTTTCTAGGCAACACATGCTTGGAAATAAAGAAACTTGGTAAGTTAGTTTTGCCCTTGTGTTTGCCCTTGTGTTTAATTTCTTGTAAACCTATATAGAAAGTGAAGGGATTCTTGTACCTTAGCTTGATGAAGAAAGCTGGGGACAGTTTGTGTAAATCCCTTCAAAGTAATTTTAAAGCAGCTTTGAACGTGACAAGTGTTTAAGTGAATTATGTTGATAGACAGGTTTCATTAATTAAAGTGATGTCATTTGGTGTCTTAAACAGTTGTCCTGATTTTTCATTCTGGGCAGTGTAATTGGAGGTCAACACGTGGTCAGCTTTACTTTGAAAGTAACCACTGTGCTCCTTTTGAAAGGGTGATGTCAGTCCTTTTCACATTTGAGCGTGTTGGTGAGCAAAGGAGGGTGTTATTGCAATTTCTCACCCTGCTAATGATGCCCACTGTGTTTGGAGCCAAGGCACTTTGCCGGGGACTTTCCAGTGAGGGCTTTGTTGCCAGAGACACTTGGCCCCATGGTGTCACCTTCAGCAGAGGTGCTCAGATCTGTCCTTACCAGAAACCTTAAAAAAACAAACCCAAGCTGCAAAATAGTTGCAAAAAGCGTACCCTGGAACACTGGGTTTGCTCTCCTACCTGTGCCCACCTTTTGCCGCCAGCGGCTGAAGAAGGAGAGGGAGAGAGGGAACGTGCCTGCTCCTCCCAGGTGTTCTCCTGGTGCCCAGGGCATGGATGGCACCCATCTGCCCTCAGCCTGGCTCTGTGGTCAGGTGAGCAGGTCAGACAGGATGGGTGTTTCTGTTGTGTTCAGGACATTTCCTGCTGTGAAGGTGAAACTCAGGAGGTTTGTAATCTCTTGGCAGGTTTTGCTTCTGCCTGGGTGCAGGGCAGCGAGCAGCTGAGGGGAGATAACCAGCAAGATAAGTAGACACCCCCCTCTAACCTCTATTGTCTCACGTGCCTACCACAATAAAAGGATTATTAATTTTCTTTACCACTCTGACAGATAAAGATAACCTCTCTTTGAGGTTAATTTGGCAGCTATCTAGGCCTTTTAATGAAGGTGCTGCAAGCAGAATGGTTTCTTGGCAGCTCCCTGCTGGTGTCATGCAGAGTTTGAGGGAACTGAGCCCCCCTCGCCTTCCCCGTCTCCCCCACGTTCCTCGTGAAGCTGTCTTTCGTGTGGGACCCTGATGTATACCTAAGGGTATTGGCAAAAAGTCTTTTAGAAACACTTAGTTTGGGGCTTTTTGACAAGAGAGTGATGTTCTAAGTTATCTTTTCTGACAGAACAATCTGTAAGCCTTAACACGCATCAGTTTTACACCAGACTCTTTGTAGATGTGATGGTACCTCCTAAATTCAGTTCAGAGCTGTCAACTAACTCCAGCTGAGGCACTTGCCAGTGTCTTAGGTATGTCCCTTTAGCCATTGCTATCAAGTTCTATATGAAGTTGATATTAAACTGGCTTTCATCTTGCTGAAGGTAGCACTGTTTGAAATAGATTTCTATATTTGCATTTCTAGCTACTGTACTTTGCTCTAAAGTCTTGTTTATTTTAAAAATAACTACCCTGACTTTCAGCCTTCAAAAATGGTTTTATCTTGAAAAATGTTAAGTATAGAAAAGAGTTGTCCAAGAGTAACAATTGGTCTTTGAGCACAGGCAGGAGAGTGCTCTGCCATGATCATCCCTTTGATAACTTTAGTCTCCAGGGACTGAGATCACTACAGTATTAATTACCTTACAGAGATTTAGTTCCTTTTCTATTTCTGCTTTAGAAGGTATTGGTAGACTTACCATGTAAAAGCATCTATTTCAATGGACATGTAGTAGGTGCCTCTGCAAGTGCCAGGAGTTTTAAAAGTAGCTTTGAAGTTGAAGAACTGAGCTGGGAGTTCCTGCCTGACTTGTGGAGATATATCTTTCATGATGTGTAACTGAGAACAGGTAAATAATTACCTATGGTTCAGGACCCTAGAGTACTTGGCACAAAATAGTTTAACTATTTTAAGAACTGTGTTTGAAAACAAAGCAGTCATGCAGCACTTGACTGGAGAACTAGGAAAATTATTTGCCTCCCTCCAATTTCTCTTCTTCCCTTCAGATAGTAAGATTTTGATGAAGAGGTGGCTGGTAGCTGGGTTGTGGTGTGTGGGGTTTTTTTTATTGTGTGTTGTTGTTTTTGTTATATAGTTTTTTCCCTGGACTATTCTCTGTTGAGGACACATCCTTTCTACTGAAGAACATACTTGTTTCTACAAGATTCCTTCTCAGATAAGAATGGTAACACTTACCTGATGTGGTTGAATTAACTGAAGTGCAAAATTATTTTATGTTAATTAAAAGCAAGGTAAGAAGGGTTGGAAAAATTCTTCAAATACTTTAAACTATGTATATGTTTTCCAATGCATCTTTTTCTGAGTGTGCAAATAAATTAATTTCCAAAAGAATGCTCAGCATTTGAAAGTACAAGTAGGTGTTTTTGAAAATACAACAAACTGTGCTTGTTTTTGCAGTCAGAGACTGGCCCAGATACATGGCTTTGTCTCCTTCTACAAGTGGCATGTTTTTAAATAAACAAGATAACTGTTAGAAAGAGCAGCCAAACCCTAGGGAAGAGGAAGAAATAGTCTTGTATTTTAGCGAGACAATTTCTCTTGCTCTGCATCTTTGGGTTCTCATCTTCTGTTGAAGTCTGTGTTGTTCATCTCTTTTAGAAGCAAAGACTTGTGTCTCTCCCCTCCAAAAAGTCATGCTGTTAGAAAACTGATATATTTTAAGACTGGAGCAAGAGGTCAGCCTTTAAATTGTCCTAGAGTCTTCACAATCTCTTAATTAGAAATAATGAAGGTTATATTTCGTATGTATTCCTATGAGTTCAGGACCTAAGATTTTAAGAAAACCATCAATTACTACAAGATGCTTAATAACTCACTACAGTTGTCCATTTTAAGTGTTCATATGGAGACTTAGATCTTTTGAGCAGATAGAAGTGCAAATAGACCAACAGAGCAGGGAAAAAGATGCTGTAGCATCATACGTTATTTGTTCAGCTATGGCTTTGATCCAGAATTTTCTAAATTTTTTTAATCAGAAAAGATTCCTGACCAGCTCAGTGGGCTTTGCATTGACCTCAGATGCACTGACAAAATAAAATTAATAATTCCTAGTATCACAAGGGAGAAAGAATCTGTGTAGGCATGGACTGCAAGGCTGTGACAGAGCCCCTGCAGCACAGCTGCAGTCCCCAGAGTGCAGACTCAGCACAGTTTGGGATACAAGAGGTGGCCCTGAATACTTGACAGAGTGGTGGCTTTAGTGCTGTTGCTGCCTTTGGCAAGAAATGTGTGGAGCCAAAGTGAAGCAGCAAAGTTGTCTTTTCCTCGAGCCTCTGAGCATTCAGGGCACTATAAACACCATCTGCAGTCCCTACAGGTGGTTAATCCTACCTGTGTTCAGAGAGAAGGTCAGAGCCATTGGCTCCAGGTAATTCAATTTCTAGTAATTACCATACTGGAGCCAATTTCCAGGAATGAAGTAAGTGTAGAGAAAAAGAACAAAAATGGGCACCACCATTACAAGCAGGGAACTGAGGAGAAAATAACACCTTTTAAGTTCTGACCTGTTGGACATCTGTTCTGTTTGAAGCATTTATATGCAAATCAAAATGACTTCATCAATTTAATAAATTGTGAGTTAAATAATTTTGTTTATACCTTAGAGTGGCATATGCTGTAAGTATTAACATTTATATAACTGATACACTTGATAAGGCAATTGCAATGTAGATTCAGTTGCTACAGATTTTAAGAGAAAAGTGTTCAGCATACTTGCCTGGAAGAAGAAGCAGAGAAAGAATTTTTCTATCGGCCTTTTTCATGCAATCAGGGATTCAAGACCTGATTTCCCTGACAAAGGTACTACAAATAAGGAGTAGGCATACATGAAGGAGTAGAATAGCTTTCCATACACTGAGGTCTAATGAAAGCAAAATAAGACTGGTTAGAAGTTACTCGATTTTTTCATTGGGAGTGGAATTTAAAAGCTTGTTATGCTTAGTAATGCTGTCTGTTTGGTTGTGCAGCTGGAATTCTGGTTTTTTTTGGATAGGAATAAAAATGTCATGCTTCAGGACAAAACATGAAAGCAAATTATTATTATTATGCCTACTGAGAGAAGTTTCAGCACTTTACATAAAAACAAACAAGCTTCCCACACACACATACACTTTAAAGCTTTGTATATGAACTGTAAATTGCTGCCAAGGAAAGTGCATGTTTTTATTTTAGTTGATATATTTTAATTGGATTTTAAGTGGCTTATGAATAAACTGCCTTACATTAATATATTGTCTCTCAATTAGAAGGTATGCAAACATATGAAATGTGTAGTGAAGAGATTGATGGGCATTATTGAAAAACTGGTAGAGATACAGCCTCTCTTCTGCAGTATTCTCCCCTTCATTTTCTGTGTGTGTCAATGTGATTTGGTTTCTGATTTGCGAGTCTTTCCCCACCATTTTATGTTACCTTTTGATAGAATTGTTTTCTCACTTACGCTTTTTGAAAACTTCGCTGTTTTCTACCATTTTTCCCGAAATACTCTGATTTTTGTCAAGCAGTAGCCTGGGTGTAATCACTGCTTGTGTAATCTGCTTGTGTGGGTCTTGGGAAGAGGGGAAGAAAGAAGGGCTTCTCTCCTGCTCTAATTCCCATCTGTGTACGCCAAGCATCCTGGTCCAAAATCAACTTTCCTCTCTTCTCCTGAAGTGAAGCAGTAGTTCAGAAGTAGGAGAAGGCGCCCTCCAGCCCTAAGGAGGGCCTGAGAAACATGGCAGGCAACCATGTTGAAAATATAACAAAATAAACAAAACAAATATATATATAAACAAATATATAACAAAATATAACAATATTATATAACAAATATATAACAAAATAAAATAAAACATACAAGTGGCATTACAGGGGTGCAGCTCTTTGCTATCACTTGTTCAGGTCTGAGTTATTTAGTGATGTGGAGGGTGGTTCCACAGCTTAATGGGCTCTTAGCTAAATAGCTCCAGGTAGCCCTGTGAATGTGCACAGCCACTCCCCGTCTCCTTTAATTATCCACTTTTATCGTGTTTTCCCATCTACGCCTCTACTCTGCTTTTGAAGCTAGTTTTCTTACCCACATGCCTCCATCTCATCCTTCACTCTGCTGCTTCTGCATGAAATGCAGATGTGTGAGTGGTACAGACGAGAGCTGCCCAATGAGCTGTTGTCTTCTTGTGAAGCAGAGAGCTTTAGGAAACAGTTGTTGCTGACAGGCTACCTAGTGGTTTTACTAAATGTTGCAGGGGTTGACATTTCATGAAAAAAAATGGGAAAAATATCAATGGTAGTTTTTCTCCCTTGCTCATGAATAATCCCATTGATGTTCCACTGAATAGTCAAAGAACGAGAGCTAGGAAATTCAGATTACTGCGTATTTATATTATTAAATCCTCCATTATTCTGCTAAGAAACAACAGAGCACAAGTTCTCTGAAACTAAGAGAGAATGCAGAATTGGTTTTCACTTAATTGGCTCTTTTGAAACAAGCCTCTTTGAGAAGCAGGATGTTGTTAGTCCACTGTGTAAAGACAGTGTAACAATACACCTAACACATAATCCAGAAACAGCTGTATGCAGGGGGCTGTATTTGAGGGGTAAAAATGCCCTAGTAGTTTTCAAGTAGAAATGAGAATTTATACAAATGCAACTTCGTCAGGAAGTCTGCTCTAGCACGTAAAATTAGTCAGTCATTGAAAACTTAATATCAAAATGTGCAGTGGAAATAATCATTGTTTCTCAAAAACATAGGTTGGCTTTCGTTGGAAGTCTGACTTGATAGTCAAGGTCTTCATTCTGTACTTAGAAAGCTAATAAAAAGTAATAAGAATAGGATTCACCGAGCATGAAAAGTCTAGGATTTGGCTTTAAAAATAAAATGTAGCCAGAAACATATACTGGAGTTTGCTTTCCTTTTCCTAACACCCATTTAAATTTTCAATACTTTCAAAAGTGTTTGTAATTATGTTAAATATTTTTAGAGCTTGTTTACCTAAAGATGGTATCATATAACAGATTACAAATGGTCTTCACTTTTAATCGTGTGTTGTTGGAAAAGGCTCAAGTTTATAAATGAGACAGTTCAGTGAGGTGTTAGTCTTGCACTTGCTGTCTGTTGAAATTTTATCGAGGTTCTCATCACTGCTTAAATTCAGTCTAATAGCATGGAAAAGGAGTTAAGACTTTTCAAATAGTTGTTGAGTGTCACAATAAGGACACGAAAGGAAGGAGACAGACACCGATGTGGGGCCAGACTTTATTATATCTGTGTCTTAGAAACCACTGTGGATTGGAGGGACAACCTCACTGCCCCTCAATCACACAGGTCAAAGGAAATGTCCATCCAACTTCACTGCCCAGGAGAAAGGAATGTAAATAATAAGATACCGTTACAAAAACATGGTCGTGTTTATAGGGAATGTGGGAGAAACAGATACAGAAGAATGAAAACATCCAGAACTGCAAAAAGGGCAACAGTTGAGCATTAAGGTTTTAAGAAAGAAAATGAGTCATGGTGTTCAGCACCTCAGTGCAATTAGTACCTGAAGGAAACAGTGTCAGAAGAAAACAGTGGAAGGGAGTCCTTAACTGCACCAGTTTCATCCTCAGTTGTTGAACCCTTGTGCTTTGCTTTGTGTTTCTAAAACAATGACAGCATACAAAACAGCACAACAGCATTTCCCAACACACTCAACCCACCTGACAAGAGTCTTTCAACTTTACTTCCATGCTGACTTAAGTCTTGACTCAGAAGGACATTTGTAAACATTTGTTAGTCCTTTCCTGTTTGACGTTTCAGCATATGTATAAATCATTTGCTCAAGGCCTTTAATCCCCAGAGTTTGCAAAGCAGAGGGTAGTTAGTGATGATGATGATGATGATGATGATGATGATGATGTGATACAGACAAGCGGGCATTTCTTTAAGGATCAAGATCCTATGCAAAGAACATTTTTCAATCCTTGCATCATCTAATTCCCGTTTGCAGTTTCGGCTTTAATTTCAGCAGCTTCCTGGTTGTCTCCTTTTTTCAGTCCTGAAAGAGAGAACCAACTAAGGCCACTGTTTCATCCAACTGCAGCTGTTATTGCTAAATGCAATACTTTTGCTGCTGCATTTACAGTTTCATAACTGAACAGCCCATCCCTTAACATTATTCTGGGTAATAAAGCAAAGCAAAATGCTTTGTAAAGTTCTAAAAATATGCAAGCATTGTCTTGCTAAGATTTCTCTGTTAAGGCATGTGGCTCCTCGAAGTTCATATTCATAGGAAAAAAAAGAAGCCTAATCATAAACTCTAGTTTATCTTCACATAGACAAAATCTTTCAGAAAATAACCTTAACTTTGAAAGGCATCTCAAGCTAAGTTTTATTTTGTGAACCTGTTGCAGTACCATACTGCAAAGAATGAGACAGATACCTACTACAGTTGCATATTCAGTGATGTGTTGGTAAAAGTAATTTCTTCTTGTTGCTTAAGAAAAAGTACATATTTTAAGTCTGTGTTAATACTGCAAGGCTTTCAAAACACTTAACAAGCCTGGCATTTGCAGGCTGGTAATATGTTTTGCATAATATCAATGGCCTGTCTTTGTGGCCCATGGGAAAAAGAAATCCTTTTCTTCTTTGTGGTGCATTCATATAGGCCCTCTGCCCAAGACGATTAAAAGTGGAAACACTTTTTGTCTTTTGGAATCTTAATTCTAGCAGCCCAGGTGTTTCGATGAAACTTCCAGTAAATAAAAGGTTTTGCAAAATTTACCTGCATTTTAGCGGGCAAGTCATTTGTATTTTTTGTAATTTTATGGAGATCTTGCTGGAATATATTCAAACAAATGCAAGAAATGCTGTTTGATCTCTTCAGATGGTTAAATTGTGATTTCTGTTAGCACTGCTTTGGCTTGGTGCACCCTGTTTCCTAGTCAACTGAGGATGAAGTTGGAGGAGCTGGCAAGGCTATGATATTTACATAATGCTTTTTTTTCCTGTGAACTCTGAATGTGGATGGAAACAGCCTCTAATCTTCTTAGTGATCTAAGCAAAGATTGAATGCTTTGGGTCAAGCTGGGGTTTTGGATAGGCTCAGTTAGGAAAAAAAAAATTTAAAAATCCCAGGTCTTCACAATGATTGCAAATGAAAATATGTACAGACTGAGCTAGTTAATGTTTCAGTAGTTGATAATATTTTTGTTATTTCATCAGTTTGCAAAGACCACATAATCTGTTCTGACCCATACTTTTTGAGGCTTCTTGGAAGCAGAACAAACACTCTTTGTATTAAACTCAGGGCACTGCTCAAGTTCATTCCCCTTAGGGTAGTTTTAAGTTGTATCATGAGGGGTGAAAAGGCAAATGTCAGAATAAGCATACAACCCTAAAAATGACTGGAAAAGGCTGCATAGGTGATCTTAATCCTTCTTGCACCACCACCACTGTGACACGGTAAGAGGAGGAGTCTATTAGCAGCTGCCTTCCTTACCTCATTGCAAAAACATTCTGACTAGGATTTTTGTTGTGTGTTACAGCAATGTAGCTTTTCAAACACTACTACCATAAAATTAAAGATTTTAAATTTTTTAAAGTGGGTGAATATCCTGAACCGACGCTAGAAGTGACATTTCATACTTGATTTGCCTTGCCTGCCTAGATTTTGTGGTGTTTTTTCATGCAGAAGTTATAGCTTGTCAGGCATTCTGAACAACATGCATGTACAATTTATTACAATGAAGGGAAAAAAACATCAGTCTGTCCTATTTACATTTTCCTTTTTCTTCAGGCTTACCTTCCCTAATCCAAAACATTTAGGTTAAGTCGTTTGACTTAATATTACCACAAGGAGTTTTATTATGTAATGCATCTTCACATAACATAAGATCACTCAGAGACTGATTTCTCAGAACATGAAAGTTAGGAGGAGCTGCTGGCCCTCTTTTAATACCTGCAGCCTCATGTTTGCAAACCAAATGGTCAGGTTTTATGGGGCTGCTTTTGTAACTTAAGTTCAGCAGCAAGCATTTATTTTTTTTTTGCTTTACTTTGTGTTCAATAACAGAATCAATATTATAACCATCCCCTGCTTGAACTTGTCGCAGCTGCATTTCATTAACTTTCTCAATATTTGATGCAAATTGTTTCTGATTAATGTGCTTCTGAATAAAGAAAAAAAGCACTCTTAAAAACCTGTGTGCAGTCTGTATAATAATAAAATTAATTTCTTAGCTATGAAGACTTATACCCTTTTATGACCTTTTTTGAAATTGCTTTTGTTATTATTTTTATACTTGTAAGTGGTACATTTTAGAATGAAACCCTTTTATCTGTACTGTAATTAATAACAAGAAATATGAAAATATAGTAAGGTAAGTAAGGACATGATTCATTATTGAGAGAAAGGAATGCAAATTAACCCTACTCAGAATCTGGTCTTTTAAATGTTCTAATATTTTTGTTGAGTTAAGGGAAATATTTACTATAGTCTATCTTTTTGACATGTGTGATCACTGTTGCACATTAGAGGTGCATCTGTTTTGGGTTTTCTTCTTTTGTCTGCAAAGGAGATGATCTGATTTGTTAAAAAGGAATAAAAAAGGAGTAAAAAAGAAAATAAAAGGGGAAAGGAGTGAGGGGACACAACTGTCAACTATGTCCTTGTGATTATCCAAAAATAAATTTGAAGAGTATAAGAAAATTTTGGCCATCCATTGTAAAACAGCGTAAAATTTGAAATATAGGGATCAAGGGAAGTTTCATGAACTTCTGCCTTGCATTTCCTACATAGAATAAAATATGTAGAAACTAATAAAAATATACACGCGCATATATGTATAAACTTTCCTTAGATATATATACTTTTTTACAACTGAAAGGAGATAAATACATAGGGATACATAATCAGCACAGGGTATTGCAGGGGTCCAAATTGTGTTTGTAAAAGTTTATCAAAGGATTTGGCCAAATCTGATCACTGAGCTCTGTATTGTTATTCTAATAGGAAGAAATAAAAGATAGCAAGGGGCCCATGGCCTCAGAAGGCAACTCGTCAATGAGATTGAGCCAATCTAAATCTGACTGTACCCAAACACAATTGTTCAGCCCTTCCTGCCTTTTCCCACCCTGACAGCACCTTCTCCTTGCTCCTTTTTTTCCTGTATTTTTTTTTTCCTGTTCTGCTGTGTTTGTGGCCATGCCATGAAGAGTCATTGTCTCCTGCTCTGCTTCCTTCACACTGTTAATTTTTGTATGGATGAATAATCTTCCCTGAGTTAGGGCACTGGTGCCAGCACGAGGGCATCCATGGGTTCGTACAGCTGGAGGCCACAGGACTGCACCTTTTAGTGGCAGGATGGATTTAAATCAAATGGAAAGCAATATGGAAAAGCAGCCTGAGCTTTAGTACATCATGCCCCTTGTAACCACGGCATTCACTGTAATAACAGCAGAGATTTAGACAAGTATGCCACTAGGCTAATTAAGGGTTCTGCTAAAGAAGCTTTTCAAGCTTTAGTTCTGGAGGTCTGAATGTAGCTATATATATAATAAATAGCTACTATAAAACCACAGAAACAAGACAAATTTTAAGGCCTTAGTTAAGACTTTGTTTTGTTTTTATATATACACCAGTATGATACATGATACGGATACTCAAGTTTCAGCTTTGGGATTTTTTCAATTTAAAAATGTATAGGGAACAAATTACAGACGTTATTTTATTCTGTCTATTTTCATTGTATTTCCATAATGAATGGTTGCAGGTGATGGATTTGACTTAGGGGAAAAATGTTATTACAACTATTAGCAGCTGTGTTGAGCTGTTCTACAGTAGCAGAAGCTGGATGTTCATGTTCATGAAGCTGGATGTTGCTCATACCATTCAGGTTCTTAGTTTGAGATGTAAAGGCTGGTTTCAGTGAAACTTCTCTTGTTGGAAACAGGAGATGCATGTTTTATTCTAAAAGCAATGCTGAAATGACTGTTTATCAGTAATTGTGAATGATTATTAGTGATTTGAGTAGGATTTGAAAGTTTTGCAGGTTTAGCAAATATGAAAACATCTGTCAGTGTTCCATTACGTCAGCTGTGCCTGTGTTTGGAAACACTCATGAATGTCTGAGGTAAAGCAATAAGCCAGTGCTTCCATGGGTCTTGGTAATTTTTAAAATCTTTGTACTGTGTGAAATAAATCTAATCAGAGTTTCAGCTTGATGATTGCACTGTACTTTTTGCCTTGCTTCACCTTCCATCCTTTCATAAACTGGTAAGGATATAGTTCTCTTCCACATTCATAGCAGCACTTAAACAACACTTACTGTTAAAGCTGGTTTGAATTAAGTATATTTGCCTAAAATTTGCTACTGCCAAGTTTGCTTGTTTTCCCTTCAAAATTATGTTTGTTTGCTTTTTTGGTTTTTTTTGGCAATGAAAAGGCAATGTCTTTGTTTTCCACAACATGGTCAACCTATCCCCTTACCATCCCTACAGTGCTCTTTTCATAAAACAAACAGGAACAGAAGGTTTAGATAATACACCCCAATTTCTGACTGAGCTGAAACGTCTCAAGGATGTCTGTGCTGTCAATATTCAGTTGCAGTCACTTTCCTGTTATCTCATGCTCTGTAACATTAATGAAAGGAATTGTTTTGATCCTGTGATTCTTTTTCTCCCTAGCTGTGTGCTGCCCACCTGCCAACCCCATCAGAGGCACCAAACCACTACCAAGCAGTGTGCCGGGCTCTGTTTGCCGAAACGATGGAGCTCTACACTTTCCTGGCCAAAATTAAAAGTGCAAAAGAGGTAAGCAGTCTGAGAAGGTTTTCTGCTTTTGAGCTCATTACCGTGTGAATTCAGCTTTACAAAATCGCTTCTGTACCCAGAAGGGATGTAGGGATGTAGGGAATGTCAGATGCTTGAGGAGATGACCTGTAGTGTTCAGGAAGAGCAGTTCTTCAGCTGAGGGTTTGGTTTTTTTTGGCATATAACCATTTACAGAGTCTTGTAGAATTTGTTATTAATTGTGACTAGTCTGTTGGAGTAAACCAGACTATTTTCATTTTCATACAGGTACCCCTTCCTGCATGCATGTGTGCAATATATTTGAGTCTAAAAGCTTCTCTGGTGTTTCAGGGATGTTGTGACATGTCAGACCTTTGCCTGTTCTTTCTCAGCTTCTTCCCATGAGAGAATTCTCTTTGCTGAGAATTATCTGAGATTCTTCTTGCTCATGTTTTGTCCCCAGTCAGCAGCTTCTCCTACCTTTTGCTGTATGATTGGCTTGTTGTCTGTCACATTGGTTTCACAGCAGAGCCAACTTTAAAAATAGAAAAATTTTCTCCTGCAGGTCTCAGTGCTTATGTTCATTGCTTGTTTGGCTGTTATTGCTGGCTGAAAGGCCATCCTGTGAACCACTGCAATTAACAGTTCTGGCTCAAGAGTGACTTTAAGGATGATATTTTCAGTGATCTGGCCTGCAAAATGGTCCTGTGAACAAATGTATTAAAACACTGTGGCTGCTGGTAACACTGGAAAACTGGTGGGTGAGGGGAAGGGCAGGAAAGGAAGCTTGCTTCTTAATGCTGGTTTCTTCAGCAAAGCCAACTTGTCAAGTAACAACGCTTTCATAATTTTTTTTTTTAATAATCCCAAAGGATTTTCTTTTCTTTTGTAAGTCAAGATCCACAGTACCTTTGAAAAACAGGATAAGATTTTACAGGCTGACCTAAAAATTTTGCTGTGGAAAGAGGCAGAGCTATTCCACCCACGCACGCATGCTCCCACTGTTTTTCCTTCTTCTGGGTCTAGGGAGTAAACCCAGCAAATGCCACAAAAAGCAAAAAATAAAGGAGTTATTCCTTGTCAGGTTAATGAGCTGGATCAGCACATTAAAGGGTCAGATGAGCCTCAGAGCAGCAGAAGAGAGCTTTTATTCTCACACTGATGGTAGAAAATGCAAACCAGAGGCATAAGGGGCTGGTGCTCTTTCCATCCTGGTTGAGATGCATCGTCCAAGAGGGAAAATCCTTCTGAGATGTTTTTCTGCTGCACAGGGTCAAATTGCATCTTCACTTCTTCTCCAGTCCTCCTCAAATTGAAAGCAATTTTTAAACTGAAGCAGTGTCATACCAGGATAATTTTGACAGTGTCAGCATGGCTAAAGAGCTACTTGTTTTCGGAAGTGCCTGTGTTGTGAGACAGCTGCATCCAATACCCCTGAAACAGAGAGCAATTGGGATACAAGGTCTCCATGCTAAATCTGTCTCCCAAACCTTGACATCATTAATTTCACATCTCAGCTTCAAGCTACTGGATGGGACCTGTGCTGGGAGCACCACGTTTAACAGCTATTGCAAAGTCCATGTTGAGGCTCAAAGAACCCTTTGGAGTTCTTTCTGTTCAGAGAGGAATTATGTTTCTTGAACATCTTGGCCACAGTGAGCAGTAATAAGGCATCTCTGTAGTCAATGTTGAAGTTAAATATTGTGAGTTATAACCATTTAAAAGCAAGTCTTAACGATAATCTTTAAAAAATTATTTTAAAAGGTGGAAGGGCATTTTGAATTTGCATATTATTTAATCATCTGATAATTGGGCATAAAAGCCCAACAACATCTGATCACACCATAGAGCATACTATGAGTTAATCCCAAATGAAAGAAACCATTTGCCTCTCACAGGCTATTAGGCATTGATTCAAAGCACATTTAGGTCAAAGGAAGTAATCCTTGTAGATGGAATTTTGGCCCTACTGTATCAGTGAGACTTTTATTGCTGCACCTAACCAGGGCGAGAATTTTGACCTTTTGATTTCATTTTACTCTGGATCACTCTCCCCATAGGCATATAAGAAATTACCAAGAAATTTTGGAATCTGAATGCTTTGGGTTTATGATGTGCTTGATCCTTGGTCACAGCTTTTATCTAATTATATTTGGAAGGTATTTAATTTTGAAAATAGTGTACAAAATAAAAACTAGGTGTGAAGAAAATATGAGGTGGAATGCTGTAAATCTTGTTGCACCATTTTAAAGTGACCTTTATAGTTTATACTTGAGGCAAGGAAGGATCATATGATCACACTAGGTTTGTGCCAGTAAAGGCTGTGGTATTGTTTGCATGTTCTTCTGTCTTGCAAATACATAGCAGAATCTGAAGTCATGAGGAGTACAGTTAAATACTCTTCTAGTAAATAAATTCCTTTTTTCTCTTCTTTTTGTTATTGTCATATAAGTAAGTAATAGGTATAAAGGAGATAAACATTGCATACTTCAGTAAAGAAATTTTTTTGTGATTAATTTGTGGTGATCACATTGGCAGATAACTGAGGGGGAAAAACAAGTTATATACATCAGCTCAAATTTAAAAAATGATACTGTATAATATTCTGGGTTTGACACTAAAGATGCCAGGAATTTTAAAAATGTTAGTTTATTTCAAAAAATAACAGCTGTATTTGGAGATCTTCCTTTAGATTCTGTCAGACCTAGACACAGTTGTGGATGTGATATCAAAATGAGACTAGAAACATCAAAAAGGGGAAAAAATCCTCTGAAATTGCTTAAAATTACTTTCCTGTGGATACAAAATTACTTCAAAATTACTTGGATTCCTTCTAGGGCTACCGAATGGCATCTGGGTATCTGTTTCCCAGGTGTATGAGGTTTATATATAAGTTTTTGGTCAGTAAATGCTTAAGCAGCCAACTTCACTGCAGTGGAAGAGGGAGAACTTTTATCTGCAGAAATCCACCTGCTTGGAGTGAACTAAATTTGACCTACCTTTTGCTGCATTCTAGAACAGATTTAGAAGGGAAATAAACTGTGAAAGAGGCAGAAGAAATATTGCTGTGATGCTGTTTTCAATTTGTTCCTATTAAAACTTGTCAGGATTTTGAAAGCTGCAGGATTTCACAAGGGATAGATCAGGAGGTAGAAAGGATAGGTCTAGAGGGTTGTAATATGTTCTAATACTAATATATATACTGAGGAGTCATGTGTTCCCCAGTCATCATCTGTCATATAACAAAGAGAGCATAGATTCAGAAAGGGTTTTACTGGCATGAATTTGGGTGAGTGTATTAATCAGAAATGATGAAGTGATGAGTGAGCGGTTCAGATCATCTCAATGGATGTCAAATGGAATATTCAAGGCACTTTGTCACATAATTGATGCCGTGTGGTTATTTCCAATCTGCTTCCCTGTGTATGAAAGGTCAGCAGTAAAGCTGACTTGCAGACAGGGAGATGATCCTTCCATTCTTAAAGAGAGTGAAATGTTCAATGTAGTGGATGCACAGGACTGGCCAGAGTTGAGAAAGATGTGGTACTACTATTTTAGTAGCAATAGTTTGAAAAGGGAAGCAACTAAAAATTAGAGTAGCACTAGTAAAAATATTTCTGTAGAATAGCAGCAGCAACTCCAAATGTAGGGTTGAAATTCAGGTAACTAATCTGATCATCTTTTTGCAAGATGAAATTTTTCTAACAAGTTGACTGGGGTGTTTTTTGGCTTGCTGACAGCATCTGTGTGCTGCTTAGGCTCTGTGAAAGGTGCCCTTGCTGCAGACCCACCCTGGGTACCATCTGCTGCCATGCAGGAGTGGTGGTCTGATGGGCCAAGATCTCCTACCTCTGTGTTCTGCTGTTTAAGCATTTACAGCTGATGACAAAAGAGCACAGTTTGTTTATCATTTCAAGAAGTTAGTTTTCAAAACTGCAGTAGGAAAATCCTACAGAATGGGGATCTCTCCTTTTTTTTGTTGTTGTTTTTGGGGGAAAATGGTCCACAGGGTGGAGGAAATGCACGCATGTGTGGCAAGGGGCAAGGTAGTTGGAATATGTGCTAAAAATGGACCCATGTAAAAGAAAAGAAAATTGATCTTTTCCAGGATCATCCAAAAGTCATTGATATAAGCTTTGTTGGTACCTAGCCATAGACAGAACTATAGGCACAAATAAGGGGTGTCCATGAGATAAAGCAAATGTTCCTGCTGAAAAGGTCACACACGATGCTCAGAAATGGCATCAAGTGTGACTGAAAGAGAGGGGGAGACTGCAAAGGAATGTAGAAATTGCTGCTCTGAATCAGGCAGGGGATTCACCAGGGCTGTATCCACATTGTGTACCTGCTGTGTTGAAGGGATATCTGCCCTAGTTCTCCTTGGGTTCCCTGTTACTGCCTGGCCTTGCCTTTCACTGGAGTTAATGTTCCACGTGCACGAATGGCTGAGTGAGCCAGCAATGTGCCCTTGCTGCAAAGAAGCCTTCTGGTGTCCCAGCTGCATTAGGAGGGGTGTTGCCTGCAGGTCAGAGGAGGTGATACTTTCCCTCTGCTCAGCACTGAGTGCTGGGGCCAGTTCTGAGCTCCCCACTACAGGAGAGGCATTGACATAATGGAGAAAGTCCAGGGAAGGGCCAGGAACTGACAGAGCTCTCATGGGAGGAAAGGCTGAGAGACCCAGGACTGTTCAGTCTGGAAATGAGAAGGCTCAGAGGGATCTCATCAATATCTCTAAATACCTGAAGGGAGAGTGCCAAGGGGAAGAGCCAGGCTCTTTTCAGTGATACCCAGTAACAGCACCAGAGGCAGTGGGAACAAAGTAAAACACAGGAGGTTCCCTCTGAACAGCCAGAAATACTTTTTTTGTGTGAGGGTGACTGAGCAGTGACAGAGGTTTTCTGATGAGGCTGCAGATTCTCTGTCCTTGGAGATACTCAGAAGCTGCCTGGACATGATGCTGGACAACTGGTTCAGCTTCAGCAGAGGGATTGGACCAGCTGGCTTCCAGAGATCCCTTCTAACCTCAAACACTTGGTGACTTTGTGACTGCTACCAGAAAAGGTGATGCTGGTCTGCAGCCTGTAGGCCTGTGGGTGATAAACTCCACAACTGGCAGAGGTGGTGCTAAAAAGCACCGTGTGATGCTGGCCAGAGTAAAAGGTGAGATAAGTGTCCAGTAGGCAGATCTGTTGCAGTGCATTTGACTTACATCTCAAAAAGTTGTAGAGATTGATGTACACCCTAGAGCATCAAAATGAATATTCCTTCCAAAACTAATCAAGACTTTGTATATTTTTATAATTGCCTACATCTCTGATTGCAGTGAAAGTCCATGCTCATCAAAAACTCATCCATAATTTCATTATCCACAGTGTGCCTTGTAATTAAGCTTTTGGTAGAACACAGAGAAAGCTCCCAATCTCTCATCTTTGTACTCTTCTTTTAAAACATGTTGCCTTTCATTTCTGTCCTTTCTGATGTAAAAACATCGTTCTTTCAATCTGCCTGGATATATTTCAATCCTATCTGTATGAAATGTAAACATACAAATTCTAATTAAGTACAGGTGTAGAAATGAGATTCTTTCCTTCTTTTTTTTCCTAGTTTCATGCCATGCAAAGATTCAATTGGAAAACAGTTAATGAAAAGAGTCAGGTGATTATACTGCTGTATTATTTGTACAAAATATGGTAATAGAGGTAGTTAATAGGTACCTAAACACTGTTAATAGCTAACTTATTTTGGAAATAGAGTCATTAGCCAAGTTACTCTTAAAAGTCTTGTGACTAAAAGCTGTCAAATACTCTGCTGTTTGGATTTTCAGAGAGCACAGCTGGAGAAATAAATTAATTCACAAACTTTTCTCCTCATATCTTCACTTTTGCCCACACTTCCAGGTCTCCAGTGACTCCACTTTTGCAGCTGTGTTGCAGTCAGGCTTGCAGCCCCATTGTGATGAGTTTGATCCCTTAATTTAGGAGCTTTAATAAGGGAAAATGCTGTTTTTTTGTGTTTGGAGGGGACGATTTAATTTTATTTTCTTAAGGAGTGCAGACACTGTCACTCAATCAGTGTTACATGCCCTTGGTTTGGGAGTTTTGCCTCTTCTTAAACACTAATGTTGAGCAGCATGGTGCCTACTGCCCTCTCCAGAGCTGAGCAAAGTGCATCAACCCGTTCCACTAATTATGAAGAATTTTGTCTGATACCAACTCAAGCTTTTCTGGGACTGATTTAACTGCTCCTGTTCCCAGTTTGAGTTAAATGGGTTTTGGGTCTTTTCAAAGACCTAAAGTAATGCTGCTGGCCAAGCCCTTGGAATTTAAACCAAATTGAATAGCTGAAGGTATATAAAAACAGTTTTTCCTGTATGTCCATGTTATGTATTTTCAAATTGAGCCTAGATGTGCAAGAATATTTTATTAGGTTCCCAGATAGTAGTGTAAGAATCAATTTAATCAGGGAACAAATGGCTCCTAATTAAGAGTGTAAACTGGGAAGAGCAGTAGACTGCATTCTGCAATTGGTGAAAGACAAAGTCCAGGTCTGGATTCCCTAGAACACCACATTCATGAAAGCATTGTGTTCTAGAGAGCATTTTGTGGAAGTGAGCCTTTGCACTGTGCTGACAAGAGTCTTATATAAACTCCCATCTGTCCCTGAGCACAGAGAGCACATCTGAAATGTGGGCCATGCAGCAGCAGCAGCAAATCAAGTGCCTGCTTTTAATAGTCCAGCAAGAGGTTTGAAGACATTTGGTATTTTTATTACTAGCTTTTGTCACAAAATGCAATCTTGTAAAAAAATGGCCAAATGCTTCAAAGGTTTAAAAAAAACCTGAAACCTCTTAAAACACTGATTCCCTACACATCAACCATTATATCCTGAAACAACAGCCCAGGCTGTAATAGGAGAATTGGGTCTGTGGTATCTGTCTGAGGTTCTGGGATCATTTAGGAAAACCCTTTAAAGATGTTTTTGCTTTCTGAAATGGAAATCCATTTAGACCATCTATTTATTATACTGTAATAGCTTTTCTTAAGCCATTGTCCCAAGGGTAAGTGCAAGTGGGTACAGCAGCAGCAGCAGCTGAGGTTACTTGCAGGTTTTGGAACACAGTTGAATTCTGACAAAGGGTCTATTGTGTTTTAAATGTGTTGGTTTTTATAATTTATGGTTGAAACAGAGGCAGAAACCCACTGATGTGAGCTGGGGATGCTGGAGGGAAATCCTAATGTTCCATTTAAGGTAGAATTTAAACATAACCATTTGTCACGGTGAATTTATTCCTTCCCAAGCAGCACCTGACAGGTGTAGAAGAATTAAAGAAACATTCCAAAGCACTGCCTGCAAGCACAGAGCACTTGATGGTTTGTGTTCTCCATAGTCTTCCAATGCTTTGTAACTTCTAGAATGATGGAAATTCCTTTATTTTCTGTTTGACTTTGGCAGTAACCTGTGCTTGTACCAGCTCATTTATATTGTTAAACTGCACTTTGAGAGACCCCTCTTGGCTGGCAGGTTTGCTCCAGCAGCTCTCCAGTGCATAGCAGCCAGCATCTCTTACACCTGTGCTTTGTCAGGCAGGAACTGCCCCTCCAGCTAGTTCCAGAGAAACTAATTAGATGGTTGCCTTATTTGGAAGATATTTCAGCTGCTCAGGGTTTTTTTCCTCCCCTTCTTATTTTCTGCTGTTAGGAAAAACAGGTTGCAATCTCTTCTAGCTTCATGAAATATTTATGTCAGTCACAGGCATCAGCCTTTGGGCATAAAACAGCTCAGTAAACTGTGTAGCAGGGAACATGTTTGCTGAGATGGGTGATTGCCACCAATCTTGTTGAATAGCTGAGGTATAGGTTAAACAGCTGGAACACGTTCATTTTTTAAAAATTAGTGTGCACCTTCAGGTATGGAAAGGAGGAGCAAATCTGACAGTTGTGAGCTCATTTACTGGAGTTATCTATTTGATTACAAAGAGGTAAAGAAAAAAGTATCAGAACGATTTTATAATTTGCAGCTTATCAATAAATGTTAGCAGTTTGCAAGAAAGAAAAGTAATTCACATTTCACACGTACTGTATTTGAAATGATTACTCCAACTGGATGATACAGAAAAGAAGAAACCCTGGATAATAAAATACACATAAGCAAGGCCTTTATGTGACCCATTCTTTCAATTTTTCCATTTTCCCTGGGAAAGGGCAGTTGCCTGTAAGACTCAGACTGAGTGCTGACTGCAGCTCCAGGACCAACAGAAGTTTCCATAAAGACATTCTGTCCCAGTTGGGTGTCCTGTTGTGATGTGCAAGTCATGCCAAAATGCTCCCACTTTGTCCCATGATACATCTGCTTTTGTTAGTGTGGGTGATTTATGGCTTTTTAGAGTCTTCCAGTAAATTATGGATCTTATTTTTATAGGGCAATGGTAGTATTTCTTCTTTGATACTAAAGCAGTTGTGTTAGTCACTTAAATAAGACAATAAAGAACCCATCTGGTCTCTTTTCAAACCTCTGTGGTAGCTGACTCATGTCCTATCTCTGCAGCCAAGCTTGGTAGATGCTTGCACTGTTAAATATACAAGTTAAGCACTTTTCCAGTGCTTCTGTGTACTACACTGAAATTTGGCAGTTTAGAAACTACTTCCAGGAAAAGAAAGTTTTTAAAAGCATGCTTACTTTTATTATTTTCTGGAAAACTCAGAAGCTGTATTGACACTAATTGTTCCATTCCATTGAAGGAAGAACTTAAGTGCTTAAAAGTAAGAAATACTTTCGATAGATATGTGTGTCAGACCTCTGACCTATTGCTTTAGTCTTGTAAAATAGAAAAGCAGTAGTTAGCAGAGGACTTACCTATACATTTTGGATATATTAGTGAGTACTTAGAAAACAGATCAAAGTAAACATTGTTAAAGATTTCCTGGAAAACTCTTTGTAAAAGTGAAGTGGATTATTCAGAAATTGTTTGTATTGCTGATTCCAAAACATTTCAATACAGAAGTAAACAAAAAAAAATATAGCCTTTTTAATATGCAGGTGTTGCTGTGTATAAGAAAATTTGTGTGAAGCCACAGCCTTCTGTGTGCAAGCTTGCCTATTCTTTGGTCTGCTGTAAGTTTTCATCATTCTTGATATTCTTGTTGGTATGAAAGCTTTTTTTTGCCCCTTTGCACACCATCTTTTCTAGATTTTTGTGATCTGATCTGGTTCATAAATAGCAGTTTTCACCTTTGAAAGATCTGTTTCTCTTCCTTGCATGATTTTATTATTGATATTTCAGAATCTATACCCATGTTATGCAGACTAAGTAATTGCAATATGTATGCACCTCTGTCACTATTCAATGTAAAGGATTTCTCATCATTTATTTCTCCTTCTACAAAAAATGAGTTGTCTTGAATTCAACAGTAATTTTGGTGTGAATGGGATCCTTACCACGTTGATCATATTTTCTGTGTTGTAGCTTAACAGACCTGCTAGGTGGTTAGGGGTTTTTTTTCCTGTGCATAGCCCAATTTTAGGGATATTAAAATTTTCATGTATAGTTTTTTCTCCAGCATACTATTGTCTGAAGTACTTTCATACTCATAACTTAACATTTTTTCCCAGCATTTAAGGTTAACTTTTCAAGGAAAAGAAATATGTTCGAATAGTATTTCAAATTAGTTTTACAGCTTTGCTATTCAAGTCATAAAACATTCAGTAGAATACCCAAACAAAATGATACAGCAGATGTCAAAAATTAAGCTTCAGTTTTGCTTGAGAGTAATGTCACTGTTCATTTATTGGCTCATTTCCCTTTCATTGGCAGAACCTGAAGAAGATTCAGGAAATGGACAAAGAGGCAAGTGATGAATCCAGCACGGATCTTGATGAACTAAAAAATGCTGACTGGGTAAGACAACAATTGAATAGTGATTCAGCATCACTATTGATGGTTTGTTTTTCTTCATAAAGCTTAACTAAGGCATTACTACCTCCTCTCTTGTGAGACCCTACCTGAAATACTGTGTCCAGCTCCGTAGCCCCCAACATAAGAAGGGTGTGGACCTGTTGGAGCAAGTCCAGAGGACACCACAAAAATGATCAGAGGGTTGGAGCACCTCTCCTATGAAAACAGACTGAGAAAACTGGGGTTGTTCAGCCTGGAGAAGAGAAGGCTCCAGAGAGACCTTAGAGCAGCCTTGCAATACCTAAAGGGAGCCTACAAGAAGCCTGGAGAGAGACTTTTTACAGGACAAGATGGAATGGCTTTAAACTGAAAGAGATTTAGACTAGATACTAGGAAAAATTCAGATTATATATTAGGAAAATTTTCTTAACAATCACGGTAGTGAGGCACAGGAATAGGTTTCAGCAGCCTGGTCTGGTGGAAGGTGTCCCTGCCCTGTGCAGGGTGGGTGGCCCTGGATGAGCTTTAGGGTCCTTCCAACCCAAACCATTCTATGATATTGTACTGATTTTAGTACAGTACTGAAATCAGTCTCTGGGGTTTTTTTATATATGAATTTACAGCAACTCACAACAAGTTAGAACCAAACGAAGTCTCAACTTTGCTTGGCAGACAAATGAAAAATTACAGGTATCCAAGCCATGCATTTTTCTTTAGATTGCTTTCATGGAGAAGCTTTTGGAGTTTAAAAGACTGGACATTTAGACAGGTATCACACTGACTGCCCTTCAGAGGGGCAGTCAGGCAGTAGACAGAGCCATCAGCTGAGTTTCTCCAATGATGAAAGAAAACGGCTAAAGAGAAACTCTTAACCAGGAAGTGGCTTATTTTATTTTCTAGGTACTGTTCTTGCCAGTTCACAGAGGAATATGATGAAGTTCTTAAAAAGTACTTGATTTCAATTTCCCAGTCTTCTGTCTACCACCTGTTCTGTTTTCTTTCCAGTGATTCTGCTTCCTAGAAAATGAGAGGGAGGTGTTAGTGTGTGCTGCTCTTACAGGCAGAGCAAAAGAAGTTGAGTACTGAGAGGATATTGCAAGACCCTAGGATTTGGAGTCCGTTCCAAACTTTTAATTTGAAGAACAACTTTTGGGAAATTTTGCAAGAAAGTTCTGGGCAACAAAGTTTCATATTCAATCTCTGTTTTAATTCACATAGTATTAGCTGTAAGTCTAGACACCTCAAAGATGTGCTTGCAGTATACTTGAAGTGAGAATATAGATGTAAGGTATGAGATTTTCAGATCCTTTTTCTGTACTTGAGCTAAGACCAAGGAATCCTGCTGAGTTGCAACAAGGCTTTGTTACTTTCAGGAGTGTGAAAAATGAGCTTATATAGAATAAAATGGGTTTGGTTGATGTGTTAAAATAGTACAGCTGTACTTATTTGGTGGTGTTCTTGAAGGAAAATTAACAACTGTGGTTTAACAAGAGGTGCTATTCAAGGTTAAGGTACCAAATAATATTTCTCTCCTCTTCAGGCTCGTTTTTGGGTGCAGGTGATGAGAGATTTACGGAATGGTGTTAAACTTAAGAAAGTTCAAGAGCGTCAGTACAACCCACTCCCCATAGAGTATCAGCTCACACCCTATGAGATGCTGATGGATGATATCAGATCCAAACGCTACACCTTGAGGAAGGTCATGGTAAGTCAAGAGAATCACTAGAGTTTGTCAAGTCTGAAGTGTTGTTTTCCTTTTTTTTATCTTCTTGTCTTTCAGAATCTTGAGATTATTGTTTCTTATAGATACTAATGTTCATGGGTTTTGTATGGTGTCTTAAATTTGCAGAGTACATTGAGGAGGAGTACATGAAACCCACACATGTAGTGTACTTTGTTTTCCATGTGGCAGGCATTTAAAATTCTGAAAGACATGCTTACATATCATAGGCCTAAGCAAATTACTTGTGTTGGTTTCATGAAAACTTTAAAGGGTCATCCAGAAAGTTCAGTCATGCTTCCCACGAAGAGATTGTTTTAGACTTTTCTTATTGAAGGGAACATTTATCTTGAGTTACATAGTTTTTAGAATTCTAGAAGGTAAAAGTGCTACCAAGAGTGATACTGTGATGAGAAAGGAAAATCTGCAGTGGTTGAAAGCTGCCTATATCACAGTGCTTGAAAACTTACATTATCACGATCTGTTAAGAATTTTCAATGAATAATCTGAGTAAAAAATTTAAATCTTCCATTTGTAGAAGTTGAGCTCAGTTATTTTCAGCATATTCTATTGTTGCTTTCAAGTTAAGACAATATGCCAAAGCAAGCTGCAGAGTGTTCATAGGTCTCCTCCTAGATCCTCATAAAGGTGCTTGTAAAATTGACTTCAGGCACTCTTTTTATCAGAATCCATTTGATATTTACTGGTGTCTCCCTGTTCCTTTTGTCCTTTTGGGTTATATTTTTTTTCAGCGTTAAGATGTCCTTCCTGGTAAACCAGCAACTGATCTAAAGGGTGTCCTATCCCTAGAAGGACATTTTAAATCCCTTTGTTAGAGGCATGTGTTTGGTCAATATCAATATTTACTATACCTTACACTTACTTATCTTCACCTGTCATTAGTTACAATGGAAGCATTGTCTTAAAATAGTCCGTGTTCAGATGCATTTGCATTCCTGACAAATCCTCACACAAATCTTTGTTAGTGAGATACCACCAGAAAAAAATCAAAGGGGGGGGGGAAGGGAGACAGATGAGAGAGGCAGAAAGTGTGTAGTATAAATGCTTTTTATGTTTGAGCTGAAAGTACTTTCCTAATGGAGATCTGGATTTAGACCATCCAATTGTATTTTCTGCAGCAGATGTTGTTTAAATGTTAAATCAGTAGGGTAAAATACATACCCAGGTAATGATGTTATCTGTCTTTCCCCTAACAATTCAGAGAACTGTGCTAAGTGTTCCTGCTACCCACTGCAAGAGAGGAACAGTCCCCTCAGGACCTTAATTACTGTATGCAATCAGGACAGTAGTTTTGTTTGAATAGAAACCCCTGGGTCATCTAATTTTGCTTTTTGTCAGACTAGCTTTTAATTCATCTTCTACTAAGCAAGCTTCTGCCTCTTCAGAAGAGATTTTCTTCATTATGTGGTACATCTTGGGAGCACAGCTGCTGCTCTTCTCATCCAGACTCTGGCTCTGTACAAAATCCCTGCAAGCATCTATTTTTGACCTGCTATCTTGTCTACTAGATAGATTGTCCAAAGTGCACTCTGGGCATGTACATGAATTGGGATTACAGTCAGCTGCAGGTATAGTACTCATAGGGCTGTCTGTGATGCAGTTGCTGGCTTAGACAACTGATGATGACATTGTGTTAGAAAAATCACTTCTTTCTTACTGAAAACCTTAAATTCAGTACCTTAGATCCTGCTGCAGGGTCTGCTTGAAGATTGTGCAAAGCATGTTCAATAATAAGAGTGCAGCTTGACATGGAATGTGTAGAGCCTGAAGGATTCACACAGAATTAACAGGTTAGTTAGATTGCATAGATACAGCATCTTCTAGTTGACTGTCATTGGTTGAAGCTGGTTACATATATTCCTGTCAGCAGAAACCCTTGTGATCCTTGAGAAGAGGAGAAAAGGACAAGGATCCTGAATCTGAATTTTAAGGCAGTCTAGGAAAGATGGATGATGTTTCTTTCAGTCAAAATGGATGTTCAGCAAAATTTGTATTAAAACTAATTTTTGCTTTAAATTTATGGGTGGTAGTTTTAGACTTGGTAACTTGTGAGAGCACATATCCTACTAATGATAACAGGAGGTTAAGTAAATTTTAAAGTAATGTTTTTAAGGAAATGAGATGGCACATGATGTCTTTTAATGTTCTTTTATTAATATGATGCTGTGTTTAAAAGAGTAGCTTGATATGTCCCTGAATTCTCAATACTCTTAGTAGAAATTAAGAAAAGAATAGATGTTCCTGTTAGGGTTTATTTTGATGTTTCAGAGTATCAGAATTGTTGTGCTGACAGACAGCAGTAACTGGAGCTGCCTGTTCTCACCCATTGTTATAGTGCAAACAGTCAAAATGTTTTGAAGATGTAAAATGTCAAATTCTGGGCTTTTGGTAAATAACCCCTTTCATTCGTTTCAGTGATGTTGCCATTTCTATTTCAGTACACATGAAAATAATTTCAGATTTGTCATCTGTCTATCCTAAGGCAAGAGTCCTCATTTCTATAATTGTTGTGGGAGCAAGGTAGCTTTCATTGAGGCCCTTTGTATTTTTCAAATATCTACCTGGAGAGATTTAATAGCATTTTTCACCTATGGAGCACCCACTCCCACAAAAGCTAAAAATTGTGAATATTGGTAGAGTTAACACTTAGAAATGGAGAAATTCAAGAATTAAATTACTCTTGCAGGCTTAATTTTTCATTATCATTCATATGTGTTGAGCTACAGTTTTTAATTTCACAGGGATTCACAATTAGCTCTCCTTTCTGCCCATCTCTCCCCCTCCAAGATAAGCACTGTTTGCTGTATCTCTTGAGCAGTGCTTATTGAACAGTAACTGATATTTCTTATGTCACTTACTCAATAGATGCCTGTAAGTACCTTTTATGCCCTATCCAAACTCAACATGTCATTACATAACAGTTACATTCTTTGTAGGTTAACAGCACTTTTGTCTTCATATTTGAGCTCTTCACAAAAATACATGTCATGTCGTGGTATTAGCTTGGCCATGTTGCAGAAGGGGAATTAAAACATAGAGGTTAAAGCAATTATTATCAAAAATACCCAGTAATTTGAATGTCTAAGCTGAGAATCCTGGGACATGTTTTTTTTTATTTATTTGAGGGGGTCTTCATATTTATTTCTTTGCAGTGTTTAGCATCTTACAGTACTTAGGTTAATTGCAGTAGCAGCTGTGTGTGGATGGTATTTTCATAAATACCAGCACAGAATTTTATCATTGTATTATGTTCTGGAAATGATGGAGTATGCCCCCTCTGTCTGTTTCAGTGTCCATGCAATTTCTTTTTCAATGAAAATTTCTGGATAGTACAAAACAGTATCAATTTCCTGTTGACTGTTTAAAGACAGCACTCCCCTATTTATCGCTGACACCTTTTATAGCAAAACAAATAAATGGCTGAGATAATTGAATGTCAGTGATAAGTGATGTTATTGTTTTGAAAGTTGTGAGCAATGCACTTCTTGTTTGGGGTCACCATTTTTAAAGCTTTGAGCTTCAGCCAGAGTTAACTATTTGCCATCACTTTTTTAATTGCAAATCCATATTTATATGTTAAAATGGGATGGTAACAGGTTGTAGATGATGAGGAGTAGATGATTAAATGCTAATTTCTCTGTGATTTAGCTGTTTTCATCTCTACATTTGTGTTTGATTTTTATAATCATTGGCTAAGCTTTCTTCACACTGCCAGTTTTAATCCATACTGTTGTTCAAAAGCTGTTTTACACACATGAAGACTTAGGATAGTTTTACAGTGTTTTGAGGTATTTATTCAAATACTGGTTTGTAGTTGGGGCCAGTCTGGTATGTGGGGGAAAAAAAACCAAACAACTTTGTTCCTTGGTGGTTTTTCTCCTTGCATGTATCATGGCTGCACCTGTGCAATGTCTCTGATTTAGACTTTAATCAAGAGCCATGAATTTTAGTTAAGTAAAAGCAAAGGATGCATTTGAAGTTGCTCATTACAAAGAGAGGTAGTGTGAGTAAATAAATAGATGTAGTGTGAACAGGTTGATGTGTAGTTTCCTTTCAGTATCTTTCATGTCAGCATCTTGTTTGGGCACCAAGTATGAGAAGGTGGGTTCTGCCAGGGGTGCTCCCACTCTTGGCTTGTTAGCTGCAAAACATCCACTTGCTTTGCCACCATCTCCCCATGTATCCTGTGGAGAATCACTTAAGCAAATCCTACATCTCTCCTTTTCCAATCAGATGGTAATACTGATACTAATTATACCCTGGTGGCATTAAGTCAGGGCCTAGAGTGCCCTGAGGTGAAAGGCTCAGAGCCATGTATTATTTATTGACTATTGTCATGCAGAGGGTGGCTCCCCAAGGCTGGAACAGAGATTATCAGTTTACAAAACGGCTGTTCTGATGGTAATAATTCTCAGCTTCCCCTATCAACTTTGACATCTGATGAACAATAACTCAGGGAAGAGAGACTTCTCATTTCATTAACAATCTTCCAGGGCATGCTGCCCTCAAAAAATTGCTCAGTCTTTGAACAGAAGAAATCAATCACACCTCTTAAAATAGTATTCTTCTCATCAGGAAGTGTCAAATCACTGCTTAGTGTAAACCTTTTCCATTTTAATTTTTCTGCACTATTTTTAAGAAGATGATGTACATTGCAGAGTTTAGCAGTCTGGTATTCTTTGCCAAACAACATGTAATTCACTCTTAGGAAACTAAGGAGGATGGAATAAATAGAGTTTGGACCATGTCTGGGGTAGGATATCTCCAGAAGGAGTCCCTGGGAAAGCAATTAAATGCTCCCCAGGAGGGACTCTGCATCCTCTTTCTTGGAGAGAATGGGATGAATCTTTTCTGGGAGGCTGTCACAGCCTCAGCCTGGAAACAGGGAGTGCCTGAGGTGAGCAGAGCTTGTATGGAAGCTGCATGGCATTGGTGCAGTTCAGTTAGGGATCATATTCAGGTGACCTTATGGACATTTAAACCCTTTTTTGTGCTTGCAGCAGTCCTTCTGGATAGCAGAAAGGCATGTGCTTTGGCTAACCAGACACGTGTCTTTACATATGTTTTCTAGCTACAGTTTGCATGACTAGAGTCCCACAAAGAAACAATGAGAGATCTGACCCTAAAAAAGAATAAAGAAGTGCTGAAATGTGAGACACTTGGTCTAAGAAATGCTGTGTCGTGGGAATTTCTGTCAAACTGGAGGACAGGGGCTGATAGGCATCTACTGTGTAGTAATAGGAGGTGCCAGAAGGATATATGACTTAGGATGATCTCTCACCCTGACAGTGTGCTTGGGCACTGTGCTCTATGAAGACTGAACCTGACAGGTGTCTTTTTTTAAGGAAATCCATACACTTACTCCCAACTACAATTTATATATTCTTAATATGATAGGAAAACTTCCATTGCTTTTTTTTTATATCTTATACAGTGAATTGATGACTCTTCCCTGTGATGTCTTGTATATGGTGTTAGGTCTAAATGAGGTATCAGGGAAAGAAATGTCTCTGGAGAAAACCAAACAAAAAGCAAATGACCCTCACCCAGCCCCTCTTCTACAGAAATATGTGATTTACAGGGAGGAAATGGACGTGTCCCATAGACATGATTACAGCCTTGACATTTGATTTCATCCCTTCAAAATCCTAAGTACTGCTGATTAAAGCTACTACAGTTGTGGTTATTTTGCAGCTATCAGCAAAGCTGAAAAGCTGCTATGTATGTTTTTTGCTCTCCTGTGCTCTGCATATGGATTGTTGCTCTGCTCAGGACTGGTGGGCTTTTCTGCCTGGTGCAGGTGTCAGAACACTGCAAGCTCTGTCAGGGTTGTTGGGAGTTTTCAGTTGATCTCATCTGCATGAATGCAAATGTAAAACACAGCAATGTATATTTCACTTTCTGCTTTCCAGGTCAATGGTGACATCCCACCTCGATTAAAAAAGAGTGCCCATGAAATAATCCTGGATTTCATCCGATCGCGGCCTCCATTAAATCCTGTATGTAATCCGGTGGGCTTCACTCCGAACAAAATGGTGCTTTTTAAAGAATGTTTGGTTCCACTAAATATGTAAATATAGTATTTTCTGGGCTTTCAAAAATATTGTGTTGTGTATATAGAATGGGATCTCTTAGAAGAACAGTGTGTAATATCTTGCACATACCAATGAACAGCTGCTATTACCAGGAGCCCTTTATCTCTGAGAAACCGTGATGCATTGGGGAAAAATTTTCCCTTTCCTATTTATGTTGAGGATTGAAATTGAGTGCATGTCAAATCATATCACAGCATTCCACATTTTTTTTTCCCCAAAAAGCATGAAATCTGCTTGCAAGGAAGCACTTTTTAATAGATAGATAATAGTAGATATGATTTTGTATCCCAAGGCCTCAGCAAGAAAACTGAAACCAACCCCACCACGGCCACGCAGCCTCCACGAGAGGATCCTGGAGGAGATCAAGGCAGAGAGGAAGCTCCGTCCAGTGTCCCCTGATGAGATCAGGAGGAGCAGGCTGGGTAAGCACATGGCCAGCTTTTCCCTGCAGCATCCAAAGAAAACTTCCCACATGAGCAGCAATATTAGCCATGGCTGTGCAGATGTCACGGAAAATAAAATTAGCAGGAAGCTACAGGCTTTGCTCGGATTCTGCAATCTTTGTGCTAAGTTGTATTTTAAAATAAGAAACTGAATGGTTCAGCTTGATTTCATTCAAGTTTTTAATGTGTTTATTGGATAAATGTGGTATTGTGTTGCGTGTTGCACATGACAGTTAATTCCTGCTCCAAATGGAACAGGTTTTGCTTCTCCCTGGTGCAGTATGCCTTACCTATCTGCAAGTATTCTTTACATATTGGTTTTTAATTCATTTATTCTCTTTGTTTTCTTTTCATCATCAACTTCTTTATTTTAATTGAAAATCAGCTTTTATTTTGTTTACTGAATCTGTTGCATTTATTTTGAATCTAAATCTTTGCTTCCTTTTCCAGTTTATGGAAAATGTGTTTGTAGGTGTTTTTAGTGGGAAAATATTCAAGATTCACACTTCAAAGCATTTTGTTTCTGCAGTGTATATTCAGCAACCCTCTGTGAAATGGTACAAATACTGTGCTGTGCAGCAGTCACCAGTTTGCATTGGTTCAGTGGTTCTGATGACAAAAGTGTGACAAATACAGTCTTACATAGTGACTTAGATTGCTTTAGGGGCATGGTATTTATCTGGATCAGGAAAACTGAAGTAGCAGAATTTTTAAAAAGCAAAATGGCTGAAAAGCATGAAATAATCCACGTATGTACTCTCTGTCACTGCTTTTTGAAAAACATTTGTGCTTGCCACATGTGCTGGAAGGCACTGGTCCAGATTCAAGTGGATTGTGACTACCCATTGTCTCTGGAGAAAAACAATTTCACCAGTCTTGCTTTGTTGCATTGTTTTTGAAGTGCTTGATGGATTTTGGGGAATGCTTGGGTGCGTTTGTAAAAGCACGATGCTTTGAATATTGTTTTTCTTGGGTCTTCCAGTTTCTGGTTTGGATTCAGCTTATGTTTGCTGTATCAATTAACATTTCTCACAGGCCTAGACATTTTTTCCAAATGTAGGAAACTTGCAAAAACGTGCAACAGCTCCTTACTTTTCTTTCACACATTCGGTTTCAGTGTTTTAAATATTCTCCATCTGGGAACTATCATGTCTCAGGGGCAGCAAACTTGATCTAATAAATTTTTACAATTTCTAACTGATATAAATGACAACAAACCCAGTTGGTAAACTAAACCCAGTTAGTAAATTAAAACCAGTGTTAAAGTCTAAACTACTACTGGTTAGGACTTCGGGACTGATTTCAGGGCATGGCCTCCAATAATGGATACCTGCCTTCCACCAATTCTTCATTTTGTTGTTAAATAATTAAATTTGTGTGTTTTGGAGCTGTGGTAATTACTCTTAAGTCCAGTGAATTGATTGGATTAAACACTACAGTAATGGAGGTGTAAGAGGGGATGCATGCAAGCTTTTTTCTGTGTGTATATTGGCTGCTGCATGAAGAATTAAAAAGACCAAGGGCCTTTAAGATCATTTTCCTTATGTTGACGTATGAGGTTTTGTCCTTTCTCACAATTGGAATGATAGTTATGCCCAAAGTTCCTTGGAAAAGAATGTGCTAGTGCAGAATTGGGAATGGTATAAATCTAGTGGCATTCAGTATGGTACAAATAGATCTGCCACACAGTTTAAATGACCACTGAATTTAATTTAGTGTAACAACATGTAAGGTAATGAGGCTTAAGGATTACAAATGTAAGTAGAAACACCATGTGGGACGCTTGCACCATCTGGACAGAAATATTTGTTGCTATTAAAAAGGAGAAAAAAAATAGCACATTAGAGTGAAATATTTAGGAGCATTTATGTTTCACATGTCCCAGAGTTGCCACTGAGAAAAGCCAGCCTGAGGCTGGCCACTCTGAATCTGAAACTTCTTTGGAAGTGGGGCCAAAACTTGGTAGCTGTGCTCACAGAGGGAGAGGTTTGAGTAGAGGAGTTGGAGTGAGCTTTTCAAATGACCTCATAAAATCGTCAGCATAAGCCATCGAGGCAAACACAGCCTTGAGGTTCATGTCCTTTTAATTAAAAGCACAGATTTGTCACTCAAGCAAGTGGAGCTAATGGAGCTTGGAGAAAATTTTGTTTCATGTGCATGTTTTATCAATGTTCTGTTAAGACTCAGCATTAGGTGATAAGCACCCTTATGCTTTAAGAAGTATTTGCCTTTATGCCAAGTTTGGACAGAAATCGAGATGCTGTTTCTGTAGCTGTAATCTATGGCTGGTGTTGCCTAGTTAATGAACTACAGAAAAAGTTTCCTGACTCCCAAATTTATCTGAGTCAGCCACCTACTGCATTCACCACTTAGATTTATTCTCATGAGCAAAACTTGTCCCAGTACAACCTTTTTATAAACATCTTTTAAGGCAGTGGTATGTGTGTCTGACAAGCTCTTTCATACCAACTTGCAGGTTTATCACTTGTTAAATAAGACATCTAAGCTGATTTCAATTTTGATGCATTTTTGCACATTCTTGTCGTTGGGCTTGGCCTGCCTATCTGGATTAGTGCACTGTAATTTGGTTTTCAGTTGAGGAATATTTTGAGTGTCTGCTCCCTGAATACACTGTTTAATTGGTAATATAGATAGGTCTTTCCAGAAATAAAGAGCAGCCAACCACTTTCTTATCTAACAATGAAGTCATCAGAGGCCCCGGGAAGAGTGAATAATATTCTGGATACATTTTAAAGGCAAAGTGTACCTAAGGTTTTTAAAAAGAACAAGAATCTGCACAAATCAGATTTTGTTTGGCCTTTTCTTCCATCCTCTTCAAGGAAACTACTGCTCAGGCTTAATTTGAGTGTCTCTCTTTATTAGTTTAATTATAATCATTGGAGATTATGCTTAAAAAAATTAGAAGTATCTTTATTTCAGGTCACTGAAACTTGTGTGAAATGTGGCTTTGTGCTTTCAGTTTTTTTTCAGCTCTTTCTCTCCTCTCTCTTTCTTTTCCCTTTTTCTCTTTCATGGTGATTTTATTTGAGAATATTAAATGTTTCAGATATTTGTCTCTTGTTTTGATATTTGATTTATTGAATTCCAAAGATCTCAATTTACCACTACTATATTTATAATTGCTCTGTTTGCAAGTCCCATTTATGCTACTGTAGTTTTCAGACTTTGAGCGTTACTACAGTAAAGCAGTGGTATGTCTGACACATTTTGGATTTAAGCAACAGAATCCAAAATGTCTCAAGTGGAGTTAATCTTTTGTTTTCGTTATCCCTCTGCTTTTCTAATAGCTGAATTGTTTTCTTTTTGTTGTTGTTGTTTTTGTTTCTTTTTTTACAGCAATGCGGCCGCTTAGCATGTCTTACAGTTTTGACTTGTCAGGTAAAATGTGCTACACCACCTGACGTGGTTATTGTGCTTATTGTGACATCTGTTCAATCTGTTTGTTGAATTCCCATTTAAGAAAGAAACTTGAAGGGATTCTTCCAAGATATGGTCAGTGCAAAAAAAAAAAAAAAAATTTGATAAATTAGTTATCAATGCCTACATTTCCCTTGCTACTAAAGGATGCCTAGGTATAGGAAACATCTGCATTTCTCCTGAAATACAGAGTGTATTCACCAGAGTGCTGAAATTCTGCTCAAATAAATAACCAAAATAAGGTGGTCCAGAGCTATTCCGAACTCTTAAAAGGATTGTAAAATACAGTGTCACCTTCAAGTCTGATTTATTTATTTATAAATCTGACCTTTCTATCTTTGCACTCACTTTTTGACTAGACCATCTTTTGCAGTATTTCATTTCTTATGAGGATCCAAAAATTAGCTTTGAATTCATCTACCCTTCTAGATTTGGTGAAATACACCAATGTATGATAATCTAGAAAGAAGCTATCAGTTCTGCTGTGTGTCTTTACAGGGGAAGCTTAGTGAGCTGTGAAATCAAAGACATTCACTATAAAAAAAGCTAAACCTTCCTTCTTTACTGTTTAGCAAAATAAAGTTTGCTGGTAATAGCTGGTACAGAGGATTCAGTAGGTGACCCTTCATCAACTATGTAATACCAAGTTCAGATTTCCTCTGGTGAGCCATTAGTTAGGGCATGCAGTAACTGTATGAACATGTTCCACTTCAGAGACAGCAATGTCAGATAGTTTGTGCCTACTATCCAGAAAATAAATTCATTCCTTCCTCATACACTAACTTCCCAGGATGCTCAGGCCCAAAATCTCCATCAATGATGTTGGAAATCTTTGATAGCAGCCTCAAAGGTTTGTCTGCAGAGGAGACAGTATAGGAGACAATATTGGGAGATACCTAATTTCCCCTTGGTGACTCCCCAAAAAAGACTCCAAATAAATCCATGCTCTTTACCTCCCCTCCTTCCTTTGAGTTACATATCGAAACATCTCATCTGGGACTTCTGCAGAATTCTCATCCTCAGTTCCTCTATGCATCCTTTAGCCTCTATTTTCCCCACAGAAAGGCATCATCTGGCTGAAATTCTGGCATATTGTGAACTAGAAAGACAGTATAGATTTTTTTTTTTTTTTTTTTGATTACTATAACCTAAAAAATCCAGCAGTTATGTAATAATAGTTCACCAGTGACATGTCTGTGAACGTGGCTCCCTGTTCTGGCTGAGCTAAGGAAACAGCTTGCCACTGTCAAGAGGAGAGGAGGGACTCTCACTGCTCCCTCTCCTCCCCAAGTTCCCCTCTAAGCTTGTGATTCTCCCTCCTTCTCTGTGCCACTCCTGCTCATGTATTCCCAAGAGGACCTTGTTAAACTCATGCATCCCAGCAACAAATACTTGTAGTATTTTTTTACCAGGTTGGGTTTCTGCTCTTGGAGTGATTTAAACGGGTTACTATCTGATCAGATGATCAGAGAGCAGGTGATGAGCATGGGTGGCAGGGAGGAAGGAGCAGGCTCTCCTGTCAGAGGTGGTGACAAGCTGTTCATGCAGCTCAAGCTTTTTGTGAAACCTTACACTCGTGGTGTATGGTACAGCTACTACAGCTGTCTGCTGGGATTCAAATGACATCTGTACATGGCATCATGTTTTACTCCACTGAAAGTTGCAGGGTCCCCAGGGCCTCAGATGGTATTGTAAACAGGCAAACTTAAGTTTTCCAAGAGTATTGCTACTTTCAGATATGCCAAAAGTTCCTTCGGTTTTAAGAATATAAAACTGAATATGCCAGTGACCAACTAAAGGGAAATGTTCAGATCTGTCCTCCTACATGTGTCTGTCTGCTTCTTCTTTTGCCTTTTATTTTGAAGAATTCTGAGACATCTTCCTTTGTTAAAATCCAAACATTATTTTGTAATCCATTAATTCATAACCAAACATTTTTGTTTGGAAGAATTAGCTCTAGCAGTCTGTGGTGTACTTGGATTTGCTCTTTTTGACTGACCACTGAAGAACTCTTCCTGGTTTCTTTATCCATTTCCCAAATGTCATTGGTTTTGTTTTTTCAAGTCATGTGGTTCTCAGCAAGTCGTATCATATGGCGTGACTGAGTGATCTGATAAATTGTCCTCAGAAGCAAATTCGGGATGATTCAAACATTCCAGTTAGGTAAACATGAGAAACCAGATGAGCAGTACAAGTGAATTAGATGGCTTGGGATATTGATACTAAGCAGATAAGCAGTAATTTTGAATGCTGTTGCTTTGTGTGCTTTTACTTTTTTCATTATTTCGAAGGCAGAGAGGCTGTGCTTTCATCACACACTTGCTTTTTCACTGCTTTCATTGCTCTCTGCTTGATGGAATTGCTGTCACAAAAAACCCACAAAGCAGCTGAAAACAGAAGTGTTTCCTGCTAAGTGCTAAAGGACAGTGCAGGTTTATATTATTCATGCTGTCATATGACAGGGATGATGCAGGATCCTGAGAAGACTTCTGCTGGCACCAGGCTGATGTAGTTGGTGTCACAGTGCCCAGCTCCATGTATCTGCCTGCTGTTCTCCTGAAGAGGAGAGGAGGGCTCCTGGCACCTCCTTTACCACTTCTGTTTCCTGCTGGTAGAATAGAAGGAGCAAGTGGTAGCCACCTGTAGTGAGTTACCTGAGAGGTACTCAGATATTAATTAGGGACCAGGGCAGTCATTGCCCACGTGTTCTAATAGAAAAATAGCTTAAAACCAGCTTCATTTCAATGCAGTGTTGAATGTAGCTCAAAAAATCAGTCATTCCCACTCCTAACACTCAAATTCTTAACCTCAAATATGTGTACATTGCTGCTTTGAAGTTGTTATTTCAGTAACAGTTTGTACATTTTGGGGGAAGGGAGGTACAGGAAGAGAAGAAAAAGGAAACTGAAGCATTTAATCCCAAATTTCATGGGGATTGTTATTTTTAGACCAGTGTGAGGAAGGAATTCTACCAGTCATTGTAAACTCTTTAGTTTACATAATACAGTAATGCATGTGATGCAAACACCAGCAAAAGACTGATTTATTAGTTCTCAGGTTTGAATTCAACATCTGAAGTCCACCGAAAGCAATACATCTGTTACCTGTATTCATTATGTAATATTTCCCAATACATTATCAACATCATAACCAGCAAAAAGCAAACTTATGTTAATTCTGCAAATCCATCTTAGTCTTCTTTTAAACTTGGAGGAGTACATTTCCTGTATGTACAAAATGTACAAAATTCAGGTTTGTGTTGTCACTCTTTGCCTAGGAGAGCTGGTTAGGAAGCAGCCAGCATATGGTTACATGACTGCTGAGGTTTGCATGTAGTTTGTGGTCTGCTTAATTCCTTGTTTCACAAGAGACATCATCTTACATGGAAATAAAGGTGCATTTCATATTATCGTAGGGTGGGTTTTTTTGCCTCCCCCTTCTTAAGGCTGGGCAGGGAAGCCCAACACAACGATCAAGTAATCAAGTTAAGACCTTCCCTTCTTTCATTTGCCTGTTGTAATGACAGCTTAGAGAAAAACTCAAACCAAACACATTCATCCAATTTGCAGGTACTGTTCATGGTACTTGCTGCCTGAAAACACAGAGAAATGGCTCTCCTCTGGCATGTCTGACTCTCTAATAAATTCTTCACCCCAGGCTATTAGTCACACAAGCCTTTTTAATATCATTGAACTCATCTTGAAAACATTTAGGTGATCTATGAAACTAGAGATTGTGAGCTACTATCCATTAAAAAAATAAATTTAGGTCTTGTTTCAAAGAATTGTCCATTGATTTTTTTATGTCATATTCATATTTATAAGCAGTAGTCTCTTTATGGTTACTGACTTCATCTTGATTAATTTTATCTTGTTGATGATGATGTACAATTATTTGCCACCTGCTAATGTTTCTGTTGCCTGAGTAGATCACTAAAAAAGCTTAAACGAAGAAATCGTTTTTTGGTCTATGCCTGCTAACATAATCTGGCTTTAGTTTTGTGACATGGTACTTTTCTTGAAATCTGTTTGTTGAAACTAAAATGTCATTATATTTTCCTTAAATTGTGGTAATGTTTTTAATAATACGTATTCAGTACTGTAAGTGCAAGAATGATAAACTGAACTTGATTGACCAAATGGATTTTATGGATTGGATGGGTCTTTAATGTTACTTTTTAAATTATTATTCTTTAGTGCTGACAAGTTGTAGAAATTCCCTTTTTTTTGTCTTTAGAGGAAAGAATGGTGATAAATGACATTTTCTGATGAAGAAACCTTGAAAACAAATACCATGTTGGATTGTCTTCTTGATTCACCTAAATCTCTGGTATTTCAAGGAGACTTGAACCAACATATGAGCAAGTCAGCAATATGTATGGACAACTCATATATGCTTGACTTTAAATAACAGCTGATTTAGGCTTCATAGGTAGTGATTGGCTACATAAATTACCTTCAGTTTCCATTTCTGGAGCCTAAAGAAAGTGGACCTAAATTCCTGGGCGGGGGGAAAAAAAGCAAGCAAGCAAACAAACACCACCAGAAAATAATTTATGATGTGAAAACACATTCCATCACCTGCCACAGTGCTAAGGAATGTCTGGTGGATGTCCCCTCTCTTTCCTTTCCCCAGACCTACGGTGTGCTTTATTTTTTTGGCGGGAGGGTGATGCTGTTGGCCTTGCCATCATTTTTTCTCCCAGTGAGTCCACCAGTGCTTCCAGGCCACTCTTCACCCTCCTTACCATCAGGCAGGGGATTCCCCACCCAGGAGGTTGAGGGGAGAAGGGACACCACCTTTGGCTGTGGTGTGGGTGCTGCTGGGTGGTTCAGGACCCACCTTGTGCCACTGAAAGACAAATCAAAGGTTTTTCTCTTGCTCGTTTGGGAAACCCAAAACTTGTTCAATCAACTACCTACCAGCTAATTTTGAGGTCTCATGAAGTGGCATTGGCAGCAGGGAGGGAAGTTTGGGATTTGTTTTCCTGCTGTCCCTTGCTGGGATTGCGTTGAGCTGCTGTTGGAGCAGGAATGCATTTGATGTGGGGGACGCCCATGCTGTACTCACAGAAATCTAGGAGGAAAAAAAAAACCATGACCTGTAAGCCATGGTGGTAGTCAGGACACCCATTAGCAAAGCCTTTGAAGATAGGAACTAAGGGTTAGAGAGTCTAAGTCTTTGATTGCAGCTCTTTGTAGGGCGGACCTGAAGGCAGTAATAACACTGTAGTGCACAGATTCACAGGCCTGGAATGTCACCATGACTTTAATAGCCCAAATAATTGCCTTTTCTTATACTCCTCGTTGAAAGTATGATTTATAGAGGACCTATAATGTACCCCACCTCCTTTCTAGATCAGTTTCCAGCATTTAACAATAATCTGGATAATTCTTAAAAATATGTATTAACTTATTCCTCTTCTTAGTCTGCTTCAATAGCTTCTGTGGTAAGAAAGTTGTTAAACAGACCTAATACTGGTGCTGATGTTAGTGTAGACTGTAGTTTTGATTTACCTATTGCAAGGATGGCTTTTTCCATGCAAATGACGTTGTAGCAGGACTGACCGTGTCTGTTTTTACCAGGACAACTATGTAACTCCAAATGATGTGTGAGTACTTACATTGTTGTCACTGTGAACATCTGAGTGATATCATTTCTCTGTCATAGTCCTCCCACTAACCCAAGGTACAAGTCATTTGACCTTCTGTGCCTCTTTTCACCATGTATAAAAATGGGAATAATAACTCATCATTACCCTAGCCTTATAATAGCTGGAGGTACTTTGTTATTACAAGTCTGGGGAAGGAGTCCTATAATTACAGGAGCAGCAAAACACATTTGTGGAAAGACCAGATGCTTAGACATACATGCAAATGGGAGATTAAAAGCTTCTTTTCCTTGTCCCTCCAACATAAATTCCTTCAGATTGGAATACTGCACTTTGTACTTCTACAGGGATCAAACTGATTTATCAGACCAAACTCTAAGCTCTCCTAAAATATCAAAGGCTAGGTCGTTATCTTACTGTCTAAGCTAAGCCAGGCTAAGCACAGCAGACCCAAAGCTCACGTTATCCAAGATGCATCTTCATTCCACACTGGCAGAAATTCTGAGTAATTTACTCAGTGAAGTTACATCCTTGTAAAACTCATGTAGCTGGAAACAGAGCTGGAGCCTCATGTTTCTGCTATTACATTAAGGTCTGACATCACAGACATATTTTTAATACAAATGGCCATGCAAGCCTGAGAGTTGTGCATGTGTTTGATGAATGCTCATTATTTACCTCATTTTCATTCCTTCTCTGTATACTGCAGAATAAAGTGCAGTTCTGTCCTCACAGGAAAAACTGGGTTTACTCCATGCCAAACCTCCTAATTTCTGTGTGGCATTGTCTTCAGATTCACTGGAAACCCACTTGCCCAGATAGGCTTGTGCATTCTTCTGGTCCTTGTTACATAGTTAATTATAGACTACACACTGAAGGAAGAATTTTTTCGGATTTAACACAGGCAATTTTTTTAAAGTTGATTGGTGTCGGTCTGAGGTTGGGTTTTAGCATTATGCAATGCTGCTTTTTCCACTGCTTTCATTCTTTCATACTGCTTCTGTAGTGCAAGCCATTGCCTGTAATTCTCTGAGCAATGAATCACTAAGAGTACAATAATTGCACAGATATAACTATCACAATATTTTTTTTTCCCTTTGTGTGTATTGCCTTGACAGTAAGATTTGAGAAGGCAGAACACATACTAGGTGCAAACACCAATTGTTCTGTTTCTTTTGGTAGATGTGCCAACACCAGAGGCTGGAAGAAAATTAGTGGATGCCTCTGTAGTGAATGGTGGCCTGGCAGCACAAGGGAAGCAGAACGGGGCCACGCAAGCGACGGTGCAACGCAAGAGACTCCTGAAGGCTCCCACGCTGGCAGAACTTGACAGCTCAGATTCAGAGGTAAAAAATCAGGACACAGCTTGCTTCTGGATTTGTCAGAACTGAGTCTTATTTCCTAGTTTGCTGAACTGATCAGATGAGATGGGACTTTGCGGGTTATAATCTGAATTTTCCATGGCTGCTTTGTCAGCCCGCAGAACTTCAGAAATATTAGATCAGACCTCAAAAAGAAGAATATTCTTTTAAAAGGTTACATGCTAATTTTGGCCTTCAACCAGTATTTACTTACTTTCCTAAATGCACAGTATCTGTCACAGTGTGTATGTAGCAATTATGCTTTTGGGAATTTAGGAAAATGCATTGCACCCTTCTGGCACCCATGCAGGAGCTGTCACTAAAGGACTCAGATGTGGGGCCAGCCTCACCATAACAGCTGCTAAACAAAGAGCATCAGCTGTGCCAGGGGGGTTACAGTTTGGTGCAAATGTCAGTGCATTAGTTTGCTATACAAGATTGGGAACTAACACCCTAAAAATGTTTCTCGGATAGGGACAAGCAAATACCACTCAGAGGGAGAAATAATTTTTAATCCGTCCTCTCTGAAATGAAGAATTAAAGATTTTTAAAAGCATTAAAAGGAGAAAACCTTAAAAAGCTTTCTAGCTTCAAAGCTGCTTTATATGATCCTCAGGAAATACCAGCATTACATCCTCAAGAATGAGCTTTGTCTTCTGGACCAGTAGTATTATTAATTGAGTTTGGGCCTTTCTTAAAGTTAAGCTGTCTGGAAAGCTCATGCAGGCAGGGTTTATTCACAGAGGATAATTTTAGCCTGGGGAAAGCAGTCTTCCCTGACTCTTTTTCTCTCTTGTAAATGGGAAAGGAGGGGTTTCCTGACAGGGTGGTTACAAAGGCCTCTAAGCTGAAAGATAGGAGGCTGGGGAGAAATATATGTGGGGAGAAATTTATCTCTTTGCATACTTTCTTGATCTGTGAAAGGTTGGCCCTCTTTGTATTTGGGGTTATCCTGTGGGTGACTAGTGTGGGTGCATAATTTGATGCATCTGTTCTGAAAGCAGAAGAGATTTGCATTCTAAAATCACTCATCAGTCTTTAAAATTACAATAAAGGCTATATGTGGTTTGTTAATGTGAATGAAGCTGAGCAGGATGCAAGAATATTAAGATCTGTCAATGAGAGTTGGATCTTGAACTTACAGCCTGTAGCTCTGTGTATCCTGAAGCATCATGCTATTTCACACAGGAAAATGAACAGAAGTCATTAAAATTATGTAAAGGGAAATGTGAAATGATTCTTGTAAGAATCTTGTAGAATTCTTGTAGAAGGGAAAAAGAAAATGTCTGAATGTGGCTATTGATTAGGGAATGCTGTGTAGGCAAGCAAAGTGGTGTGGAACAAGCTCTGGAACATACAGCAAAAAATAAATTGAAAATAAATCAACCACATTGAGCTGTCACAGAGAACAGATGCTGTACTAGTTTGAGTCAATAGAAATAGCTGGTGAAGCAACTGAGATGGTAAAGATGCTTAGCAGAATACTGGTTGGGGCTCAGGAACAGTGCTAAAGTAGTGAAAATAAACTGAAGGGAGTTTGGCTGAAGTCTTGCAAGGTGGTGAAGGACATAGAACATTTGAAGAAAGTGAAGATCGCTCTGTTCAAATGTTTTATTTCTCTCCTGACCTTTACTTTGTATGTGACACACAGAAGACTTTGTGTGTTGTTCTGATTGCCTGTAAAGGACTGGGCTGCCTCTTTGTCTGCAGTTTGAATTGGGTTTAACCTGTTTAGAGTTACTCACTGGGAGTGAGTTTAGAGTTACTCACTGTGTTATGCTCTAACTTACAGCTGGAAATACCTGCACTGCTGAGCTGTGGACCTCCCAAATGAGCTATGATGCAGATGCATTTTCTTCCCTCTGCATCCCTTTTGTTCTGTCATCTGTGTTGTGATGCAGGCTGTGACCCAACACTCAGTGTAGTCAGACAGAGGTGAAAGGAAAGGGCTGATAAAGCCCTGTGCCGATTTATTGGCAAGGATGACTGTTGTGTTAATTGTTCCTCCTTTCTGTCCTTGCTTTTTTGGCATCAACACTAAAATCACAGTTTCCAAGGGGCATGGAGCAGGAAGTGACATTTTGGTTTATGTGGCTAAAAGAAGCAATCTAATAGTGATTTTTGATACATACATAAAAATTGTATCTTCTCAATGAAGATGGCTGGCTGGCGAAAAATCATGTCCCTAACATATGGAGATGGTTGAAGGTGAGCCCTTGAAAGCTGCAGCTTTCTCAGTAACTGTAAAATTCTGATTGTTTGGCACTCTGTGAGAAGTGTGCAGCCCTGGATGTTGGGTTAATCCAACTTCAAATGTAAAATGTCAGATAGTCTGCCATAACAGACAACAGTTGTTGTATAGATACAGAGGAATTCACACAATGGTTCATGAGGACTTCCTACAGAAGACTTCATTCTTTCAAAAGCCCTCTGTGTTTGAGAAATTGTAGGTCAGCAATAGTATTGTCAGTCCACATGCACAGTAGGAGTTATTTGAAATGACAAACCCAGAATACCTGTTGTCTAAGAAGGGTTATATGTCCAATGTAACATACTCCTGGCTTCCATTTTCCCTGATCTTTTAAGGCAACCATGCAGCAATATGCAAAGCTATCTGAGCCAGCTCTGTAGCTAAACTGTGCTGGTTTTGCAAGTAAAGCAGCTGATGTAGCTCAGTGTGCTGCTCAAATGTCCTTACAAGCTTCCCATCACAAGTGTTCCTTGGGGTCACAATTGACATGTTGAAGTGAATATACATTTTGGGGATGTGACCTGGCTTGAGACCCTGTGCAGAATACTGTATTGTGGCAAATAGGTGGGAACAGTGTATGTCACAGTGTCCTCATACAGCCTACCCTTGGGCTAAGCCTAAAGCACAGATCACCTGATGGGAATTTGTAGAGGCCTCTGTCCTGTGATGCGTGGTGCTCACTGAGGTGATCCTGCCAGCTTTTCTTTCTGGCTTGCTGATACCAAAGAAGGCAATCCTTCAGCCAGTAGAGGTTTCAGCTGAGGAAATCTGTGAGAGAGAAGCTCAGTCGCTGGATTTTAGAGCAGGTCACTTGTTTGATCTGTAAATCTTGACAGCCTAAATGATATTAAGTCTCTTTGGTTAAAAGCATTCACATTAGAGGTAAAGAGCATTCATGCTCCTTCAGCTCTGTTCATTTGGGAGGCTCCTGTGATGATTTGTGTCTTTGCTGGTATCTGGTGGCTGAAGACAGAGGTTTTACGTGAAAGCAAAGGATTTAGATAGGGAAAGGTGTTAGTCAAAACCCATTTAATTTTTCCTTCATCTTACAGGAGTTGCTCTTGCCTGTTGTGAAGAAGCATGCTTATACAGTGAATGAGATTTCTTTTAAATACAGAAGAAAGGAGAAGCACACCAGGACTGGGAATTAGAGAACAATGCAGTCAAATTCAGATTATTTTCTCTTTACCTGAGTCACTTGTATGAGTGGCTCTCATTCCTTTGGAGACAAGTGAAATCTAAGTGCTGATTCCTTGTTAGTGTAAGGTATAAAGCTGAGTTAACATATGTGCTGTAGCTGCAAATCCCTAGAAGTCTTTGAATACAACAGGGAAAATTAACAGGTTACAGTGGATTCATGCACCTCTCTGCTGATTTTGTTCATTCATGCAGTAGTTAAATACACTGAATCCAAACATGTACCATTTATTTCAGCTTCTAAGAAAAATGGGAACTGAAAATTTTGCTTGCTCAGCTCTGTGCAGAGTCAATGTTTTTCTTGGGACTTCTTTTAGGGCTTTGAGTGATCGAATGGTCTAAAATATCTATGATAGCTTGTGGTTTCTGTGTGCTAAAAAAGCAGTAAGAGAACTAAAAGCAGCCCCTGAGGAATTCTGTTTCTTTTCCTCTTGCCACACAGGAGGAATCCGTGCACAAATCAGGAAGTAGCAGCAGCATCTCCCCCTCACAAGTGGAAGACCCCTCTCAAGAGGGCACCAGCAGCAGGAAGAGTAAGTTATTATGAAAGAGCCCAGTGGCTGCTTTTACACACTTCTGTTGTCTTCTGTGCTATTGACTTTGTCTGAAACTTTTACAGAAAGCTGAAGCTGAGTGTTGTTAATGGAATAAACCTCTAAAGCTGAACCCTAGAATCTGCTGAATGGGTCAGATGTGATAAACAATTGGGAGGCATTAGCCTCCACCATGTGTGGATATGTTTGTGAGACAGAAGGTTTCACACTTGAAGTTGATGCAGGACTGTAGAGGAAGCCACAAGGGAATGGAGGGGATAGTTTAGCTATGCTCATCTCATAAAATAACTTGTTGCTACAGAAACACATTCTAACCTAAGACCAGTTTATATGTTTGCTGCTTCTGTGTCACTGTGGCAGCAAATGTGCTTGTTTGAAAGATACATAGCAATCACCAGTATTTCTCATAAGAACTTACTGGGAAGAGGGCAAGAGCTGGCCTTTATTTTTTTTTTTCAGGAACTGTCAGTGCAGGGTTTTCTGTGTAACCACATTTTTTATTTGTTTCAAAGTGTTTCTGTTTCGCTGGAAATGTTTTGTAATGAGATGTGCAATCTGTGCATGATGATGAAAGTAGAATAAGCCAATATCCTGAAACACCTGAGTCTGGATATGTAACTTCAGTCACCAGTAGCAGGATTAAGTACTGAGCAATGTTATCTAATAGTCTCTCTTACAAGAACTGACTTTTTAATACTGGTTGAATCCTCAGTGCCTCCGAAGTTCTTGCCCATATCGTCTACACCGCAGCCTGAGAGACGGCAGCCACCTCAGAGACGACACTCCATCGAAAAGGAAACACCAACCAATGTGAGACAGTTCCTACCCCCTTCAAAACAGAGCTCCAGGTCACTTGTAAGTGGAGTGGGTGGTAGGAGAGAGAAAAAGAGGAATGCTAAGAGTATAATGAAAATTAAAACTTGGCTTCAGTGCGATTAGAACTTGACTCAAAGAGAACTCCTCAATTCAGAAACAGCTCTTGGCTACTAAAGATGTTTTGAAATCAAGATTTGAACTTTGTCTCTCTAACATATTTATCCAAAACCCCAGGTAGAGGTGCCTCAGAAAACATTTGCACTTTGATTAGGACTCTGGGTAAACCACGTGTCTTGATTTTGTTTCAGAATGTTACCAAAACAAATGAACTTCACCTTACTGATTTTCCACTTGAATAGAGGCAATTTCAAAGCAGTGGATCTATTTTGGGATTTGGGGGGCACTTTTTAGTTGTTGGAAGTATTGCAGTTAATGACTGGATGAATGGAATGATTTCTTGTCTTCCCACCTTAGGAACTTGCCTGGTAATGTTTATACATATGAAAAGCTCTTTCAGTAATCCAAATCAAGGTTCATCTGTGTTGCTGTGTTGAAGCTACTGAGGCAAAAACCTGTGTTACTGCTTGAAAAGAAAGTACAGTGCATTTGATCAATTAGCTTTAATTGAGAACTGTTTTCCAACAGAGTACAAACAGCAAAGGGTATGAAATCCTGGTTCGTTTATGCTGACATACTGATTAGTGCTTTGTAATTTCATGCAGGATATGTTCCCTGTTTCTTTTCCTACCAGCAGGGTTTCAAAGTGTGCCCCATGAGGTGCTGGTGAATAGAAAAATCAATAAACACATCCTAGGTTTGGAAAGGAAGGGAATATTCACTTGCCCTGTCTTGCAGTGGTATTAAGGGGCTTTGAAGAGCCTTTTTGTTGGCCCAAAAGATGACGGCCAGGATCTAAATCTATTAAATGATGAAGCTGGTCAGTGACAGGAAAAACACCTCCAGATATTCCCACAATTGGCTTTTCCTTTTCAGATGATCTGCTGGATTTCCTTGCATCCTTGCAAGTAGAATGTAGTTCCTCATTCCAGGTGCAGCTCAGGTTGATAAATGTTGATAAATGCACAACACAACATGTTGATAAATGCACAACACTACTGGTTTTGCTCCTGCCAAAGTGAACTTGGAGCAGGACACACTGCAGCAGACCCACGCTGGAGGGCTGCACTCACTGCTTGTGGAAGCCCAAGCCTTATTTTCTGGTAGGCCCAGAGTCATTCACAGACAAATAGTTTAAAGGGAGGAGTGGAGAAAGCATCACCTGTTACACTGAGACATTTGCTCCATCACACTCTCAGTGTATCTGAGTGTGTTAAATTGTAATATTAATCTGGTGTATTTCAGAAGATCATGCAACTGAAAAATCTCCTATGAGGCTGTTATTTTAAATAGGTCATCCGAGTTCTTACCAGAATCTTTTTGACCACATACATATTCTCCCTCTGTCGGCCTGTTCACGGACATATGCCTAGAAAAATACATACAAAGTAAAACCATTGCAGAAAAATTAATTCAATTATTCCATTCTCCCTGAAAAATACTAAAGGAAAGGTAGAAAAAGCCATTAGATAAGCCAGGGAAGGGTTTTACTAGTTTGTTTTGTGCTGGGGGGGCTGTGTGTTTTGGTTTGTTTTGGTCTCTTTTTTTTTTTTCTAATCTTTAGAGAACTGTCACCTAGCTTGGTTTTGACTTTGAAGTGAGAAAGAAAGAAAACCAGTAGTGAAATGGTGTTCTCTTAATAAGAACCTATTTTCTTTGATGCCTTGAGAGCTAATTCTTGAACTTGACAATAGTGCCCTCTAGGGTGTGACAGACACCTCCCACAGTACTCTTGTTTTTCGTTTTGGGAGATGAGTTCTGATGTGCTGGCACTGGCCCAGTTCCACATTTTGGCTTTCTGCAATTCTCTCCTTCCTGGAGGGCTGCCAACCTCTTCCCGTGGCTGTGCCAGATGTTGCATATGTAAAATTGCCATTCCCAGAGCGAATGCTTCTCAATAAGTGCAGAGTATTATTTCTTTTTTATTTGGCATCACACCTCTTCATCCCTTCCTCCAGGACTGATGGAGTTTCATTTGTAATCACCAGCTTCTGTGACCCTGGTTTCTCTCCAAGGTGACAGAGGCCTTGTCAGTAAATAGCCCCCAGTGCCAGTGAAACCAGGCAGGGGTTTGCTACAGTCTCTTAGCAGGATTAGCAAGAAACTGCTCTGTCTTGCATACTAACGATGGTTTTGTGAACTGGCATCTCATCAGACAGAGGGAGTTAGGCCCAAGTAGGTGGGGAGGGGAAACAAACTTGGAAAAGTGCCAAAGCCAGTCCTTTTGACATGTCACCCTGCCAGTGCTACATGGAAAGGCAGAGTGGCTCAGAGATTTTGGGGGGGGTCAGCCCTTGTGGTGTGCTTGCAGTAGTGAGCTGATTTGGTGCTTAATCAGTGAGATGAAGTCAGTGTCCTGAGATTTACATATGGATGCCTTTGTAGTCTGTTTGCTTTTTTTTTTAATTATTATTATTATCATCATTATTTTTTTCATGACCCAGAGGACCAAAGCTAATGGTTTCATTTATACACAGCGTTCGCTTCTCTGCTTCCTATCTATTGTTCAGGTTCCTAGGATAACCAGTTTATTTCCAAGGATGACTTTCAGACCACTTTTTTCAACTATGCAAACAGCTTCTCTGCTCAGCTCTCATCCCGTTGAAGCAGCCATGTGTGGGGTGGCAGGGGCTATGTACTATCTCTGTGAGAGAGCTTTTGCCAGCAGGTGGAAACCCGCAAAGGTTTGCCTCTTTTTGCTGGCTTTGGAAATCACCTTCACCAGCATGTTCCCTCCTAGGGGAGCACTTCCTCAGCTGTGGCAAGAATTACAGCTTAGGCTGGGACATTGCACCTGATTGACTTTGATTTCAATGTGTGTAGGAGATTTGTGTGTCTTCAATCACCTCACGGGGAAAAGAAATCAGTTCTGAAAGGACAGCAAACTAAAAATGCAACATCGTCAGATTATCAATGGGACAGACCTTAAATATTACAGCACATGAAGATCCTGCAGCAAAAATCCAGCAAAACTGTTGTAATCCTTGGACTGTGTAAAAAAGATTAAGGTTTTATGTTTCTACCAAGGTGCACTACATAGAATGGAAGGGCATTTGCAATCTGCTTTACTTGAAAACCTACATATTGTTTTGGTCCTCAGCACACTTATGTATCAGAAATTGCAGAATAATTCATAGCCATGTACCAGGGAAGGCAAACCCACTGAAAAGAAAAACTAATTCATTTACCCCTATGTAGAACTGAACATAATTAATTTAATTTTTCCTTCTTTTTCTTGTCCCAACGAATAAGTGGAAGGGTGAAATCTCCTGCAGGAGAGTTTATAATTGAGATACCCAGATGACCTTTTAGCAACTTTTAGTCTGCAAAAGAAACAAGAGCTTAGAGTGCTTGACTAATTGTAAATTGCAAAATTTAGAGGCCAGTCCGGCGCTTGTTCATTTTGCAATTTACTAATGCAGCTCAGTTGAATGTCTAGTGACATCCTTTAATGAGAAGAAGGAATACATTAGAGTAAAAATGTGTTAGTCATAAGGACCTACTAGGTGTGTGTACACTGAGAATGACCTACAAAGCACATTATGGATATGCAATTCGTACTACCTGCTTTTCCTGAGTAAAACAATTACACATACACACCTTAAGCTGTAGTGTTTGTAAGATGATTGCATAGTCAGTGTTAAGCCAGTTCTCAAGAGGATCGTGAAAACTTCAAGTTCAAAACAGTATTTTTAAACAATATTTTTTTCCCTTTGAAATTAAGCATACTGGCTTGCCTTTAATATTAAAATGAGTTTTGAGTATAGTTCTGGAAAATCGAGACCATTCAAACCATATTTTGCCTTTATCATGGTCTGTCACATGTGAGTATTGCAGAGAGGGCTCTCACTTGGAGCTGCCAGATTGGGGTGCAGACTGCTGTTGGAAGCTTGAGCAATAACTCCAAAGCATCATTGTTCAGTGAAGTTTAGCCAGTGCTTAGCATAATTTAATTAATTTCAATGCCTTAGAGGTAGTGTAGAAACAAAAGATTGCGTACTTATTTATATTCTGAAAAGGGAAAAAAACCCCAAGCAGTTTGCTGAAATCGGATTATTTATCTTTCATTTAATGTTGCATTAACATTTTGTTGTCCTTGTGTAACCGCTGGAATTAAAACATTAGCATTTAAACATGTGAATGTTTAAATTTCTATGTTTCCCCTGTTGCCTGCTGGCTATTTCTATTTTAATGGTATTCATTTTCGATTGGTACAACAACAGGCCCACACTATTCCCCTAGTAGGGGCTCTACTCCTATAGCAGATGCGCAGAGTTTCTTCAAAGGAGCAATATTCCCCGACGTCATCGTTCTGTAAATTAAAGGAATGGGCGTTCATGAGGGGGAAGGAAGAGCTTCAAGTAAGAAATGTATTTCTAAAGGACTCAAAGCTCTGCTTGATTGCAAGCATTCAGTGAGCCTCATTCACCTGGGATAGTTTCCCTCGGTCTCCCACGATGCAGACGGGAGGGTTTTGCTGGCATTGTGTGCATCCCGCTTTCCCACTTCCTCTCCCGTGCCTTCTCCGTAGCAAGGCAGTTGCTATGGGAAGGGCCCAGACCGAAACGCTGAGAGCTGCTGGTTAGCTGTAAAGTTGCTCCTAAGGAACAGAAGATACTTTGTTTTGGCTGTGCAGTTTACACCTCAGAGCAAATTGCAGCTGCTTTTGATGTAGTTTGTTCTTTGCAGAAAACTAGTGTTCCGTACCCCAAAGGTGTAGCTGGCAAATCTAACAAAGTTAACTGAATTCTAGTCTTTTGTGGGGTATCCTAAACAGAGAGAAGTTTCTTTGTGTTCCCTTTCTAGATAGGTAAGACAACAGTTTTTAAAAATGTGGTGGTTCCTAAATGCTAATGTTTGCCAGGTCTGCAACATAGAAAGATTTTCTTTTTAATCTGATGGAAAGACAGAACAGACCTCTGAGTACATGGAAATGGAGCATTTCCGTCCTAATCCGATTCATGGCTTCAATTTGTAAACGAGATCTCCAAACTGTCAGCCACATCTTTGTGTATGCAGCAGAAATTGCCTTTGCTTATTCAGAGAGCAGTGCCTGTCATTGTCATTACTGCACAGCAGCCCCTCTGGGCTGACTCAAAAGGTTCACTAAGCATTCAGCAATGGGAGTTCCCACAGAGGTTTCTGTCTTTCTCTTGGAAATGTATAATCAGCTACTGGGATGGATTACAAATTGGGTTGGTGCTTTTTATTCCTTGGTACCAAATTCAGGAATTCTCCCCTCGATATTCTCCTAACTGCCGTAACACAGACACAAAATTTTGCAAGTGTGAATTTGTGTTCTCAGTCTCTATTTGAGCCTCTACCATTATTAATGCAACACTAGGTGACCAGTTCACCTGCTTGATACTGGTGCATTATTCTCTAAAGCCTAAATTGCTGGTGTTACTTTCCTGGGGCAGAAAGGAGAACTTTTCTGCTTGAACTGACATAATTTTTTGTAGTCTTGGTGGGATTCTGACCATGTGAGCACCAAGATGTGGTACCAATGAATAAAAATTTCTGCTAGAATGGGCTACTAACAACTTTCCTTGGCCACTCTGGGCATCACGACATCTCAGAGAAATTATTTCATGTATACCTCAAACAATATACATAAAATAATGCCATCTACCATATTGCATTTTCCTTTTCAAATTATAAATCTGAATGCTGATTGGCTTGGAACAAGTGTTTGTAATAAAAGATAAATGGTGAGAAGGGTCAAGTGGTTTGAGGAGGAAAGATGAAAACTGTCATTGTTGTGAAGGCTGAACACAAGACCATTTAGATCACATGCAGCTTCCCATGGTTTGGTGCTCACGTGATGCCCATGAATGAGCCAGTGCTGTTCCAGTTTGATGGGAGAAACCCCGTTTCTGGAGTTACTAACCAGGTGGCTGGTTGTCTAGGTTGAACTCTGGAAGAAGCCATTTGTCTTTGAAATAATCTGGGGTTTTTGGCTTCCAGGAGGAGTTCTGTTACCCCGTGGAATGTCTGGCTCTGACGGTAGAGGAGGTCATGCACATCCGTCAGGTGCTCGTGAAGGCCGAGCTGGAAAAGTACCAGCAATACAAAGATGTCTACACTGCTCTCAAGAAAGGAAAGGTAGGGCTGAGTCTGGGCAGGCTCTGAGGGGTATTGAAGGAGGCCAGTAGCACAAGCCTCCCATTTACACATTTGTCTCTAATCCTGTATGGGAGAGAAAGAAGAATTACCCACCAAACATCCCCCTAAATATGTAACACAGGGGTCAGCTGCCTTGAGTGATGTCCAGAAACAACGAAACTTTTCATGGAAACACCTTGTTTGTTTAGATTATCTATGACAATGCAGTAGCATTTGCAATTACCAGAGTGTATCTGTGTGTATCTGGTTTAAACTTCATTGAAGCGATTTCTGTCCCCATGCCTTCTGCAGGATTGGTTACCTTTTCTGTTCCAGAAAATAGAATTACAGATAGCAATAGGAAACTGTAAGTTCTTCATATATGAATCCGTACTATCAAGTACAGATGGACTTAAAGTCTTCAGGTCAGATGCCATGTGACCCCAGAAGGAGGTTTAATATTAGAGACCCATCAACTAATGCCTCTTTTTCTGTAAACTGCAGATTGGAGATTGGTACTTACCAGCAGAAGCAGTGTCCTTTTCTCCCACTTGTGCATCTTGAACACCTCCAGGAAGTCTATTTTGACTTCACTGTGTATTTTACCTACAGGCCTACCTGTGTCTAGTATGCAGATATATTTTAAAGATTTAATACATTTAAGGCAGAAGAATCTTAAAATATCGTTCATTAGATTCAGCCATTGCCTATTGTCATTATATATAAAGCTGAGTAATGAGCTTTTATCAAATCTCGAAGTAGGTTGATACTTCAATTTAGGTAAAACAATTAAAGACCTGGTTCTAAATACATGAAGATACAATTCTGGAGCTTCTGTTCAATATCATTTTGGAAGGATAGACCCCAGAAGTGGGTGTAGCACTGACACTGTGGATTCCTCTGTTCTTCTTCCAGCTCTGTTTTTGCTGTCGAACAAGGAGGTTTTCTTTCTTTACCTGGTCCTACACTTGTCAGTTCTGTAAGAGGTAAATATTTAATGTCTGTTAATAAATGAATAGCATTTCAGAGGGAAAATGATTGATTTATACATTGGAAAGCCTCAAAAATTTCCTCTGAATCCTGTTGATAGGGTTTATTTCTGTAAAAGTCTATGTTTAAAAAAAAGCTGTGCAAAAACATTTCCTTCTTAAGTGACATAATTGCTTCCTTGAACTGAAACTCTTGACTAAAAGTGAGAGAAACACTAATTTGTCCTTTTATGCTTATAGGAAAGCAAGATGAAATAGACTCCCCAGTCAACAGTTCCACAACCGCTGTTGTTGGGGAAAGCATTTCAAGGGAATTTACCTTTTGGGTTATTTTTTAAGTATTGGGGTAGGGGAAAAGTGAAAAGGAATATTTGCACACAAAATACTCACTTTTAACAGTGAGACAATAAATCAGAAGATCTGTGTAATCACTGAGTTTCAGTCTCACTTGCTACAGGAGGTTTCTTAAGAGGAAACCCAGCTTCTTTTTCTTTTTTTTTTCTTCCTATTTTTTAATTTAGGTGTAGTTTCTCCCTGCTTTATGCTTCATGTTCTGATTGAAGTTATGTTGAAGAAGCTTTAAAAATTAAAATGTTTGTTTAAGGGGACAACGGGGGAGGATTCTAACTCCTGAAAACCTTTATCCCTCATTCTTGATTTAAATCTATTTTTTTGCAATGGATTGATTCATGCTCTTGCTTTCTTACACAGGCCTGTGTGCTCACAGTGTTGCAAAAAAGTAAGTAAGGAAACTTATGCTTAGAGCCTTTCTGAAAAGCTGTAATCTTTGTAATGATGCTGCATGTTCCTTGTGCTGTTGCCAACAGATGAGGTTGCCATCAAAGCCATATTCCACCCTCCCCATCTTCTCCCTGGGACCTTCAACCTTGCAAAGAGGAGAAAGCTTTATGAGGCCAGAGAAGGCCTCTACCAGCCACCACCACTCCCTGAGGAGCAGGTGAGATACAGCCTGGCTTCACTTGTGTCTGCTGCAGGTGCTCCCCAAGTGTTTCATGCTGGGTTATCAATCATTGAGGTGCTGTCTACCTCTTTGTAGTTGTGAATGCCTCCAATGCTTGTGGTAACTTTTCTGAAGCCTCCAAAGCCAGGTCTTTTCTGCTCTTTGCTTTGATTTACAGAAATAGCAACACTAACAGTGTCTTAAACCTTTTTCAGGTTTAAGGTTTAAACCTTTTCATTACAGGTGAAAAAACTACGAGTCTGGGACGACTTTATTTCTGTAGCACCTCTGCTAAAATACCCTTAACGTGTCTTTCTGGTGTGAATGGACTATTTGGAGATTAATCTTACAGGCTAGAATCACCTACTGAATGGGAATTCAGCAATGTCTAGTGCACAGATTTATATTTTTTCCCCCCTAATATTTCTAATTCCAATTTTTATAATTTTTTTTCACTTTGATATTGTCAGGTTATCTGTTGGGTTTATATCTTGTGCACAGATGGTTGCTAAAGCTAATCCAAGAAATTCAATATAAAAGAAATTACCCTTTTTGAGGGAATCTACCATATAAACTCTCTGCAGACATCACCACTGCTGTGATGCTGTGTAGATTAGCCAAAGCCATCAGCTATTTTTAGTTACTAGTAAGGTTGTTTTTGCCAGGTTGTAAATGTTACACACACCCTCAGTTAGTGACCCTGCAATCTTGCCAATCCAGGCAGAAGCTGTCCTTCTCCAGTGATTGGTCTCCACTGCTTGGTGTAATTTTTGGGACAGGAGATAGGAAACTTTAAATCCAGACCTTTGTGATGTGCAGTTTCCTGAAGGCATCTTTTGAAGCCCACTGCCACCTTATCAAATAATGTAGATCCTGCTCTTTTTCCAGATTGACATCAAGGTCCAAGTCTGTGGATAAGTCACATGAAGAGTTTCCCAAAGAATTAATGGAGGACTGGAGCACAATGGAGGTCTGTGTGGACTGCAAGAAGTTTATTTCGGAAATCATCAATTCCAGCCGGCGCAGCCTGTCTCTGGCCAACAAGAGAGCCAGGTTGAAAAGGAAAACTCAGTCCTTCTACATGTCCTCCCCAGGAAGCTCGGAGTACTGCCCCTCTGAAAGGACTATCAATGAGATCTGAGCCGTGTGCCTTTTCCTTTGCTTTCGTTTCCACGATTCATCGTCCATCAGCATTTTTATAATAACCAGGTTGTCGTTCCCTTGCTTCGTTTCACTTGTCTGGCTTGGATTTGCATTGGATCACCGGATTTGCTACTCCAGCAGCTCCCAGAGACACAGAAGGCTGTGTTTGGATCTGTGCAGGGTAACACACCACGGCTCAGCTGCTCACGCTGGAAGAAAATCAGTGGTTTGGAATTGTCGCCTCTTTCGTACGTGTGCGTTGAAACTGGAAAGCCTTTTCGTGCTTTTGATCTTTTTTTAACCATGCTTTGAATCATTTTTCAGGGGCTGAGCTGAAGACAGCTGTCTGATGGAGAAGCACACCTAGCACAGTGTCGGTGTTAGCACAGTAGCAAAGGGTGTAGGGCCTGCTGGCAATGCCACCCTCAGAACGCTCACAGCCTTGTTGAGGCAGCGAGGCCGAGTCTGAGCAGCTCTGGTCAAACCCATCTTCCTTTGAACCCTTTTGGTTGCTCTGAGTCAGGGTTCAGCACGGGACTCTCTGTGTCCTGGGGCAGAGCAGGTGACAAAGCTCTTTGCCCATGTGGTTGGCCGTGGCCCCGAGCTGCTGTGCTTCTGAAGCCTTAGTGTACTTCTGAGTGTCTCCTGAGCAGGGTTTAGTAGTTCACTTTCTACCTTGAATGTATGATAATGACTACCAGTAGCAGTGAATTTTAGTAGTAAAGTTGTACAGTTTATGGGGAGGATGGGAAATAAGGGAGGCTTCTAATTTTAACTGAATACCTGTAAAATTGTTCTCGTGGTTACTCAGAGAAAACAGTGAGTAAGGTGTAAATTTGTATTATAATGGAGCACACAGATACTGCTATAGTTCTGTCTGACAGCATATCCACTAGTAGCCCCATTTTTTCTGGGGTTTGTAACTTGGCTGTAAAAATCCGTGTTCTGCTGAAATTTGGGACAGTGCTGTCTCAGATTGGGAGCGATCTCTCTTTTTTTTCTTTAATCTTTTTTTTCAGTCTTTCCCCCTTTTTAATTCACTTACAAAGGAGTGCTAGAATAGTTGTTTGGAATTTCCAACAATTTTACAATGTTAACTGACATCTCATGCCTTTTTGCACTTTTTTTTATGTTCAAAATTACTTTTTTTTTTTAATTCAGGCATAGCCAGAGTTTAGTCAGTAATTTTGGGCCAGATCTTTTTGGTGTTTAAAAACAAGCTAACATAGCCAAGTTATTAATACTTGAAAATCAACTACTGTAACTTTTTTCATAAATTTTTAATACCCTGAGGCATATTTGATATCTATATAGCGGTGTATAATAGAATGACATAGCAGAAAAGTTTCAGATCTATTTATTAACATTTCTATACTTCGAATTAATGAGAGATACCTCAGAACTGCTCCAAAGTAGCTGGGACTGGATTTCCATAACATGCTTTTAAAGGTGTATTAATTCCAACAGATTCCCCTGTCCAAAAAAACCCAAGAGACAGAGTGCCCCTCTGGCCCTGGCAAGGCACAGTGCTGAGCTTGGGAGGCTCCAGGGCTGCTCAGCTCCCACGTGGAGCAGCCATCCATATCATCTCTTTTAAGCTGATTAGAAAAGCACATGCAAAAGTCTCTGTAAACTTTCCCAGGGACTCAGCCATCCTTATTTTTTGTTAAACACCCCCTTGGAAAATAGTTTCTAATTTCTTCTGAACCAATGCAAACAGGAAGAGCAGGGCTCAGTGCTAACTCTCCCATGTGAGGTCAGGTGTCACAGCCCTCTCCTCGAGTACCTCTTGCACATTACAGCACCTGGAGTACTGGCCTGAGATGGGGATGTGGGATTGCAGGTGAGCAGCACAGGCAGGCTGGTGGGAGAGGTTCTGCTGTTGCCTGATCTCAGTCACATCAGCACTTTCTCTTGTATCTGTGCCAAAACCAGGCCGTGCGTTTGCTGCGCAGTGCACCAGGGAAACCAGACAGGAGGGAATGCAGGAAATCTCACTTGGCATCTGCCCTCTTGTTGTTGTCATGATTTTCTCATGGAAATGCCCCAGCCACACGTTACAGTTTCTCAGTCCTCTGCTCACAGTGCACTCCCCTGAATGTCCTCCAGACACTGAGGTGTAGCATATCCAGCACGTTTATTTTCCTCTTGGAGAGGAATTTGGGATGTTGGTAGAGCAGGCAGGATGAAGGACTAAGAAAATCCTGAGTGTGCAAACGGAAATGAGTCCTTCATGCCTGTGCCCCCCTGCACCTTGGCAGTGCCTGAAGGTGGCTCTGGGGCAGCAGCAGAGCCTTGTGATCCAGCCTGTGCCTTTCCAGGATGCCCAGAAGTCCTTGAGTGGGGCCAGGCTCTGCTGTGCTGGGCAGGGCCCGAACACCAAACAACAACGCAGCGCTTGTACAGACGGCTCCCTCTGCTCACACAGAGCTGCCGTGGGGCAGGGCCTGCATAATCTCCTTTTCCAGGCTGCTGACACACACTGTGGCAGCTCCAGAAGAGCTGCTGTGGAGTGCTGCCGCTCCCCTTCCCTCCCATCCCTTCCTCCCTGGCCCGGTTGCCGCGCGTTATCCTGGATTTCGTTCCGCAGGAGGAGAAGCGGCGCCTTGGTTTGTCGCAGGCAGCCTGAAGGAGCTGGGCTCGCTGCTTGCCTGCCTCTGCAGAGTGGGTTATTTTTGGCTTTCCAGCTCCTCACTGCCTGCACCAGCATCCCAAATCCACTGCAGCCATTGGCCCAGCACCCCGGGGTGCTGCCCGGCGTGTCCTAGTTACGGGCTGAACTTCACATCAGCGTCAGAGGGGAGAATCAGAAGCTTGTAAATACCTGTAATATATTTATTAATATTTAGGAAGTCTCCATCAATCATGCAGTGGGAGTTGACTTTCCCATGATGTTTTAAAAAGGAAATGAGTCTTATTTATATGTGTGTTGGCTGTTATCTTTTAGTAGAGTTAACGCTTTGAGCCCCCTAATACGGTTTGCACATCTTAGAGTGAATTACTGCTGGAAACAATGTGGGACTAGCGCAGTGAACTCCGTTCCAAGAATTTTTAAATTATTTTCTTCTCTTTTTTTAGCTTTATTAGTATGCCCAAGGTCTGTTTAAATGTATCATAGGAGACCCAAGGAGCTAAAAATGCCTCTGGCAGCATCGGTCTTGTTCTGTACGTGAACTTGGTTGTGGGGAATGCAAAACCAGCTCTGCCTCACGGTGGTGATGGAATATGTGAGCAGGCTTTGGCTGCAGCTCTCAGCCCTGACCTTTCAATGTTCATGGTGACAGTAGTGTTTTGGGGGGTTGTTGGGGTTTTTTTCCTTTCTCCATTACTTCCTTTATACAGGGAGGGGTGTTACCTGGTGAAAATAAAATGCCTTTCCATTATAACCTTTGTCTGTGTTAATTTTTCATGTGGAAGCTGATTTAAAGGTACTGTCTTTCTCGTTTTCATGCTTTTATAGTTTTGTAAGATCACTCAGATGTTTCTTTTGGCAAAGAATTGTTAACGAAAATGATTGCATAACAGCTGAACACTGACTGGGCTGCATGAAGGGATGAAAACATGTCGAAGTACCCTTAGAATAGCAATAAAAACTGCTTGTGTAACCCCAGTGATGTGATTAGCTCCTCGTCATCATTTCCAGCCAACTCCCTCTGTTATCAATGTGCTGCTTCTTCCAACACCCAGGGGCTGTACCTGAGGCAGCACCTTTGTCCTGCTTGTAGCACAGGCTTTGGGAAATCCCCATCCCTCCCTCATCATGGGGAGAGAAACGCTGGCAGTCTTTTGGAGAGGTTTTTGATGGATTTGGTTTAGTTTTTAAACCAGAAGTGGAGAGAACATTTTTATCACAACTCTTAGGTTGTTCTCTCTTCTCTCCTGAGCATCCCTTTTTCCCCAGGCAAGTTCAGTATCGGCTTCCCTGGTTAGTTACTGGCTGCATGCTCTGTAGATTAAAACTAATCTAGAAGCTCCAGCTTTAAACTCCTGGTTGCTACCTTCATGCTTTACCTCCTCCAGCAGCTCTGTACCTCTCTTAGGAATGTCTTTCTTACAAGCTCAGTCTTATCTGTGAAACAGTGACAGCACACAGGCAGGAGAGAAAGGTGCTGCAACTCTACACTCTGGTGCTACAGCACGTGGATTATGTTCGTGTTACCAGAACATTTTATACTATTGCCATGTTGATAACTTGGAGCTGCTCTGGTTTCTTTCTTCTTTTGTATGTGTGTGTATTAAGGCCAATCTGAGAATGTTTATGAATAACTGATTCCAGCTATAAAAACGTCTTTTGTTGTTTCTGTCTGATTTCTACTACTCTGTTTCAGATTTTTTGGGTACCTGAAATTGCTATTCCCCAGAATTTCCTGGTAGGAGAACCACGACAGAGGGCCATAGCTCAGCCTGATGTGGCACACAAAGACACAGAACCCCTGTGTTGAGCAGCCCAGAGCAGAGGCAGCCTGGGGCCTTCCCTGTGCCCTGACCTTGACATTGAAAAATCCCAGAGCTGCCCGTGTTGCTCAGCTGACCTGGCCCAAGCTGTGAGCTGCTCCATGTCCCCGGGTTCCCATCTGCAAAAACAGGGACTTCAGAGTGGTTACAAGTGTTTAAAGAATTTTGAGAGCTGCTGCTGAAGAGCTGAGTGCTCAGTGTCAGAGCTGAAAAGATCCTGCAGTGCAAGTTTCCATCTCCTTTCAGTACTTGAAAGCAATTAGCACGACTTCCAGATGAAATGAATTCCAGAGAGCTGAAACTTTACAATACTTTGACAAGAAAAGACTTGTGAATGAAGTTTTCTGTGGTATGTCTGCACTAACAAATGTCATGGGGTGTAATCAGGAGATGGAGCTAAATAGGTACCAGGTAGCAAATTTTATGCAGCAGTAACTTTGATTATTTGCAGGAAACTGCAATTCAGTAACTTTCCAGTTTCTTCCTGGCTGGGCTGTTTTGCAGTGTCAGATGCAGGGCAGCCCAGGCTCTGCATCCTGAGGTAAGGACAGGAGCTGCTGCAGCCTGCAAAGGCTGGCAAGGTGGTTGCTGTGGAACATTTCTAGAGGAAGCCTTTGGAATAGACTCTTCAGGATAGACCTTACTATAGCTAATTAAAAAATACATCTGTAAGCAGATGGTTTTCAAGCTGCCAGGCTACTACTGTGAACTCACAGCTGAAAGAGACCTGTTTGATTATTGATACAATTGGTTAAAAAAAACCCCAACCCAGAAGAGCACCCAGCATGAAAAAAACATATTCTTAGTGCTTCCAATGCAGCTGTAGTGCTTCCACTAACCTTCAAGTCCTTCCTGTGTTTCTCTAAGCAGTGACACCAGTGCTTTGCAATAGGAACCAGCAACGCTTTGGCTTTTGCAGGACAGGCCCTGGGTGGTGCAGTGTGGGATTGTTAAACTGGATTTCAGAAATCTGTTAAATCAAGAAATAAAGGACATGGGCATGAGTTGATGTAGCTTCTGCAGGAGGTTGTCTTCCAAAGTTTGGTGGGCATAGGCACCACTTCAGCTGACACAGATCTACAGAGAGGCAGCACTCCCATGGCTTTCAGGAGAGGCAGAGGCCAAGGCCCAGCTTCAGCTGAGACATTTAAGGTGGGAATGTTCCTATTGAAGGGGAGGTGGTTACCTTACCTGTGAATCAGAAAGCAAAACAAAGGGAGAAGGGGTTTTGAGCTGTATTTCTGTTAAAGCTGGTTCCACTCCTCATCCCCCTTCTTTAACATAGGAAAAAAAAAAATCCCAAACAGGAGGTGCACATTCTGGACATGAACAGGCCTGAAGCACAAACCCTTCCCCTTTGAGCTTCCCCTGCTTCTGTGCTGTCACTGTGCATGTACCATCTGTGCTGCTTCAGGGACACCAGGGGCATCAGCTCTAACAGAGCAAGGCAACAGAACTGTCTTCTGCTTCTTTCCATGTTATGTGGTACTGAAATGCAATTTCTTGTTTACGCATTGCTAATAAAAAGCTCTTTAAAATTACTGCATTGCTCTCACTTTCTTGAGTGAACTGTAAAGACAGTGGGCACCATTCCTTACAGAGCACAGCTGCCAAGGGCATGTTCCACATTTCTTTGGCCACGTGGAGCCCTGAACCTTGGCTGCTGCAGATCTTAACTAGGTCAGAAACAAAAGTATAGCAGAGTAAAAGGGAAGGTATGGTACCAGCAGGGCCCCAAATTAGGAGCCCTCACTGATGGTTTCACTTGCAGGTGCCTTCCAGTAAAATGAGAATCATACCTCAATCACCTCAGTTGGGGAAAAATTAAAAGGACAGGACTTGTGTTTCACAAAAATGCCTTTTCACTGAACAAATCCGTAGTGAAAGCATGACTGTTTCCTGGAGCTGCAATTAAAAGGCTTAGCTCATAACTTGCATGATTCTGACAGGTGGCAAGGTGGGGTAAGAAAATAGTTTATTAGATAAATAATGTCTTATTTACAAGTCAAGGCTAGTGGTTTTAGATCAGTCTTTGGAGTTACCAGTGAGGCCCAGAGGACCCCTGCAGAGCTTTTGCCCAGTGTATGGCTTGCAGCGAGCTCCAGGGAGCCTGGTACTGAGTCCTGCTGCTTACCCAGCACAGACTAACACAAATGATTTCTCTGCAGCCTTGTCTGAAATCCATCAACCCATTAAATATTACCACAGTTACACCCAGAGTATTTTTTTAAACTGCACAAGTCATTTATTTCAGGTAGCACCACAGGGTACACAGACATTTCACAGTCCTGCCTTTCACATCTCACAGTCTAGGAAAATCCAACAAAGGGAAAGGTGTTACCCACCCACCGCTGCTCCACCCAAGGATTTGAGTGAAAAGTGTCACATCAGGGAATGTTGCTGGTCACCTTACTCAGTGCTACATTATTACCTTGTCAGAGACATCAATGCCCAATATGTTCCCTACAACAATTCCTGACGTGCACTGCTGCCTTTGCTGATGTTAAGCAAATCTTTCAAGGATACAGGAGCTTTCACTAGGATTGCCTGTTGTCCCAGCAAATACGACCCTTCCTCCATTGTGCCTGCTGAGCTGATGGGGGAAAAGAAGTAAACAGCATGGGAGAGCATGGAAGACCTGCACTGGCACAAGGCCAAATTAAGAAAAAGAAAGGAAAAAAAAAGGATAGTCTGCACAAAACCAATTAATTACACCCCAGACCATTTGACTGTGCTGGTTTAAGTTAATCCCTCTTGATGCAACATGAGCCTGCATTAGCACAAAAACCAGACATCAACCAGAAACCAGTTTACCTCGAGTTTGGTATCTTCAACCTCTTAAAAAATCTTTCAGGGCCAAGGCCTAACGTGCCCAGTTTGCCATGCTCTGGGAAGCACCACCACCATCTTCTCTCACTGCTTCCCCCTCAGTCAGGAAGCAGCTCTCCCCAGCTTCTTCCTTCCACAGCAGGCACGTGCAATGCAGCTGTAGGTGCTGGGCAGGGAGAGCAGCCACACTTCTATCCAGTCTGGAGACCTGATATGCCAGCACCAAATCCTTAAAATCAAACCACCTCCCTACAGCACAGCCCCTGCTCCGCTTCCCTTGAATCGCAACCCAGCGGCTGAGAAACTCTGAACTGCAGCTTCACCAACTCCTGCCAACAACCTGCCTCTCCCAACTCACAAAACTCAACTTCAGTCCTACTTTCAGTGTTCAAAGTGCAGAATTCCTATTCAAAATGGCACTTGCTCCCTATTAATCAACACCAAGCACTGACCTTTCTTCTGCCTGGTCCCCAGCACTCCGAGATCTCTCCAAGTAAATGAGCGCTGACTTTACACCGTTTCTGCTTTATACATTTTTCCCCTCCTAGGTACCCTTGCCCTCCTTCTGCACCACTCCAAAAAGCTGCACCCTGCTGCTCCCACAAGCAGCCTACCACCTTCCCTCACATGCAGCTTTGACAGACACCTCAGTCAATGCACATGACATAAAACCGACTTCAGAAATATTTTTTAGCCGTCTCCAGTAAAGAAAGAGAAGATGGAGGAGTTTCTCTAAGGAGCAACCAAGAGAAACAATTCCAAAGGCAGGGGTTTTTTTGCCTCAAGGGTCAAGTTGGACTGTAGCAGTCTAAGAACTGGAATGGGAATTGGAATGCTTCAAAAACAGTGTTATGCAGAGCACACATAGCCAGAGATCCCACCGGATCCCATCGATCTGATCAGGCACATGGCCAAGGGAGAAGGAGAATGGGGGCCCCGTATGAGAACCATAGGGACAGAGAGCAGAAAAATAAAAACTGCCCAGGACAGTTTAGGGGATATTAAGAACCACTGCATCTGCTGAACACTGGAGCCTGCAAGGTCCTCTGTACACACTGCCAAAGGAGCAGCCACAGGAAGATCAAGCATCCCACGGATGCAGAACTGTCACCTGCCCCTAAGGAAAGAGGCAGCTGAGTGGCAGAACTGGCCTCCAGAAGAAATGAGGCTTTTTCCTACCCAAAGCTTCCCCACTCTCATTTAGCCTAGATAAAAGCAGGAGAGGACTGAGCACAGGTGGGAAAGGTGCTGATCCCTGGCCAAGTGGAGCAGTAGACAGGTTGGAAAACCAAGCATTTTGCCACATAGTTCCTCAGTGGGACAAAACAGTGGAGTGAAAGCAGCCCAAAGCCAGCAGGGAACGAAACAGAAAGGAGATGCTACAACAGATAAGGATTAGTGTCTGCAAGAAGGAAACAAAGTGCCAAAAGAGAAATCCAGGAAACTGACATGGAACTGGTACTGACCTTAGGGTGTGGCAGAGTTCAGGTCCAGAGAGCCTGTGGTGATTTTTCTGGGAAGCCAACCAGTGCTGAAGATGCCACACAAAAGTCAGTCAGCCTTAAGACAACACTAAGCAAATATTTCATTTCTGGTGCAAGAAGCAGCTTTAGACAACTCTCCTCCCAAACCAAAGCATGAACCTCTGCAAAGCCTTTCCTACTCCTGCTGACAGTCATGTTTTCATCACCTCCAGCAGGCATGTATGGAAATGCTGCAGCACAGGTTTCCAAATGTACACATAAACCAAACTTTTCCTTTTTTTTTTTTTGCAGAGCTCTGCCATAGCTCACTTCCCTTCCTGGCAGAACAGCACCAGGAGCTGGAACATCTGTTCCTCATCCAGGAAGTGGCATCCCTCTTCTGACAAGGGGACAACAACTGACCTGCACCAAAGCTATCCAGCATATCTTCCAGAAGGGGGCTTCTGCCAGCCTTTAAGCTCTAAGTTTCTGTTCCAAAATAAAAAGAGAAATATAATATTAGCTGTTCATTTAAATGCTTTCAACTAATATGCAATTTTTTAAAACCAGGTTTATTCATTAGGATCACGTAATTTAGTTACACCCAAATTAGTTTCCTTTCAAACTAATCAGAATATGAATGCTGAAAATTCCCTTAAGCTACAGACACTTTGAAAATTATCAGATCAAAACAGTGACCAACATTTTACTCTTCTGCTTTTTTAGAAGTTACTCATGCTCTTTAACAGCTTCCTAAGCACATGCTTGCCACTTGAACAAGTAAACAGCCTTGCAACATTTATTTCACTTTGTGTGCACACCAAAAATAAGTTAAAATGCCCTAACAGAGGGTTATGACTAAGAAACATAAACTACATCTGGATCAAACATGACAGTTCTGTAAACATCAGACACAGCTAGAATCATTACCAATATATATTTATGCATATTTAATAGGAAACTGTTTCTGCAGTTACTGGAGTATTTTTCCAGAAAATGAGAAGCATTTAAAAGGATTTTAAAACCATTTTGTACCATTGTGGAAAAGTATTGAAAAAATTCAGTTACACTGGTAGTCAGTAGTTAACAGAAACACTCAAAAAGGAGAGTCCATTTCTTTTTCTTGTACTCTTGTTTTGTCCATTCAGGGAATGAAAAGCTTCTGTTTGTTTGGGTTTCAAATTTCATGCTCATTTCAACTCTTCTGGTTATTGCACCAATTCCTCCCTCAGTTAAGACATGATGTGAAGAGCAAGGACCAGTGGAACAGCACAGTCTCTTCATACCTACAAGTGCCCTTCCTAGAGATAAATAAGCATTTTCCAGCACCTTTACCAGTGATCCTGTCCTCAGAGGAAAGGGAGTAACTAGGACAAATTAATAAATAAGAAAATAAATTATACCCTTCTCCCCACCAAAAAAAAACCCCTATTTTAGGCTACTAACATCAATAGGAACTTTATCTTTGTTTGGATACAAACATCTAAGAGGTAAAGTATCTGTGTGTCATGTTCAGGCAGAACATACAAACAACCTAAGAAGAGTTAGTTCCACACAAGTTGTAGCCTTTCCAGATGATCCTCTAGATAAACATCTAAATTCTACAGTATCATGTTCTGACTCAGGTAGTTCCCTTTAACTGGTCAAAAGATTCCATCAGATTACAAACCAGACAAAGGTCAGCCCTTCACAGAACAGAAGTTCACATGGAAATCCCTTAATACCACACATGCATTCTTTTCAAGTTTTTTCAGTTTGAGATGGTGTAAATATAACATGCCCTCTACCTTTGTTTAAAAAGGCACATTTAGGCCATTAAATGTGCTAAATGTTTTGTTTCCAGTGTTAAAAAAAAAAAAGTTAAAGGAAAAGAGCATCTGCAGGAGGTCAGCTGAATCTTCAGTAGGCAACGAGAGCTGCAGTGGAGATGAGGGATGAGGTCACTTTTCCGCTGATCCAATATTCTTACAGATGTACAAAACTTCTGCAGCTCAGCCTTGGAAGGGAGCTCTACAGAGCAGTCTGCAGAACAAGACTTTTCTGTCAGTGACTTGGGTTTTATTTGGTGGACCCAAACATTTGGCTTTATTTTCCCGTGGACGCTGCTGCCATGGCCGGTTTGACGGCCTCGCGCGATGACTTCAGCTCCTCCAGTTCCGTGTTCAGTTTGCTGATCACCCACTCCAGGGCATCCCGACCCTGCCACAACAACACTGCAGTTTAGCAGCAGAACACATACACCACCACTCCTCTATAGTTTTTCCTCTGTCAGACATGAAGCTTGTTTTGAAATTAAGGTCATGCCCTGCGTAGTTTGCCACCAGATTATATTGATAATTCCTTAGCATCTTATGGAAGCTTCACTGCAAAGGCATTTGCTTCACCTCTAAGCCAGAAGCAAATGCAATACTGGTGTGAGCTCCCAGTAGCACAGAGAGGCAAAAGGCTGTGCTCAACTCAGCAGTTCAGTTTCCTTACCAGAGAGAATCGCTATTTTTGCTGTTTGCTGCTCCCACCACCCAAAGAGTATCAGCAGATTGATGCCAAAATCTAGGTACTGTTCTCAGGTTCATTAACTGAGTTATATGGACAGTTTTTGAGAACATCCAGGACAAAGAAAGTCTTCCAAGTGCTCTTTGAAGTAGCAACTAAGTGGTCTGATACCTATCAAAACTTCAGAAGTGGACTCACACCAAATTCTATATTCATGCCCAGCAACTAAACCAGACTGAGAGACCAGAGGTGCTCATTTTATATCAAGGTATGGGAGTGCCTCAAGCTCAGAACTTCAGTAAGAGCTGCAGAACCCAGCACAATAAGCCTGTCAGAAACCTTTCACCTTAAGGAAACTCTGTAGCAGCTGCACCCTAATGACCACAAGATGCAGCCAGCAGCACAATGAAGCCAAGAAAATAAAGAGAAGGACTTGAACTAAACAAAAGTGCAAGATTTTAGAGCTCTGCAATCTCAGAATAGCAGCTTTTGTTAAAGCAAGCAGATGGGATCAGACCAGGAAAACACCTGGCCTTTTTTCACTTAAAGAGAAGTCAAGAGACATTCACCTCCTACTCTCAGTAGAGTAATAGAAGTACAAACAGTGGGAGAGAAGAAAGTGGGAGGCACATTACTCTGGCCAAGTTTAGAATTCTGGAGATCAAAGTTTGAGCCCAAAAGGTCCTAAATCTTCATGAGAAACAGTGTCAGTGTTCAAGCCCTCTGCAGAGATTGACAGAAAGGAGGGGAACCCCTTCCCCACACACAGAGTTTTGTTCCAAACTGGGATGTGCTGATTTTGTTGTATGCATTACAGGTGATAAAGTGCACAGAAACCTCATTGTGTCCAGACCCTGCTGCTGTTCTTTGTAAAACACTAAGCATGAACAAGAATCTGCATAAGGAGCTTGGAAAACCTAAAAAAACCCCAAAACCTGTCAGAACAAAGTTCATACACTCTTGAAGGATTTCTTTTTAGGCTAGAAATATGACTCTGGAATAATATTAAAATCCCAGATGCAGGCTGCAAAGTGTAACATATCGAAAGAAATAAAATTTTCCTATGACTAAGAGCATATTTATCTCAAGACCCTCACTAAGGTCCGTGAAGGGCTGACTGTTTCTCTTTGGACAGGGACTCACAGAACAAACACTAATTGCTACTTCTACACCAGCAAGACATCCTTAAATTGAGCAAAGTCATCCAGCTATTACAATGAAGTGTTCATCTCTTGGTCAAAGCTCAGGAAGGGAGATTGAGCTCCATCCCAAACTACCTCGAGAACTAGTATGTTTAAGGTAATTAGTTTATGTCTTTAAAAGATTTGTCTTTAAAAGATACTAATAACATTTAAGACAGCCTGATTGAAATTGTTCAGTTTAACTATGGGTTGCTGACAAAAAACCTCAGAAGGGGATTATTTAACTTCTGATTGGCTTCCATTTGAGCCCCAAATTCTTCATGACCATTCTTCAGCAGGTGACAACTTCCACTTTCTCCACAGCTCTGCAAGACCTGGGAACACCAGCAAAGCACAAACAAAAGTACCCAGACATGGGCAGGCTACTGCACAGCAACAAGTTGTAATAAGCTGTGAATTAGCTGAGAGGAGTGCTCCCTAAGGAAAAAGTGGGGGGGGAGAGGAAGGAGGAATCATCTTTCAGTAAGCAGGCATTTGGACATTTAAAAGTCAGGTTTAAATATCCTCTCTGAGGAGACACAGGCACAGAGAACTGAGTGAGACAGCAACAGCTTAGATGTTATATTTGTCTAACTGCTCAAAGAAGACTTCTCAGAAGGTCAAACACCCTTGCCCTAGAAAATGCTCAGCAGAAAAATACTGAGATCCTTTTCAGGCCCTGACTTGAAACAATCACATCGTGTTGTACTCGGTATCTTTGTAGGTAAGACAAAATAAAAAAAAAATCTACAACACTCAACTAGAGCACCAAGACATTTCCTTCACTTTTTGAGACTGCACAGGTCTGTATCTCCTTAGAGCTGCATAAACTCTATGCCATAATTTGCAGCTAAGAATAAACTCGTGTTTTTGGCAAGGAAGACTTCAGGAATATTCTGCACAGGAAACTTGGTTAGAAATCCCAACCAGATGCAAAGCCTCCAAGTACCATGAAGCTACCCAGTTATCAGAAAAAATCTGACAGAGGACTGGCTATAAAGTTTCATACTGTACAACAAGCTCTGCAGTAAGTCATTAAGCAAGCACATTCACACCCAGGCATGCATGTTGTGTTGCTCATTATTGCAGGTGTCAGCAGCAGGACATGTCTGGCAGAACAAGCTGCACATGAAGATTTGTTGCTAGAGCTTAAGTGACTGATAGGTGCTGAGCCTTTGTAGTTGATGTTTTCCAGAAAAACAGCCATAAAAGCTTAGTGGAATGAGAACGTAAAGCAAACACTCATGGCATACACAGATCTCAAAGTAAGCAGTGTAAAAAGCCCTTTCTTAACTAAGAGAAGCAGCAAAATGGATTTTTTTCTTTTTAAGAAATCTTATTAGTTGAAGCACAAGCCAATACAGGAATGACAGGGACAGGCTACACTGACTAGTGGAAGGAAAACCATCCTGCACTGGGGTGTCACAGAGGCAAATACACTCAATTCTCTCAACCCTGAAGTCAGATTTGTTCATAGTCACACAGCTGCAGGGACATGTCACTACCAAAATGAATGTAACTACAAGAACAATGAAAAGCAGGAACAGTCTGGCATCCTGACAGCTTCAAGCTTTGTACAGATTTCCTCAGAAGGGCAACAATACTCCTCAGGCATAAGAAAAGCAAACACAATTCTGCTATGAAAAAGATTACCCCTGTTAGGCAACAAGTTTCAAGAAATCAATTTTATATCCCAAGAACACCATTCTGTTTCATTTTTTTAATGCCAATTCCACTCACTAGCCAATTTATTGATTTATTTAGGTACCAGCTTTATCAACTGAAACCACAGAAAGTAGGACCACATCAAACACTGGTGGAGGGACTCCTCCACATCCCTGTTGTCTGCAGTCATCACTGCATTTTCAAGCCATAAGCAAGGCTGCCTGGCACAGGACATGGCTGCAGCCACTTGGCTGCCCACTGGATCCATGGAGTCATGGATCCAGCCTGGACTGCAGCCACACTCCCCCTGTACAACTGCAGTGCAATGAACACACCTGCCATTCCTGTATGCAATGGGTGTAAAACAGACATGCAGGGTCCTTTATGAAATCCACGTGACAACAATCCATGCACGTATTTGCTAGAAAGCTGAAATGCTGTACCAAGAAGAAGAATGCTGGCATTACCACCAGTTAGTACAAACTGCAGCTGGGGAGCACTGCTAGCTTAGAGCACTTTCAGAATTCTGAATTATCCACTCAATAGCATCCCACCCCTGGAGTAACACAAAAAGATTTACAACAAATGGCAAACGATTTTTCCATTGTCATTAAAAATAATAATGCATCACCTGCCACCTCTACCTCAGAGCAAAACCTCAATCGTTCCTATTTCTTCAGAACAACAAAACATTTTGCAGTAAGTTTCCTGAAGTTTAAGAGGGGTGCTAAGAGCACAGAGGCACAGCACAGCACAGAAGAAGAGCTGGTAGTAGCACAGTAGGCTACTGGCTAGCAAAGAAAGGGCTGGTAACTGCAATTACAAACTCCTGCCAAGTTCAAAATCTCGAGGGACTTTTCTGTGAAATACACAGGACAAGTAGGTCTTCCTGATTTGGCAAGAAGCTTTTGAGCCACTGTGTTCCTAGAAAATGGCAGAACAGAACAAACTTTAAAAGAAATTGAGCTCTCTCACAGGCAACACCTCAACAGGTACCAAGAAATATTTACACTTTCTCCAACTTCAGCAGAGACATGCAAATGTAACAGGTGCCTCGAGAGAAATTTGGCCAGCATTTTTAAGTGTGCCTGGTTGATCTGGCACAGCAGCCTACTAGACAGTGCTCTGCTACCTCTGGGTCAGCCTGAAGTTTGGTTGTGAGCCAGGGTTTGTTCCTCTCTTTCAAGAATATACACCCCACAGACTTTTAAATGGAAAGTGGATCAGAATAGAATTGTAATTTAACTGAAATACATTCCATTTCAAACAAACACAGAGAGCACCCAGCTAGGTTAAGCTACTCTTCAGTGTCTAGAAATGACCCATCACTCCTTCCCCATCCCCTGATTTTAACATGTTTTCCTCTTACTTTAGGAGAAGCACACAGAAGGGTGGAGAAGGAGGCTTTTTCCTCTGATCTAGCTGGCTTACACTGGCTTACACTTTCTCCTCCCATCAAGCTGCTTACACTGGCTTGCTCAAGGAGCATCCCCCACAAGGATGAAGGGCTGGACAATGCCCAGGTTCTCTGGCATAGCAGGAGTTACCTGGGCCAGATTCCCACTGTGCTGAACCTCTCCAGCAATGCAGAGCACCAACCCAAACTCCAGGTGCACTCACCCTGCTGCTAGGCAGCAAGGCCTGTGCCTCTCTAGCAACTCCATTTCTTCCCCAAAGAACTACAGGCCAAAGTGCCCAAGAATAAGCACTCCCATAGCTCTGCCTGTGCTCAAGTGCAGCTCCATGGCTGCAAGGCAAGTAGAAAAAGCAAGCACAAGACAGAGGAGTCAGTGGAGTGTTACCCAGGAGAGCCAGCATAGTTTCACCTCTTCAAAGAATATGCTTCTGCTCACACTACATTACTTTCAGCCAAAGGCAAGGAGACAGCTCACTAATGGATCAAAACCAGAAGAACTGACAAAGCAGCATAGAAAATAAGCTGAAATTAACTGACAAATCCATATTATAAAGGCTGAAAGTGAAGTTACATTCTCTACTAGCACTAATTCCTGGAAGCAAGAGGTTAAGTGTTTAAAAAGATACTGTGGAAAACAAAAAACCCAAACTCCAACCAATAAAGTTTGTTTGTTATATGTAACTGTAGTATACAGATAGAAGCTTTCTTGTTCTGCTGTGCAATTCTAGTTGAAAACCAAAGATTTAGTAGTGACACCTTTTCATACTTTGGGAAATTATATTCTACTTGCTGATGTTCTATAAAAAAATAAATTGAAACACTGTGCACAAAATTTAGAGAAATGAAATAGAGCATTCAACACACACCACTGACAATTACTATTTAAAAAAAAAAAAGAAAGATTGGGTGGGGGGGAGAGAGGGAGAAAACAGAATGAAGTTGTACCTTTCTGGCATTGGAAGATATTGTGTTTGCCATTAAGCTTTCCAGATAACTGCTCAAGCTAATGCCTTTAACAGTAATAATTGCTTCTTGAGTTAGTACAGTTCTGTAAGGGAATAAAGAAAGGTTAATACCTCAGCTGAACTGGACTAACAAAATGTCTCCTAGACATAAAGATGCACACAAATACCCCTACTTACTTTTCTGGGTTTTCTGGATGAGGTGTGTAAACCAGTCTCTCATCAACAGACACCAAGTTTGTGAGAGTAATCTTAAAAACAAAAAACAAGAGCTGAAATCCTCACTTCCCACCTTTCATTTTCCTGTTATCAGCAGCACTACTCAATAGCAGAGCACTCCATTTAATGTCAGAGACAAAGCAGTGTACACAGAATATAAAACCCAGAACACAGTCAATAAAAAGACCCATAAAGGGTGATGCATCTCCTCCTATCCTTGATCTAATTATATCCAAGTTCCCATTCACATACAAAGCACCAACAGCTTTCTCTGAAGGTGGAGTCTGATTTATGGCAGGCAATTGAGAGAGGCCCTTCCAGAACACCATAACACTACTTGGACTAGACAGAAAATTAATACTCAGGAAAGGCAACACCTCTTTTACAGAGACAGGGCTCTCCTACAGACAACCTCATTTTAAATCTGATAGTTATGAGTTCCCAGGATACCAAAATATAGCACAATACTTCATTCACATTTTATTTTAAAAGGCGTTTCACATTAAAACTTCTGCTGTAAATGGCAGTGTAATGTAGAACAACCCATTCATCTAAAAGTCAAACTATTTTCCATGCATTCTGAGAAATAATCTGGCATTAAAAACAGAATCACAAATGTTTGACTTAAGTATTTAAATTTCCTATTTATGAGAAGAAGAAAAAGAGTCATCTAAGACACTAAGACATGGAAATTGTCTCCTCCAATGACAGACGTGAACATTTCTAATCTAAATGTTAAGAGCAAAACATCCAACTTCCAGAACTAATTACCAGAAATTTCTTAAGCCACCACTCACATTAGTTGAGCAAAGCTCCATCTTTTTTTCCACTGGATCTACTACAGAATGTTCCTCGATGTAAGTCAGAGTTCTACTTGTTCCTAAAATCTGAAGGGGGAAAAAAAATGTTAAGTACCGAAATCAAACAAACAAACTGAACCTTAAAACACATAAATGCCAAGTTCTCAGTGACCCCAAATAAACACAAAGTAATTCCTGGCTACCAGAGGAGTGTGATCAGTGACAAGACTTCATCCTGGCAGATTGTATCAGCCACACAGGAGGGCACAGACCAGCCTGGGAGGCATCTACAGGCGTAACAAAGCTCACAAAATATTCCCAGTACTAAGACTGCTATTGGTAGCTTATGTGATGCTTGTGGATGGTGTTTCCCATGGATTAAGCTGTTATTTTGAAGTCATCTCCAGTGCAGCTGACACAGAAGTGCATCACCCTGACCAAAGAACGTACTGCTTTAACAATGCTGGGCAGGCCCCACTCGGTGCTGAGCAGACGGTGACTGTGCAGCCTCCCCTGCTTATCCAGGCTTCTGTCCAGGACATCCACTCCTACCACACATGGATTCATGGGGTTGGGGTACTTCCTCATGGCTGCTTTGATCACAGTATCCCAGGGATGTCTGTAACACCAAGAGGAGAGAATATTTGTAATTTTCTGTATCCAACCTCAGGTATTCAGAGGATACTCAAGTGGGATGTAGGTCAGGCAATGTGGTACATGCTACACAACTTCATAGCTCCCACAAGTCCCTTTGGAATACAGTTATGCTTGGAAAGGCAATAAGAAAGTATTGACACACAAAGAGAAAAATAAATTCTTCTCTCCAGAGTGGAGCAAGGAATTATTAACGCAAGACTAAGAAAAATGAAGGCGGGAGGCAACAGTCACTCATTGCTACAAGTGACATTCCAATTAGCTGGGAAGAAATCCCACAGTGACAGGGCCCACAGAGGTTGTGGAAATCTCAGTTCATTCCAGAACTCAACCAGGAAAGCAACCTGACCTAACACTTGGCCTCGCCCTGCTTTGAGAAGAGCGCTGGACTAGATGACCTCCAGAAGTTCACTCCATCATAAATTCTTCTAAAATTCTAAGCATACCAAATAAACTAAAAAAGAAATTATCATCTTCTGCTCCTTCCCTTAGCAAAAACAGCGACGTGAAATGAAATTCTACTACAAAATCTATAACCAGGAATTTCAAAATAAACAGACTTTTAGAAACGCCATCAGCTCACAGCCTCCTGTCTGCAGCTACACTACTGCTTCCAGCAGTTTGTTAGCATGGATTACACTCTGGATGCTCTTCTCAGGACAGAACTGCTTTTATGAAACAAATTTATAACCTCAAGCTCCTGGGATCAGAGCAGTCCTGCTACTCAAGACCAGGCTGTCCTCATGGCTCTTGTGGTACTTCAGATATTTCCTTCTGAAACAGAGGAGGCTAAAGAAATCATGGACTGGATCCAATGCAGAAATTCTGTCCCTAATTATTTCTGTGTTCAGAATAGCTGACCAACCTGAAATGATAGCCCTTACAGCCTTTAAAGGTATGTTTAAAAATTCAACAATTGGTATCTAACTTAAGAAAGCTTAGGGGTGCCAACTGGTACTTAAGAGTTGCACTTAGGGCTCTAAATGGATTTTATTTTAGTCTTAAAATAGACTGGTACAGAAGGGCACTGACCATACAGCACTACAAGAACCAACAGAAAGTTGGAAAAATAAGTTCTTTTTCTAACAAGAAGAGTGTTAGAAAGCTTTTTTTAGTGCAAGCATGTAAAGTAAGGCCCTCAGTTCCTACAGCAGAACTGGAGGACTGTTCCTTACCTTCACTGACTATACCTCTCCATCAACCGAAGACACACAAACTGAAAACGACAAATTTCTGTTAAATGTCCCTAAGGGATTGAGTCAGAGACCTGATAAGGCACAGCAACACTTTATTAACCATTCAACCGAACTACCTACGCCCCCACGCATTACGCCATCACATGGGGGTGTTCTAATACAGCTCTTGATGAGAAAATGCCAAATAAAAATAGCTTTTGCATTCCCTAGGTGACAGATACTCATCTCAAACTCAGCAGCTCTGTCATGCTCGAGCAGCCTTAGCTTGCCTCTGCCTGAGGCTTCCTGATAGAAACCACAGTTCACCAGACCACTGCTGAAGCTGAGCACCTGCACCAGAACAAGGAATTCAGCTGTGTTGATGTAATTAAAGGAGTTTAAAGCGACGCATTTGGGATATTTGGTAGACATTTTAAGAACTATCACCCTCGGTGCTTTGGGGCTCCAAGACTTTTAAGAGACGCCCGCAGCAGCCGAATTATCAGTGGCGGCATTCCCAGGGCTGCACCGGCACTGCCGAGCCCTCCACAGGGCACCACAGCTCCTCCGAGCTCCCCACACACCTCTGGAGGCTTTTCCCTGTCGTTTCCTCGTTCATCGAGGGTGGCACTGGATGGCCAGAACCACGTTCCATGCAGAAAAGCACTGATGGAAAGAACACTCCCGGGTTGCTGGGCACCTCAGCAGGAGTACCCGGGGCTAAGGGAAGGTCACTCTGTCCGTACCTCTTGGAATGGATCATCGGCTCCATCACTAGTTTGGGATTCATTGTTATTTATACTGTGAAAGTTCTTTTTCCTTAGACACCCAGCCCTTTATCAAGCCATGACGCTGTCGGGCCAGCTCTACCACTCCATCCTGCTGGAATGCTATTCCCAGGGTAGGAGCCCTGGGAACATCCGCCGCGCAGAAGGAGCTCGAGGCGCTGCAGGACCGGCACCTCCGAGGCCCGTCCCCGTCCTCCTCCGGCCGCGCCCGCGGCGTTCCCGTTTCCGCCGTCACCCCGGCG